>CM041782.1:38447702-38488057 GCA_023374045.1 Limonium bicolor | reverse complement strand
TTTTGATGTTATAACAAAGGATAGAGGCTCATATCGATGGACTTCTCTTCTTCAGCTTCTTTTTCGACCACAATCGGTGACTCCTTCCGCTCTTCCTTCTTCCTTCCATTGCTTCCTTCAGAGTCTCTCCCTTTCAGAAGTTCACTGCCTCAGCCATTACTTCCCCTTTCTTCTGGTAATCTTCGTCCCTTTGCATGAGCTCTTGCTGCAGTAACTCGTTTCCTTTGATGATTCTTTCATCGATCACCCCGGTCAGTCCTTTCAGCATGTCCTCCTAGTCTTTCTTGGAGATTGAATCATGTGGATCTTTAGTGCTAACTTCTGGTGCTTTTCTTGTTTTTGGAGGCATTCTTCTTGTGAACCTGAAAAAATGTTTCCTAATTCCAGATCTGACATTTTGTAATGAAGAAAATCATACTTTCATCGTGACGGAATCGTGGTTGCTTGATTTGAGCTGTTCGATTCCCATAGACGGTGTCAAAGATCAATTATCTTGCCTTAGTATCTATTATGATTTGCAACTCAACTATTTGTCCTTACTCTTAATCTTGTCTTTGGGATCCTCCCTAAATTACCTGGTTTCCCGGATTATAATTCAGAGAGAGAGTTTCACAAGAAGTAGAGAGTTGGAATGGAGAGAATTCGATTCTTAGAGTAGTCAAGTCTTGACTGCATGACTATTACTTTAGGGTGAACTCCTATTTATAGATTTTCCTTACAATCTTCTAATATTGTCAACCTGTCAGCTTGTTACTGCAGGCTGTCATTCTATTACTTCCAAGCTATCTAACTAGGCTAAAGTCTAATCTTAATTCCAATGCTACGCCCGGGCACATCCATCAGGTTGTTGCTATGATTGCGCCCAGGCATGGACGCCAGGGTGCTTTACAGATGCTCTAGGGCATAGGCGCCCGGCCGCTTTACTCATTCCTCTGTTAGTTGACCGGGCACATGCGCCCGATCGCTACTTACACACTATTTTACACATTTTTTAGCGTAAGAAACAATTACTTGGCTTCCCCAGATCTTCGGTTTCTTTGAACTCTTTGTTGATCTCGTTTTTCCCCTCTTTAATCCCTATGGTTCACGTGTTTCTAGAGGTTTTCCAGGATGATGTGCCTGGACTTCCTCCAGACAAGAAGGTTTAGTTTTCGATTGAGTTGGCGCCAGGGACTCATCCTATTTCTAAGACTCCCTACCTTATGAGTCTAGTAAAGCTTAAGGAGCTGAAGGTGTAGCTACAATATCTGTTGGATAAGGGCTTTATTTGCCTTAGTGTGTCTCCTTGGGGTGCGCCGGTGTTGTTCGTGAAAAATAAGGATGGCAACTTTAGATTATGTATCGACTACCAGGAGCTAATTAAGGTGACCATTAAGAATAGGTATCTGCTTCCCCATATCGATGAATTGTTTTACCAGTTGGCTGGAGCTACGTGTTCTCGTAGATTGATCTTCATTCGAGGTATCATCAGTTGAGGATTGAGGCAGATGATGTGCCTAAGTCAGTTTTCAGGACTCGTTATGGACATTATGAGTTCGTGGTGATGTCATTTGGTTCGTCGAATGCACCTTCGGTGTTTATAGACATAAACCGTGTGTTCAAGCCTTTATTAGATCAGTTTGTGGTAGTGTTCATAGACGACACCTGGTATATTCCAAGAATGCTGAGGAGCATGAAAAGCATATGAAAATTGTGCTTTGGACTTTAAGAGAGCATGAGTTGTATGCAAAGCAGAAGAAATATGAGTTCTAGTTGGATTGGGTTGTATTCTTAGGTCATGTGGTCTCTATAGGACGGTATTTAGTAGACCCAGAGAAGATTAAGGCGGTTACAGAGTGGGTGATGTTACTGAGATTCATAGTTTCCTTGGTTCGGCAGGTTACTATAAGGAGTTTGTCGAGGGCTTCTCGAAGATTCATTCTCCTTTGACCCGTCTTCTCCGGAAGGATGTTCAGTTTGAGTGGAGCGAGGCTTGTGAGATGAGCTATAAGGAGCTTAATAGGTTGACGTCCGCTCCTATCTTGACCCTGCCATCTGGGACATATGGTCTAGAGGTGTTTTACGATGCGTCGCATAAGGGTTTAGGATGTGTGTTGATGCAGCATGGGAAGGTAGTTGCGAATGGCACCCGTCATCTTAAGTCGTACGAGAAAAACTATCCAACCCATGATCTAGAGTTAGCGGCAGTAGTGTTTGCCCTGAAGATCTAGAGACATACCTGTATGGTGCGTCGTGTAAGGTTTACACGGACCACAAGAGTCTCATGTATCTGTTCACTCAAAAGGAGGTGAACTTGAGACAGAGGATGTGGTTAGAGTTGCTTCTCGACTATGATTTGAAGAGCCTCTACCACCCTGGTAGAGCAAATGTCATTGTTGATGTGCTCAGTCGTATAAAAGCTTCAAGTGTTGCTTGTGCACTTTCCGAGACTCATGGGTCTTTGTTGGATCTGTGGCGTCTGGGAGTTGAGGTTGTTCATTCAAACAATTTTGGGTTGCTGGCTGCTTATTAGGTTCAGCCTACCATGTTCGACAAGATCAAGGCCATCAAAAGGAGGATGCTGAGTTGTGTAAGATCAGTGAGAGAGTGTCTGCTGGTCAAGATTCAGAGTTTAGAGAGTTTGATGATGGTTGCCTTCGGTTCAGGGATAGGGTCTGTGTGCCGAGTGATGTTACCCTTAGGTGATAGATTATGTAGAAGGCACACGGAGCCCCATACTTAGGACACCCTAGTGGTGTTAAGATGAACTGAGACCTCTGAGAGTTGTTCTGGTGGAACAACATGAAGAGAGAGAAAGATCTCTGAGTTTGTTTCCTGATGTCAGACGTGTCAGTAGGTGAAGGCTGAGCATCAGGAACCTGCTGGGCTTCTTCAGCCCCTCCCGTTCTAGAGTAGAAGTGGGAGAGTGTAGGTATGACTTCGTGATAAGTCTCCCTCGTACTTCAAAGGGTTTTGATGTTGTTTGGGTGATAGTGGATAAACTCACTAAGAGTGTCCACTTTCTACCGGTTAGGAAGACCTTTAGTTTGAAGCGGCTTGCTTAGCTATATTTGGACAAGATTGTGTGGTTGTATGGAGTTCCTGCGACCATAGTTTCTTATAGAGATCTAAGGTTCATGTCCCATTTTTGGTGCAACCTGCATAAGGCCTTAGGGACAAAGTTGGCATTTAGTTCGATCTATCATCCACAGTCATATGGTCAGATGGAGAGGACTAATCAGATCCTTGAGGATATTCTCCAAGCTTGTGTTCAGGATTTCGGTGGTAGTTGGGATCAGCATGTGACTTTGATAGATTCACCTATAATAATTACTTCCAGTCTAGTATCGGCATGACGTCGTTCGAAGCGTTGTACGGTAGAAGGTGCAGATCACCCATATGTTGGGACAATCCGAAGGAGAGGACTCTGATAGGTCCCAATTTGATTCAAGATACAGTGGGTAAGATTCATACCATTCAAGAGCATCTATAAGTTGCTCAAAGCCATCATAAGAGCTATACAAATCAGAGGAGGTGGTTGCTAGAGTTTCAGGTTGGTGATCACATTTTCCTGAAGGTTTCTCCTATTAAAGGTGTGGTCAGATTAAGGAAGAGTGGCAAGCATAGTCCACGATTTGTTGGTCCGTTTGAGATCCTCGAAAGGATCATTCCAGTTGCGCATCGCCTGGCGTTGCCACCAGCATTAGTCGGAGTACATGATGTGTCCCATGTGTCTATGTTGAGGAAGTATGTTCCCAATTGACACATGTGATTGAGTTCGATCCGCTTCAGTTGCATGAGGACTTCTTTAGTGAGCCAATTCCCATCAAGATCTTAGCTCACGATGTGCGTATGCTCCAGAGTAAGACCCTGCCTATGGTTAAGGTTCAGTGGTCAGATCAGTCGGAGTGAGAGGCAACGTGGAAGCTAGAGGATGAGTTACGATCTAAGTTTTCCTACCCATTCGAGGATGAAATTCCTGTTTAGGGGGAAAGATGTTATAATCCAATTTATTCCTAAGTTGGATTTAAATTTCGTGATTAGGAGAAGAAGATGAGGGCAAAATGGACTTTTTTCCAAGGCTGATTTTGAAGGTAAGGGAAATTAGGAAAGGAAGGTCTCCTTTCCTCGTTCTTTTCCCCGACAGTTTCTTCAGCGCTCTTATTTCATTCTTTTTCTCCATCGTCAGTTTTTCAATTGCTTTGGTGCTGGTCATTTATGAATTGCTCTGCATATGATTTTAAGGCTTTGTTATTGTGTCGTCTTCAGTGTTCAGGTTTGCGTTAACGATTTCAGTTCGGTTCTATTTGCTCTCTTTTTGCCCTCCTTGTTTTCTGATTTTGGATTTCGATGTTTGGGTTTGTTTCAATCAGTAGTTGCATTGGAATTCGGTGTGGTATATGGTTTTGTTTCAGTCAAGGGATTTATGCTTTGCAGTTGAGGCAGGTGATGAACGGGTTTGATGGAGTTGTTCAACCATGGGGGAACTTGTGAATTTGGCATGTTTATGATTGTGTTTTGATATGTCTCCTGAATTTTTTCTCCCTCTGTTTTTCTACTGTTTTGGTCCTCAACACCCCCATGGATTTATATGCTTTTGCCTTGATTTGATTGTGTGGAATTTGGTTGTGAAATCGGAAGTTTTCTGCAAGTCTACGTGATTGTTTTTGCCATGTCCAAAATTCTGTCCGGACAGGTCTTCGGGTGCACTCTATTTTCTACTAAATTTGACTTGTTTGAACATCCATCCAACCTTGCAAATTCGGACGGAGTGCAAGGACAGTTTCGGGTTTCAAGTCTCAGTTTGTGTCCGTACTTGCAATCCCGGACCCAAGTCCTAACACGTCTTGCTGATTTCTGTATTTTGAGTTCAACATGTGTCCAAACATCCATGTTCGGACACATGTTCGGACACTACCTTGTAAGTTTTTGTCGGACTTAAAAGTTCGGACACAAGTCAGGAATTCTATATTTTGAATCTCGGCATGTGTTCAAACTTGCAAGTCCGGACACATGTCCAGACAACCGTCTGATTTTGCCTAATATGTGGTTCTAAGCTCCGTTTTGATTTTTGTTTGTGGGTTATGATCTCCTAAGTATGAATAAGTGATTTGCTCACGTTATGGCGCATGTTTACGCCCTCCTTTTCTGAAAGATTAAACTTTTTTTTTGAGACCTAGTTACTTTGCTTCTGAGCCATGCATGGCTGGGTCGGGCTATCCCATAGCATGTGACGTAGACGTCATTCTGTTATATGCATGGGTACTTCCCTATTTCTGTTCTAGGGTTGGCGGGTCCATTGGTCTTCGGACCATTTTTGCGTTGTCGAGGATCTTCTGATCCATGGGTCTTCGACTCTTTCTGTAGATGTGTGCTTAGGACTAGTGTTCCACTTTGATTTGTGAACACTCTCTGATTTGAGATCTGGTATTCGTTTCCGTCTACTTGAGCTTTTGACATAAGATTCTCCTTTGAGAAAGTCATGGTTTTGCTGGGCTTAAGTGGTTATAACGTTATCCTGTTTTAAATGGTTTGAGCATACTTCGTCAATGAAGTTTCTGCTTACTGAGCAGTAGTTGCTTACCCCTTTTCAACTAACACTTGCAGATTAATCAACATCGGATTTTGCTTTCCGATTTGGGATTTTAGCTTATCTTTTGTTATGAACTATGTCTAGTTTTTTGTAATTGACATTTGACAATATTGTAGCCTATAGGCCTTCATTTCCGATTTTAGTTTCGTTATGCTATTTGAGGCTCTTGTAAACTTATTACTATTTTATTAATACAAGTATTTCTATTGGTTATTCGGGATTCATTTAGTAGCCTTGCGTACTTTCGGATTGCGAAGTGTGTGGCGTGTACCAACCTTAGAACTAGCTCGGTTTTAGGGTCTTTACAATAACACTTGTAAGGGTAGCTTAGGCAGTCTGGTAGCAGTTGGGAAACTGCTGGGAGGCTGGTGATCAAAAGGTCGGTCTGGGTAGAAGGACTTCGGTGGTAAGCCCAAAACTGTCCCGTAGTCTATAAGTGGGCGTGGAGGGAGGTTAGGCAAAGTACTTGTATGTTAATTCTTAATCGAATTGGAATATTCCAATTGAAGTACTTGCGTTCTTTCTACTAACCTTATGTTACTTGAATTAACCTTAATCCGTCTGAGAGACAAGTCCTCACCCATCGGGAACGTGTCAAGGTGCGGTAGCCAATTACAATGAGATGTGACCCCAAAAAATAAGCAAAATCCAGAGGTGGACTTACGATCTAGCGGTGAACCTGCCTAGTAACCGTTGGAATAGACCTGAAGATCACCAAGTGGGCAAGCAGCGAAGAAAAGACCAACATTAAGGGTAAGTTTGAGGTATCACAAAACTAGCTTAACCCATATCTAGTGCATTGATTTTGGATTTTGCATATATTGACTTAAGCGATTCAGCGCAAACTGTATATCTAGGCGAGTGAATACTAGACAGTGTAAACTTCCACTGTGCTCCTGTACTGTTGAATATCTGCAAAGGGTGGAGAATCTTCCACATCAAGCTTTATTGTATTTGTCATGGGTGTTACACTTTGTTTACAATTTTCCATTTTCACATTTTTTTAGTAACTCTCGGACATAATGCAACTGGTTTAGGGTTATACCTGACTGATCACGAAACACTGTAGTCCCAGAAACTGGTTTAGAGTTCCCAAGTTTTATAGGAAATTCTTGAGCATTAGTCGAGACTAGCTGTTGTATAAGACTGGGTGTAGAGCCAGTAATGACTATATCGTCCACATAGACCAGAATGGAGACAATCTGATTAGACTTGTGATAGATGAATAAGGAAGAGTCAAAGATGAAGGCTTTAAAACCAATGTGAATAAGGATTCTGCTGAGTCTAGAAATCCATGCCCTTGGAGATTGGCACAGACCATATAGAGCTTTTCTCAGTTGACAAACGTGATTAGGTTTTTCCTTGTTGACAAAACCTACATTGTAACACCCCACTCCATAATAACGTAATAATCTCTCACGTAGCAATAAATAAAACGTCTTACAGCGGAAGAAATAATAACAACAACAATACTCACTCGGGTGTCACCGGCCATTACTCGCCCATGCAAGTAACGAAGCCAAACTATATCCAACTTCCAACAAAAACAAACTGCTAACCGCTGTGATAACAAGAACATTCCTATTCATCATACTAAGTCCATACACCATAAATATCGACAAGTGAGCGTCTACCCAATCCTGAATATACATAACCGTACCATATTACAACTCCATGTGCGGTAATTAAAATAAACTCTAATTACCCTGTTCCCGCACTTCGGCTTCGACAATAATCAACAACCTGCATAATGGTGTAGTATCAGCGATAGACGCTGAGTATGCCGGGCCTGGACCCTAATGGTCACTAAGTCATTTTAACCATCTTATTATTAGATTGGTTTCATGCATTTCCATTTACAGTTATAATCAATACTGTAATATACATGTATAATATACATAATCCTCCATCCAAACATTCATAACATTCAACCATCCATCCAATTCAAACAGTCATTTAATATCTCAAATAACAGTTGTATGTCGAACGTATCGAATAATAATAGTATAATGTACAATGTACAATCGCCGTAGTGTATAGTTTCCATAGTTAATTTACCTTGGCCATTAAGGCCCCATCCAAACCATGTTTAACTAATACCAGTTGGGCGTCATGTTAAGACAACCCGATAACCTCACCATGGACAGTAGTCCTCCCGTACACATAAAGGTGCTCATTTCGCCAGAGGTCCGGAGGCCCCTGACTATTCTCTTTTGTCTCGTAAGACGTCCATATAAAAGCCGTAGCTACCTGACCCACGATCCAAATAGGGCTCGTATGGGTATAAACCTGGAGCGGAACCCAATCGGGAACCCCTCAGTGATCACAAATGCGCAACCAAGTAGTTCGTAAACTACCGGGATTCCTCACCTCAACTCATACCATCTCTCTCTCATAATGTTTAAGATATGCTCTTAGTCTTATGGAGAATAATTATTAGTTAGCTGCCCAATGGGTCTCACGCATACCTAGAAGTATTCTAGGTTATATTCATGTTCGAGATCCATGCTCTAGAGACCGACAATGTCGTGACTCGTTCCTAAGTGTTTTACTTAGGTTGCCATATACTTAATATTAATACTATGGTATTATATCAAGTAACCGTCTTGTCATCACAATAACGTATATGTATGTTTATATAAGTCGATCTATAGTCGACGTAGTGTTAGTCCCGTAGGACGCTCGTGCATAAATAAATAATGCAGTAACACTTAATCACATACATGTATCCACACACATAACACACAAGTTATATCAACCAAATCCGAGCCCAAGGAATCCCTTAGGACAACCCGGATCAAACCCCTTTACATACCGTTCACCAAGACCTAGGATGCGCAGTGTAGACCACTAGCTCGTCAAGCGTCCTCGTCTGAAGTATGATCTAAACGGTAATAAACTATAAGTCAGTCTCCATGACTAACTACATCCGGTATTTCCGAATAACAAGTAACCCCGACAGTTCATCCCCGGATTCCTACAGTTATTTGTTACGGGTTTCTCTAAACCGGTCGGCTTGTTACTAAAACTCGTATGTCAAAATATTTCGACTGTTAAGTTTAATTCATTATTTCTTTAATCTTATTCACCATTTAATTTAGGTATATAACCTATAGTTGCATGTATGCATGCATTATTATATTATATTGTATTATTTTTTCCACCATCCATTATAATACATTGTATTATATTATCCATTATCTTAGCAAATTATATTTGCATTCAAAAACTCATAACTTATAGTTTGTAACTATTTTTTTTAAATAACCACCACCATTATATTATATGGTTTCCAACCATAATATATATCCATCCTTATATACATTTTTCTTGTATATGTATATATGTACCATATAGGTAAATTCCATGAGTTATAAAACTCTTATATTATATGTTACATTTTTATTACCTTTTTATTAGATGATTATTCTCATTAGTTGTATTATATTACACAACTTATATTAATATTATTATCCTAATATTATGTAACATTTTATGTTGTATAATTACAACTCCTAAGGTTTAATCAATAAATACCTTAGTTTATAAATCTTGTTTTTATAGTTTGTCACATTATTTAATGTGAATACCCTTACTTATATTAATTCCATTCAAACCATATAATTGTTATAACATTATAACATAGTAGACCATAGTTAAAATTCATTTTCCAACTCTTAATAATTCGGCACAGCCCTTTAATTTATTTAAATTCCATTTGACCACATAACATTATGTAATGTTATACCATATACTAATATCATATAATATGATATTTTTATTTCCTTTAATTTATAACCTATAGTTTTATACAAAACTATAATATATTGCCGCATGGGCACCATATGAAAACCTATTCTTTTTCATAATCCATAGTTTCCTTTATTTACAAAAATCACCACATTAATTATACCATGTTATATATATATCATATAATATAACATTTTTAACTTTTAAAATGGTATAACCTATGGTTATTTTTTTGTAAAATTCCGAACAGACCCACCAAATTCCTATAATTGCCATTTGGCCCAATTTATAACATATAGTTTTATAATATCATTAAAACTATATATTATACATATATCTTATTAAATACTCTTATATAATTCTAAAAATCACCAAATTTCACCAAAGGGTTATAATTACCCTTACTAAACATATAGTTTCGGTAATTTACATTACCACCCCTTCTTTTATTCCAAAGTGTCAAAATGACATAAATATTATACATATATAGTTTATTTTAATTCCAAAATCAACCCAATAAATTCCTAAAAATTCCTAATAACCCATGGGTGTTTATAATACCATTATACACCCTTTATTTTCGGTAATAACATATATACCACATATGTTATAAAATTGTTACAATTAAATACTTATCTTATTATAAAACCTTGAATAAGTTATTTAACTTATCTAATTGGTCAAAACCTACCATATGGTCAAGGTTGACCACCTTAATATTTCGTGACCATCAATCTCCATATAATACGGTTTTATACCCATATTTTTCGGAATTTACCATTTAACCACAAAACTTTATAAAATCTTATAATTTTTATTTAAACTCATTTAAACCTCTAATTTTCGGCTTTATTATTATATAGCCCCCAAATTTAATTTATTTACACCTAATACCCCAATTCCTTGCGGTACTTTATTTTTAGCACCTAAACTTAAATAAAAGCTTATAAATGCATAAATAAAATGGCCTAAAGTACATGGCCTTATTACAAACATTAGCTTATAAAATGAATTACACATAAATGCCCAAAAATACTTTAAACTCTCGGCCTTACCCATATTTTCCATATTTACCAATTTTCCACATAATGTCTTAAATTTGACAATTATGCTAATTAATTAGTTATAAAATTTACTAAACCATTCCTTAATCACCTAAGGTCAAAATAAGACCTTAATAAACAATTTCACTCATGGCACAATTATATATATATATATATATATATATATATATATATTATATAATATTATATATATATAATATATATAATATATATATATGTATAAACACATATTAATATACCAAGTGTAGGTTTAAGTGATTTATACCTTGTTTTTGCCTAGTTAAGGCCTTGTTTGGCCACGGCCTGCTTAGGATAAAATTTCCACAGCATCATTTACATGTTTTCAAACAGCAATTAAGGCATGATTAGTCTCCAAGCAAGATCTAACCATAAGAAGTGTTTAATGTCAATTTTCAAGGTAAAATTTACCTTAGAATACCAAGGTAACCAAGCTTGACTTCGGCCTATATTTACAGAAGTTAAAGAGCATCAAAAGAGATACTAAAACCAAGCTTTAAACTGGTATAACTCAGATTAGAAGATGGCTAATTTTTACCTTGATTAAAAAGCCTAAAATGGTGTTTTTGGCTTGGATCTGGCTATACCTTGAAGCTCTTGATATACCAACTGAATAAGTATGTTAAGATGAAGATTATAAGTCTAGGAACAAAGTTTCACAACCGAATTTGAAGGGAATCAAAAGATATGTGCTTAAAGCACATTTTTATACCTTAAGAACAAGATTAGATTTCTCCACCTTCTTCCCTTGTTAATGCCGAGATATGCTCTTCATTTAACCTCCAAAACAACCTAGAAACATTGATGAAAATGGTTGATGCTTTGCTCCATGGAAAGAGGAAAGAATTATGAAGAGAATGAACATAAAATAGCTTAATAAGCTTACCTATGTAGCAAGGTGTTCTTCTCTGCCTATGGAGTGTTAGCCACGGTTTTAGAGAAGCAAATGGAGAGGATGGAGCTGCTGTGTCGGCAGGGAAGAAGGCAAATGAGGTGAGAATGCTTAGTTTAGCTTATATGTTACTTTAATGTACTTTATCAAATAGTAACTAGATGACTCATTAGATTAGCTAGTTAATTGATTGGAGATGGCTGATTGATTGGGTTTGACAGCACATTGAGGTCGGCAAGGGGTGGCATGGTCAATGGGTGACAATTGACCATGGTTAATACTTAGTAATTAAAATGTTATTTTTGGGTACTATTCATACTAAATTGCCCATTTTGATTTTATTTTCAAACTTTGATTTAGACTTTATAATATAGTATATCATGTCACACTAATGTTATAAAGAACTTAATATAGTCTTTACAGTGACGAAAAGTCATTATCTTAGAGCTCATACACAAAAACGTGCTTTAAGGTATTTTAGTGCACATTTTGTGTCGCAAGGTGTTTCTGAGCTTAGTTTTATTTGAGAACAGTTTTGTTGTGTTCCTTACATGATATTTGATCATGGAATCCAATTTTATATCATTTAGAGGTCATTAGACCTTTAAGGTTTTCTTAGAGCACATTTTTGCCCTACTTGACCTTGAAGCATGAAAATGCTTGTTCTTTGTGTTGGAGTGTTGTCCAACAATTGTAATATGTTTAGTAATGTGTTAATAAGCTTAGGACAAAGTTTTAGGTCCTAAAGTTCATTTGGGTATTTATTTACCCTAAACAGTCAAAGGGTGCAATATCTTGCTTTGTGTTGACCACTGTTGTTCTCAGTTGACTTTTAAGGCATGTTTAGGCCTTAATTAATGTGATTAGATATTTAATCCATGTTTTATTAGTTTGGGGTATTTCATACCTGTTGTTTTATAAACACCTTATCCTTCCAAAAACCATGTAGAAAAGTGTTAATCAATGTCTATTTGATTGATAGGTCAGTTGTATGATGATGCAATAGAAGTTATTAAACAAATTGTACACAATTTGACCATGTGTAACACCCCGGATTTTCTAACATTTTATTTGGTCAATTATTTAACAATATAGCTTTGATATTAATACGTAGCAGAATTAAATCCTAAATCCGTAGTATTATCCACACTCACAGCTAAACGAGTGCTAAGGCTCAAACTAATATTCAAATAATCCAAACCATCATTATTGATAAAAGTAACCGTTAAATTCATAATAGTCTTTAACAAGAGAGTCTCAAAGTTTAAACAAAATTAATCGTAGTACTTAGTCTAGTGAGGTCATTGTCCCATCCCATACACTTTATGAAAACTTGTGATAGAAATCCAAATAAACACACAAAGAGCCACGACAAAGTCAGAGAAACTGAGTAAGCTACCACTTCACTACATAAAAATCATTTTCTCTTTGAAAACAATTTAACATTATAGCAATGCATCAACATACAAGTCATTTTAACAATGTTATCACATAATCATAAAACAAACTTTGTACAATATTTCACATTTGCTTCCTTAATAAACTTAAGAATAAATATCCAGATTAATTAAATTATCTTCCTTGTCCCAACGCGCAGCCAGGACAAAACAACATCTCTCACTTTTGAGTACAACGCGCAGCTGTAACTCGGACCCCAACACGCAGTCGGGAATCCAACCTCGCCACTAAATCCTAAAGTGTGCACACCCCCATTAGTTCAAAAGACTAAGGAGTAGATCTAGGGCTAATTGTGTCCTGATGCGGCCCACAGTATCTCAAACTTATGCGTCCTAATGCGGCCCACATCTATCACCTTATCCATGTGCCCTAATACGGCCCACATGTACCATGGTATAATCTTTCTTATAATTTCTTTATTCATTGTTATCATCCAACTTATACTCTCATTAAAATCCACATATACCGCCAAAATTCAATCATGCCACATTAATCATGACTTAATAATTACAATTTCACATAATCATATCATTGAATTTTCTCATTAACCTCTCATGTAAAAAAATATCCAATTATTCACCATAAAATAAACGCACACTTAAATATTTCCAATAATCATTACCATAAATAATTCATTCCCAAAATATTAGTCACTACAGATAAAAATCACAACCACTACAAGAAGATTTATTTTACATAGTAAACACAAGTTTAGTGAACGCAATAACTTACCTGAAATTTGGGTGAAACTCGCACCACAATCAACCAGTGAATAAAGCACTACCCCTCACTAACAAACTCAAAGCCTACAAATTATAACGAGTATTATTAGATACCCGAATACTTTAAATTTAGTTATAAATAAATTGTCATAAATCATAATTATAAATATATATATATAAACATATAATAGTAACATATTATAAACACTTGATAAAATAAGCATTTAAATTAATAGTCCGCTAAATAGAATAAAAAGATAAGAGAAAACAAAATAACAACAATGACAAATTAGCTGATGTCATCAGGGGTTGAGGGTGAAGTGTTGTATATGAGTAGTAGTGTTTTTTTCTTTTGTGTGAGAGAGTGTTTTGATTTGTTTTGTAATTCTTTTTTTTTGCTTTTTGTACGAGAGAGTGTGGGTGTGGGGAAGAAAGAAGTTGTTTTTTCCTCTGTACCGAGGTGACAACAGGGAGGGAGTATAAGCTTTTTTTTTGTGTATGACCGAAAGGTAAGAGGTGGGTGAGGAGTTACTCCTTCTTTGACGTGTGAGTGAAGAGGAATGCACCAAAAAGAGAGTTTTGTAGCTGTGGGGGAAGAGAGTATTACGGGAGAGCAGAATAAGAGAGCTAATGCCAAAAAGGAATCACAGGGCTTAATTTATAGAAAGTATAGGGGAAACGAAAACAAAAAGAATACTAACCTTTTAATCATTAAATTGTTTAGTTAGAATTAGAGAAAACTTAAAGGTTAGGAAATATGAGAAGTTAGAATTAATTTATTAAGTAAAATTATGAAATATCAAAGGATAAAAGTGGTTTATTAATTAAAGTGGAAATATGAATTGTTAAAACTAGTTCAATAATAAAATCAGGAAAACTAAAGGATAAACTAATTGATTAAAAATGACTTATATAAGATAGTAAAATTATAGTGGTATTTAAGTCATAACATTATTATTATGATTCATTTTTTTTAAAAAAATAAATATACCAAACTAACCAGATAAATACGATGATCATTACTACTACATTAAAAATCATAACCGACTTATTTTTAAAACAGGTTATTTATTATAACGAATCATCTATTAAATACTATATAATATGTTTGTAAATAATATAACGTACAATCTATAGAATATTCAATTTATTTGTAAACTTTATAATATTCGTATGCTAAAATTTTAGGGGTATTTCACCATGGGGCTAAAGGTCCCACAAAAATCTATGACAGTTTCTTGTTTATACCATAGAGCCACCAATCTAGCCTTCCATCTCTAGGGTAGCTTCAGCCTTCCTCTTGGTCTTTTAAGCCCACTTAGTGCCAAGCACATTTATGTGAAGAGAGTAGAGAACCAACTCTTGTGTTTCATTTTTCAACAAAGCATTATATTCTTTGTCAATAGCTTCTCTCCATTCTGGATAATCCATGGCCTTGGTAAAAGTTGGTTCATCTAGGACAGGGACATTCAAGAAGGTATTGTGTAGTTGAGGTTGAAGAGGCCAATTAATAGTGTCATAGATTCTTATGAGGGATTTGAGAGAGTGGTTCTGAGAACTAGTAACCATAGGGTGGTGTGAAGCATGTTGGTCATTGGTGGTAGATGATGGGTTTGGTAAAGGTTCTGTTTGATGGTTAGAAGCAATAAAAGTGGGTGAGTTTATGTGTGGTTTAGTGTTCAAAAAAGAATGAGAAGTGTTTTCGTGTGTATGAGCTAGGAAGGTTTCAGAAACAGGTGAGGGATCTGGAGCAGGAGAGATGAGAGGAATTCTTAGGTTGTTGAGGGGTAAATTTTTGGGAATAGTTAGAAGTGTGATTTTGTTAGTGTACAAAAAAATAAGTTTCTTGGAACTAAACATCTTTAAATATGTAAATATGTTGAGTGTCAATGTGATAGCAAATGTACCTAGTGGAATGAGGCTCGTAACCAAGAAAGCCACATTCCTTGGTTTTAAATAAGAGTTTGAGGGAGTTGAAAGGTTGAAGGTTAGGGAAGCATGAGCATCCAAAAACCCTTAGATGTTCAAGGGTTGATCTGTTTTGTGGAGTTTATAATAGGGAGTGAGATAAGTGTTTTGTTGGTGAGGTAAGATGTTGTATGAAATGCATAGGACCAACAAGTGAAAAGGAGAGAGGCTTGAGATAAAAGACATATTCCCTTGTTTACCACATGCTTGATTATGCCTTTAATAGAATCATTATGTTGATGGGAGTAAGTGCAAGTTAGGCAATGTGTGATGCCATTAGATTAAAAATAGCTCTTCAGCCCTTGAAAATCCCTAACACAATCAGTCTGGATAGAATTTTTATTCACCTAAAAAGTGTTATGTACCATTTTATGGAAAGTGCTAAATGTTCATAGAGCATCAGATTTGAGAACAATAGGGAATAGCCATATAGATACCAAGAAATCATTAACTATGAACAGATTATAGTGAAAACCGTCAACACTAGTTTGATAAGCAGGACCCCAAAGGTCTAAAACTAGGCGATCAAAACATTTTGTGGACTCAAATGAGGAAAGTTAAAGAGGCAATTATTGTGTTTTACCAGCACAATAGGTTGTGCATAGCTCAATATTAATAAATGAGGAAAGTTAGAGAGGCAATTATTGTGTTTTACCAGCACAATAGGTTGTGCATAGCTCAATATTAATAACTTTTAAAACTGTTAATTGAAAATGTTTTATAGCTAAACTTGTAACACTTAAGGAAGGATGGCCAAGCCACTGATGCCAAGTGTCCATGGAGGTTGTGGTAGTGTAGTTGATTTGATTTGGTGTAGAAGTAGCCTCAGAAGGAAAACAGTAAACACCATCCTTAACCGTTCTTTGGAGCAGGACTGTCTTGGTACTTGAGTCCTTTAGAAGAAAACAATCAGTATGAAACTCAATATACACATAATCATCTATGCATAACTGATGTATAGAGATAGTTTATTTCTTGAGAGCGGTGGCTACTGTATCTGGCATCCAATCATAATCAAAGGTTCTGCTAGTAGAATTTGTAGAAAATGATTGAGGAGGTCGAGCTTGATATGAATGGTTGAATTTGTGATAACACACCTTAGCCTCATGACCCCTCTTGTCTTATATCTAACACTTAGGTATAGAATCAGTAGCACTTGGGAACATGGAGGTAGTATGTAGGGTATGATGAAAATTAGATCTCCCACGACCTTTGGAGTTACTGTAATTTCCAGGGGCGGAGCCAGGATGTAAATTATATGGGGTCACTAATTCTTCGAAGAAAAAAAAATTATAACATATTTTATCATAGTTGGATTTGAACCCAGAAAAAACTCACTTAATATTTCTATCTCTTACCATTACACTACCAACAACTCTCTAATATATGGGGTCACTATACTACATACATATAATATCTATTTATACACATAGGAATCTATGCATTCTTGGAAAAACGTGGGGTCACGTGACCCCTTGTGATCCCACTTACATCCGCCCCTAGTAATTTCCTTGAGCACCTGTAGTTCAAAAGTTAAACTGTGTGTTTCTGCCTCCTCCAGTGGAATTATTAGAGGTGGCATTAAGAGAAACAATGTTAGCAACCTATCTCTACTGCTGATTTATCCAAGTTTCACTCATTAGCTTATAGTTTAGGAGTTGACTAGCTGTACATGTTTGAGATCGGGTGAGAACATTTGAGACCATCGCTCCATACTCACTAGGCAGACCTTTAATATGTAACATTGACATTCTTGTTGTGAATCGTATGTCTTGTGAAGGTCAAAGCATCTGCCAAACCCTAGGCCCAATTAAAATAACTAGTTATATCTTATGTTTCTTTTTTCTCAATTGTGGCAAGTTGAAGCAAAAAATTACTAATTTGAGCATTATTTTGTGTTGCGTATGTTTCTTGGATATAATTAGATAATATGGATAAGGGTTTGAGACCCACAGCCTGGGGGATGATGGATTCACTTAGGGAAGCAAGCAAGATGGTGATTACTAATTGGTCTTGCTAAACTCAGCAAACAAATATTGGGTTGTGCACTCCATTAATATACTCAACAGGACAAATGTAGCTTCCATCAACAAATTTGAATAGATCATTATCTTTCAAGAATGGTAATATCATCCCTTTCCATTTTATGTAGTTATCTTTCTTGAGTTTCGCTAAATTTGTTGTTGATGACAGGATGGACAGTGTTCTAGTGGAGCTCTTGTGGATCGATGAAGCAGATTGCTGAAGATTGTTTCTAGTTGAACCAGAGGAGCCATTACCGCTGCCAATTGATCCCGAAGGCGATGACATTGTTAAAGAAGAAAAGATGAAGTAGGTCAGGTCGTGAAGCTCTGATACCATAATAAATTTAGGATAATTATGTGTAATGAAGTTTTTAGCGTGAGTGTATTGATTGTAATATGCGTGTGTGTGTGTATATATATGGGTGGAAATTCAGGTTGATGGGTCGGGTTGAAGCTCATCCATACCCAACCCGATTAAAATTGTATTGACCCATTCCCGACCCAAAAATAATCAGGTTACAAAATTTGAACCCATACCCAACCCATATAAAATCATGGGAAAATTCACGAGATACCCCTGTTTTCTTTCGTAATTCACAATATACCCCTGTGATTTTCGTAATTCAACTTTAAACATGCTTAAATGTTGTCCAAAATTGATGAAACTTTACATGGACGATGCTAAAGTGTTATATTTTGGTCCAATATCAAATTTGAAGTTTTTTAAGCTCACATGTGACCTGTGGGACCCAATGAATATGTGACTGTTCATTGGGTCCCACAGGTTACATGTGAGCTTTAAAAACTTCAAATTTGATATTGGACAAAAATATAACACTTTAGCATCGTCCATGTAAAGTTTCATCAATTTTGGACAACATTTAAGCATGTTTAAAGTTGAATTACGAAAATCATAGGGGTATATTGTGAATTACGAAAGAAAACAGGGGTATATCGTGAATTTTCCCTAAAATCATTCAACCCAAACTCAACCAGTTTAAATACAAATACTCTTGTTTTTCTACATAATGATCAATCGTCCCTAAAAGCATGCACATAATGGTCATTTTATTTTGAATCATTGTGTGTCATTTTTTTAAATGTTAACATCATGTTAGATGAGCCAATAATCTTAATCCATATATGTTATTTGTGCGGGTGAAATGGTGTGAATGATGGAGTTTGTGCGGCTGCAAGAATGAATGACATATTATTTATGTTTTCAAACAAAGAGTGAATTGTGGATATAGATGGCCTAGAGAGTGTATCTAGATTTTAAAAAGATTATTTATGTGGGCTTAAAGAAGTGATAGTATTTTTGTATACTATTTTACTAATAGTTATAGAATTAATACATATCCAATAAATCTTTCCATGTTAATTAGTTATATTTGTTTTTAATTAAATTAAGTAAACGGATCGGGTTGAATTTGGGTTAGGACTTTTAACTCATACACAACCCATATATCTAATAGGTAACTCATACCTGCCCTAAAAATTAAATCAGTCAATAATGTTAACCCATACCCAATTTACAGGTTGGTTTGGGTCGGGTTGGGTAAAAATTGTCACCCTATTATACATGACTAGGTGGACTATTCTATACTAGTTACAAGGAGACAGATAATGGACTAAATAACTTATAATAACTACTGGGCCTATAAAATGGGCTAATATTCTCTTCCTGCAGCTCTCCACTGTTGTTTCATTTTCAGATTGAAATTATGCTTACAGTTACGATCCTTATGTCCAAAATTTTAATATAATTATCATTCCAAGCATCCAGTTTGTAGATTTCCGTTTGGTTATAAATTTCTCCATCCACATATCAAGTAGTGCGAGTTTAAGTCAACCAAGGATAGTTAGATGACTCTGAAAGCCGCGCCATACCATACTTACCTCCTTGTGAAGTTGCCGCCTCATTAATTGGAACTCCCAACCAAGACAGCAATTTACAATTGAAGGGTCAATATTTGGACAGAGCAGGCCCTATTGGACGGGCTAAAAATTCACATCAATTATGGGCTCAACTCAAAGCAGGCCGAAAATGGAATGGTGAAATCCAATGAAATTAAACAGTAGCAATTGCTTACATAGCCCAAGTCTGTTCCTTAATTATCCAGGGAAATCAAAGAATAGTAATTGCTTACAGAACCCAAGTCTCCTCAAGAGCAGTAATTTTACCTTGCCAACAAAAAGAAAATCTACCAATTCTACATCTTTTGTTTAAAAAATAAATAAATAAAATCAGCTAGTCTATGCAGTTCCGTAATTGAATTTTACTAGTATTTGTTATCTTCATATGAATAAAGTAGTAGCCTCTAGAATTCAGAATAATTATAGTAGATGGGGTCAACATCAAATAGATAGTAGACATGTACCCTCCTTTTTCATGATTCATTCTACAGCTATGCGTTATATGGTACTACAATACAAGCATGGACCGCAGAGAAGTATAGAGATTGCTCGTTGGGCGGGGCAACAAACAAGGATTATGAAAGATTTGACACAGGCACATGCCAATATCCGCTCATTCTCAATCAATAATGGAGCCCAAGCATGCAAGTTGTTATTAAACACGACAGTTGAAGAGCATGTTATTATTAGGACGACGGACGACTTGTTTAGTTTAATAGTACCGTTTGATTGTAATACAATCACCAGAATTTACTAATTGTATCGATTTTTTGGTATTAGCTATGCGTACGTTTAAGTACGTTTATAGCTAATTGGAATCTTCTAAATTTATAATTAATATTTTATCATTATAAATAATGAGATTTTAGTGTGAGTTTATAGTTGATTATTGATCATAATCATGTAAACTTATAATTTGTTGTTTTATAATTAATAAATAAGTTACAAAGTGTGATTAAAAAAACTAGAAAAACTGATACGTAGCTTGGGAAAACGAACGTTATTAATAATGTACAAACTAGTACAGACCACAGACGTACATGTTTCAATTGGGTACATAGATAGATAAGGGAACCTGATCAGGGAAGGGAAGAAAGAAGAAAGGGAACTACAGATGGAAACATACAGACAGAAAGAAGATTGGAGAACTAAAGCGACGTCGTACAATCCTCCAAACAACAAAGACGATAAGGAGGAGGAGGAAAAGGTAATTAAGACAAATCAAAGCAGTAGAGTGACACGTGGGGAACTTAATTGTAGATCCCAAATTAATAATGCACGCGCTAGCTAGTAAGGATAAATGCAAGAAAAAAGAAAAAAGAAGAGACGACGACGGGGCGTGATTAATACTCAACATAGTATTATGTTCCATTCAAAACACACACACATGACATGATGAGGATGTTGGATTATGATCACTTGTTCTTGAAGGGGATGGCCCTGATGACAACTTGGTGATACAGAGCAGCTAGTGCCGCCCCAATGAATGGACCTACCCAGAAGATCCACTGCAACACACAAACAAACAAAATTACTACTACTGTACTAATGAAAAGGAATCAAAATCAATCAATCGCATTAGGAAAGAAGAAAACAATGATGATAAAATTCCAGGTCCAACCAGCCAGAGCCAGTTGTGATGAAGAATGTAGAAATCTAATCTCGTGCCTTCCGTGGTCCTAAAACTCAAAATTTGAGTTTTTGTTTTGTTATACCACACTATAATGTATGCTTGTGTCTTGTACACAATTACATCAATATATGTAGATCTAGCTCTAATTTAAGCTAACTAATATCATATCATGAAAGTTGTATAGATAGATATATAGGCCGGCTGGGAACTATATCTATATCTATATACTACACTACACAGGCTCATCAATCCCGCATTAAATTTAAAGCACCATCAATTAGGAAGAATCTTACATACGACTCAATTATTCATATATCACAATTAAATTTACCACAGTTCATAATACCATACCATGCATCTTCAGTAGTAAATCAAATTAATACTATTGGGTAAGAAAATTAAATTAGAGTTTGAATTGAATTGAATAAGACACTTACGTGATCATGCCAGGCATCAGGTCTGTTGTAAATGATAGCAGCTCCAAGACTCCTAGCTGGGTTGATACCAGTACCAGTAATTGGGATAGTTGCCAAGTGAACTAAGAACACCGCAAACCCAATAGGCAAAGGTGCTAGAATCTGTAACCCACAAAAGTAATTAATTATAAAATCCATATAGATATACTATACATGTTATTCAAAATATGAATCTGAATTAAATCTGTATACTTACGGGAACATGGGAGTCTCTGGCATTCCTTTTAGCATCAGTAGCAGAAAAAACAGTATACACAAGCACAAAAGTCCCAACAATCTCCGCACCAAGACCATCACCTTTAGTATATCCATGAGCTACACTATTAGCACCACCACCTTTCATTTGATAAACATGTGGTTCAAACCCTTTAACAACACCAGCACCACAAATAGCACCAAGACATTGCATAATCATATAAAACACAGCTCGTGTCAACGACAATTTTCTAGCTAAAAACAATCCAAATGTCACTGCTGGATTAATATGTCCACCAGAGATACCAGCCGTACAATACACAAGTGCAAATATCATTCCTCCAAAAGCCCACGCAATACCCTGAATACCAACTGATGCGCAGAGTGAATCTGACCGTTTTAGACCCATCACGGTTAGGATTGTGATGTAAAGGAAGAGAAAAGTGGCTACAAATTCAGCAATACCAGCTCTGTAAAATGACCATGATGAGAGTTCAGTTGGATCGAATAATGGTGTTGCTGGTGGTTCTTTGTAATCTTTGTCTTCGTATGTTTGTGCTGCTGTTCCGATTGGTTGTCGTTCCGAGAATTTGTTGGCTCCAAGTCGGACATCTTCTTCTTTGCCCTCCATTTCGGTTTAGATGACTGGATTGGATTATAGGTTTGTTTTCTAGGGTATTGGAATTTGGAGAGTTGAGAGTACTAATGAGAAAGGCTGGTGGATGGATAGAGTTCGATGGGTGGGGGGTTTTATTATATAGCGAGATGACTGAGAATGAGAAATTGGAGTAGTATGGTGGAGGGTTTGAAATGGATTGCGGGACCTACTACTTCAACTGGAATGACTGAATGTAAATTATTACCATTATTCAGAAAAATAACATAAATGATTTGATTTTTGTGGTGGTGCGGCCGTCCATATTCTATAATTCACCCTCCCTTTCCCAAAATGACAAACAGCCCTACTCAACAACCTTCTGATTCATCTTTTAATAGTAATACTTCATTAATCCTAATCATTTAGTGCAACACTTCGGTTAATTTTTTAATAAAATTAATGATGAGTTTAATTAATGGAGTATTGATAATGCTAAAACGGAATATGAGTCTCTCTCTCTAATCTTTCTATTAATACGTTGAGATCCATGGTTCAGATTTTATTGTATAGTAGTATTGCGATATGTGGTGGTGAATACTTTCTTTCTTGTGTAGGTGTGGGGGTCTGTGAGACCGCCTGAGTGCCTTCATCCGCCACCGTCCATCTTAATCCGACCGTTAATAATTTACCACATTTTTTCTTTAGCTGTGATGTTACATGTATGTATGGCGGCCCGGCCATGGCCATCTTACAATCACAAGCTTAGTCTATGTATGTTATTAGAAGTTCTTGAACTACTATTCTTGTGGTTTATAGCGTGGCCGGGGAGATACATGATACTACTATTGTCCACGGTACGAATTTGGGAATGATAATGAAAATGATGGTTATGAGAATAATAATATATAAAACTAATGTGTTTGGAAATAAATATGTTTAGATAAATAATTAATATTTAACTTACATCTTTATTTTCATATTTATTGTGTTGTCTAAATAATTTAAATTTATTACAAAAAATAAAATCAATTATTTTCAACAACATTGTAAAATTTCACATCATTTTTATAATAAATTAATATAAAATAAATATAGAATTCGCTTGCTTACACATAAAATTAAATGTCAAAAATTATAATCAATTATGTAATCTAAAAAAAATTAAAATTTAATTATATTATTATATATTAAATATATAATAGCAAATTAGAGCTGATCAAATGAGCGAAACAAGGACGACTTTGTTTCCCCTTGACCCTCCCTAGTTTTATATCACTTTTAATATAATCATTGATTTTTAAAAAATAAATATAATACCATCAAAATGAATATTAATAAATATTATATATAATTTAAATAAATAAATATATATTATATTATTAAAAATGTATATATAGTCATTTGGGCCGGGAGTTAGGATTATTTACGGGCCCAAAATTTTACAGGGACTCGGCTCAGTTTTCGTATATTTTATTCGGGCCATGCCGGGCTTAGCCTTGTGCCCAAAAAAATTTTGGGGCCCGGCCGAGGTTGAATGATTGTCCAAGCTTATCCAATTTTTTTTCGGAGGTTTTTCTTGTGGGTCGCCTGACCAGGTTGTATTTGATCAGCTCTATAGCTAATACAAGTATTACTGTTTAAACATAAGCTATGATAGTAATTAAAATTTAGAAATAAAGTTAGTAGTTTGACTATAATATTGAATTCAGATTTAATTGATAAAAGTATATTAATTCACACAAATATTATTATTTTTTCTACATATTTTATTAAATAACAAAACAAATTTTTGATAGAAATGAAATAATAAAAATATCAAAAAGCATATAGAAAATGAAGTGTAATTAGTTAAACTATTTTTTACAAAACAATAACTAATAACATATTTAAATAAAATTAATTATCTATTAGTTTCAAAAAAATGAAAGCTTTTTTTTAACAAAATAGAACAAGGAAATAACTAATTAATAATTATGTGCTGAAAATTGATAATAAAAAAAGATGTTTATGGTAAGGATGAAAAGTGATAACCACCCTCCCCTACTAATCAATCTATGGGAATAGATTAGAAATGATTTCCATACCTATTTTCTATAAATTGTTATTCTCTCTTGTCAAGCATGGTAATAGAAAGAGCTTATTTTCTTTCCTTTAGACTAACACCCATACCCTCCTACCAAGCAAGCCCTAAATGTAATAGATTAATAATAAAAACTAGTTATGAATTGAAAAAAATTAATTAGTTTTTTTAATAATTAGAATATATAAACATTTCAGGTTAAAAATATTTATCATTTCATAAAAAGTGTCCGCACTTTCTGTTCCGGTGGTAATAGAATTCATTTAATTCTCATTCCCTTCTCCTAAACAATAGAACTTTTATTTACCAAACATAGAAATAAAAAAAATTATTTCCATTCTCATAGATTTATTGTGATACGCATGTACCAAACACCCCTAATAATAAACACTAGCTGCCCGAGTAGACCAACAACTTAATCATAGGCGTGCAATTTGTTACAAAAGTTGATCACTATCACCCTAAATCCAATTGCACTATTTTCTCTTGTCAAGTTACTAGCTGTATACGTAGATTAATAGCATCGACCAGACTAAAGGACCAACACAAAAATTCAGACTAACATCTCGATCCCTACAAACACCTACATAGGCTTTATTTTTACTTGTAGATACGCTGCTGCTTTTATTATACTAGATGAGTTTGTCCGTGGCCGTGCATCTATGACTGGGATAGGGAAGATATAGTATATCATTGAATAGCAATTTGGCAAAGGTCAAATCAAATGTTTATGAAATTAGTTTGGCAGTTTGCACCGCCTCCCCCGCTTTCTTTCAATTTCTCTAGGCCGTAGCGTGTCAAATGGGCGTTCCTACTACTTAGACTCCTAGAGGAACTCCGGAAGATTCAAGTTGGTTCCGGAATTAAATGAGATAAGATTCTGCTCTATACCGATTCTTCTTCAAGACTTTAGAAGGCTAAGAAGCTCCAAAATTGACAAAACTAGCCAGCTAATTTAAGCAGAACTGCTATAAATGTGTTGTTCACATTTGGTATTTTGCTTGTTGGGTGATTAGTAATTTTATTACTAATGGTCATAATTTCAATTCCCGAGGAAGATTAATGCACACATTAATCTAGCTAAAAGTATTAAGGTGGTGAAAGAACACCCCCTATATTTATGGTTGTACAGTTTCTATACACTAAATGTATCTGTTTTGTAACTTTATTATATAGTTTAAGTAATCATTATATACATTGAGTATAATTTTAATAACATTAGAATTCAATGTGTATCTTGATACATGTACTTTTGTATAATTTTTATATGCTAAATATACATACTTTATAGATTAAATATACATGTATGTAGCCATCCATAACTATATTTGAATATAGCTAAGAAATTGTCAATAGTAAAACAAAAAAGAATTTGTTTTTTTGTTGGTAAAAAAATAGTTCAAAAAGCCGCCCAAATTAAACAAGGTTAATCAAACACATCCATTGATCATCTTTAATGATTAATAACAAATGATTGTCCTTTTTTAAACAAATAGACGGAAATCATGCAATAAATCATCTTACATTATTTATTGTAAGAAAAAAGTGAAATCATTTCTACAATATTTAACCACAATAAGGAAAAGGTCATTTTGACCTAGATCATCATAGCTGGATCCTGACTCATTGTCGTAAAAAGGGAAAATTAGTGGAAAATTTTTCATTATCGTACGCGTTTTCAAGTTTGATAAATTTGGATAATGGATTCGTTTGGTAATTCATTTTTCAGGTTATTACTAATAATTTTAGTTACCTCTCAAAAACTAAATTTAAGAGGACATAAATAAAATTATATATAATTAAATGGTGTTTTCTTAAAATTCACTACTAAAAATCTTTTTTACACTAGAATTTTATGTAATTTAATAAAATTGAGGTTTTTTGCTCAATCATTCCCACCGTTAAACATTCCTCAATCAAACTCAGGTATAACTATGAATTTTAATGTGTAATACTAAATAGAAAACTTCACAAATAATGATAATAACCTGACACTAATTAATTATCACATAATTAGTGTGTTTGTTGATTGTAACCTGCCGTGTTTAAATATTATCCTAGTTTTTTTTCCTTGCTTTATTTCGACGTCAATCTAGTTTGATCATTAGTTTATCGGAACCCTCCTCATTCCAAAGGTTAATGTCATATTGTATTATAATTTTTCAAAGCTTATGGTTATGCATTGAATGTTTTTTGTTTTAGAAAAAATAACATAAATCACCACTAGATTTAGAGGTCTATTTGTGGTCAACTATTGAAAGCAACTAAAGAAATAGTAAATTGACAATGAAATTGATAATAACTATTAGAATTTTTAAATACTACTCCCTCCATTAATTAATATCTGTCATTGTGGGTTGTGATTCTTGTTTAAAAATATGTGTCAGTCTAGTTTTTTGACACACTTTTTTCCACTTTTAACCCTATTATTCAACACAAAAGTTATTATTATCTAGATGGAAAAGTAAAAAGTAGGGGTACATGCGTCATTTTCCTACTTTCCTTAATAAGTGTGCAAGTTTCTAAAACGAAAGATATTACTGAACGGGGTACTACCTCCGTCCTGTTATAAGTGTCTTGTTTGCTTTTTGACACGCTTTTCCACTTCAATATTAAACATATAAGATAAAATAATTTTTAAAAGTTAAGTTATACAATACTATATAGTTTTTCACATAAGGATTCCATTATAAAATATAAATATATAAAAATACATTATCTTATATGTTAAATATTAAAGTCAAACGATTCATCTAAATACTCCCTCCGTTAATTAATATCTGTCGTTTTAGCATGTGATTCTTGTTCAAAAATATCTGTCGTTCTAGCTTTTTAACACACTTCTTTCCCTTTTACCCCTACTATTCAATATAAAAGTAATTATTATCTAAATGGAAAAGTAAAAAGTAGGGGCACATGCGTCATTATCCTACTTTTCTTAATAAGTGTGCAAGTTTCTAAAACGACAATTATTGTTGAACGGAGGGAGTAGTAAATTAGACGCTTTGACTGGGAGTAGTATAGAAGAAATGATGGACCGATCATTACACACCGCCGATGGTCATGCTCGTTGTTTATGTTCATTAAACTTTTTCTCGAGAGGAATCGGTTCGGTTGGTTACCCGGCCGGGTTCAGCGCACAGGGTTATGACTTGACATGACTCATTTGTCGGTTTGGCCCAGAGAGCTTACATGCGGCCAGCGTGTACTGGCTAGGTAATCAAACACGTTACATTCAACTGACAGCTATGATATGAGTAAGTACACTCCATTCAGTGAACAGTGTTGTTTTTTAACCACATACAGTGAACACTGTTATCTATAAAGATTAGTGTAATAAATACTGTGGAGTATGTCAGTAGGCTAATAATAGTAGCAGATGTGTTTTTAAAGTGGTTCAAGCAGTATAAATTATAATCACTCATGCCATCAATCACTCATTTCGGGTTTTGTGTTCTTTGTTGGCTTGTCTGGACAGCTATCCATAACGGGACTCTTAAGAAGAAAGAGACAAAATAAAAAGATGGAAAAATACTAAACGTAGGCAGCCGCCTACTGAATTTGGACCTCTCGTTTTGTTGTGATTAATAATGTGCAATTGAGGATGTAATGCGGTGGCAGCTGATTGCAATCTTGGGGTTCGTTCACATTAATTGCAAGCAGATAAGACGGAAGGATTTTTTGCCCTAATTTCTTTTTATAATGAGCAACGACAACAACAGACCTCATGACCGTTTGAATTGCTTGGAACTTGGAAGAAAGTAGAACATACTTACTACTCCCTCCGTCCTGAATTGACCGTCCTGTTTGTTTTATGGCACGTTTTTCAATTTCAATATTAAACATATAAGATAAAATAATTTTATAAAACTAAATTTTGTAGTATATAGTTTAACATGTAAGGAATCATATACAAAACTTAAATTTTAAAAATTATTCTATCTTATATGTTAAAAATTGAAGTCAAACGACATGTCCAAATAGTAAACAGGACGGTCAAATTCAGGACGGAGGGAGTAGTTACTTCTACTAGTTTTGGAATATAAGGTGAGAAATAAAAATTGATCTTTAGTGTCATCGCAAGCTACTCGAGATTAGATCTTATTTCAACTCTCCTAGATCAGTAATCTCGGTATAAGTGTGTTAAAATTTAGGGTTTAAGTTTTGAGTTAATTATAATTTTAATGTAACTTTAAACTCCCTTTATATATCTCGAGTCGACTTGACTAAATTCTATTCCTGGTTTGAAAATCAACCAATTTATAACATGTGATATAGAACCTTCAATTAACATAAAGTATTTTTCCAAATACTTAAACACGTACTATTAGTTACTACAAATCGTAATATAAACTCATCCATTACCATATTATGAGAAAAGTTCACTTAAAAATTCAATATCCTTTTAAACTGAACTTTCAACCACTTATATAAAAAACTATTACAAATCGTAATATAAACAATAAGAGTTCCCCTGATTCTTGGTTGTGTTGAGATTGAATTAAAAAACAATAATCTCTTAGTGCATCCAAGCTTCATTATCAACGAATTAAATGAGCCTTCGTCGAATGGATAAGTCTTGAAATTGATGTGCAGAACCAAAATTAACGGAAATTGATGTGTCGTCGTCAAAAGATTAATCTAAAATGGACTTTCTGCTTTTTAAAAGCTATTAAATGACACTTTTTTTTTTATGTGAATAAGTTAACTAATCAATATTCAGTTACTACATTACACTTCATACTTATACTAAATTAATCAATCAACTTTGCATTTCTTCATATACTCTAATTATTATGGACAAAATATGACTCGCAACATTAACATCCTACATAAGTATATGAGATTAAATGGAGATTCAGTCACGATTCATGATTATCTGATTCGTTGCGCTGATGTTGTATTATATTTTAGGAAAATGTACTATCTTGAACTCTATTATAAGTCGATTGAATAGGGATATCGAATATCACACACAATATTCGTTCCACGATTTTCGTGTTTGGCCATAAGACTTATCGATTTGATTTGATGATGCGGTGTATCAGTACAGAAACCGTGCTACTAGTAATGGAAGGCGGCGACCAATTGTACATTACACGGTAAAGCTGATGAATCAAACTCGGCTGTCAAGTCACACCATTAATATGGCTGCAGCAAAGACCACGAACAAAAGAGGAAATTAAGGTCGGTTGGTTCATTATCCACGAGGACGATGAACCAGCATATAAGCACCCACGTTGGCACAGTAAAAAAAAGGAAGTGGAGGTCGAATTTATGAAGAAATTAATTGTACAAGCGCAACGTGCTGCAAGATCAGTTGTTGTGATGTTGTCGGTAGTAGAATAGAGTGAAACGTTGAAACTGCAGGATTCCAAAGGGCGGTGCCGCCTTTTTTGACTTCCATTAGAGACACTTCTGTAGAATCTACACGTGTCCTCAAACTAACGTCGCTTAAAGAAGTTGCAACACAATTTTTTTTTTTTTTAAGTGAGAAGTTGCAGCAACAACCAAGAAGTAACATACAGCAACAAGAACTTACTAATTGCAATGCTTAATTTAATGTGAAAAATTTCGGCCCCCCTCTTTGATGGAGTTTGGGTTTACTTATGTCTATTTCATTTTACAGCCCATCAATTAAAGAATGATCGGTTGTCAAGTGATTGACATCCGAGTGGTAGAGGATTGGATTAGGGGATGGAAGGTCTTGAGTTCGAGTTCTCATACTATTCATTTTGGTGGGGGAAGGAAGTTTCTCTTATTACTCATCCTGGGGTATGACGAGAAGGATGGTCCCAAGGCAAGCATGTCCGCCATACCATCAGAGATGCAAGAGAGTAAGAAGTTTCTGATGGATACTCGAAGGTAGACCTGGCAATTTGGGTCACTGGGTCGGGTTGATATCAACCCTAACCCAACCCCTTTAAATATCATCAACCCCTACCCAACCCGTTTAAAATCCTTCAACCCTAACCCACCCAACCCATTTTTTAAGCATACAATAATTTAGATGGATTAGGAGTAGAAAATTAATAAATAAATCCAAAAACATACAGTGCTAGCTGGCACACTAATTAGGATGAAACAAAAGAAAATAAGTAATCTTGCTTGATCGACCCAACTTTAAACAAATTTCATGTTATGCAAAGAATGTAAAAGTACTGCACCAATTTTCCATGAATAGAATAACACGATTTTTTCCATAAGTTTATATTTATCAAATTGAGCCTAAAGCTCTACCACTGTTGGGGAGGAATCCTATCTAGATATGCACATGATCCTAGTTCCCTTAATACAAAGGGGAACAAAATTGAAAATCTTCACTATGCATTAGAGAAATATACTAAAGACAAATCTTCTAAAGTTAGCAATAATTTATAAAACGAGAGCTCAAAATCTCAAACTATGACTGATAGTTTTAAAATAATTACACCTGTTTAAATTGAGTGCTCATGTTTGAGAAAAGTACAACCACAATCACTTAATCGTTACTAACAGTTGAGAAACTTTTATGCAACACGCTATCCGCATTGTTGGCTTCAAAATTCACTAAAAGGTCTATAATAAAGATCATACTTATAAAAAATACATATCACCTACTTTTGTTCACCCTTCTAGATAATCTAAACATGCCTATGTTCTCAAGAACAGCTGGTTGGGTCGTTTGTTTAGTTAAGATTATGTGATATTATTGAAGGTGGGATAGTCTAACTGCACTTGGGCTTAAGGCTAAGGTATAGTTTGATCTGAAAATAATTTATATATGAATTAATATTTTTATTTTTTATTATTAACAAATATATTTTCGGCTTTCGGGTTGGGTCGTGGGTTAATATCTCTACCCTAACCCAACCCACAAAATTAGCTTATTACCCTAACCCAACCCAAAAAATAGATGGGTCAATAATCAATACCCTAACCCGCAAAAGTATGGGTTGGGTTCGGGTTGAGTTTCGGGTTGGGTCAAAATTGCCAGGTCTACTCGAAGGTCACCTCCCTCCCTAGAACAAGATCTCTAGGCTTTAAGTAAGATGTCCCGTGTAATGTCTGTGTAAAGTTAGAACTAGAAAGGTATGTAAGGGTTGAGTCAGTGTTGTTTGATTTACCCTTACGACACCCTAGGCCATATTCCTATAATTATAAAAAAAAAATAAAGAATGATCGGTTGGATTATCTACCGCATAGATTAATGCACATTCGCTTTATGGATATCACGGGCCGTTATTTCAGCGGCTCACAAACACCAAACTAGTCCAATTAGTCGAGTCGTTTTCTCCTGAGTGGCAAAACAATACTATTAAATGACTACTCCTGAAATTGTCTCGGCCCAGGCTTCTCAAAACTACATCGACCCAAATCTTGCAAGAGTAGCTATTAATTTGATCGAACAAATACACTGGACTGACACTTATAAGATAAGCCCATACCACATAAGACCTTACCAATTTGCAGCTGGTCAGGTTAAACTTTCCATCAAACTGTTATCGTTGGAGTCCTATTATGCCTCAAAAGATTTCCCTACAGCCCAAAGCTTAAACATATAGTGGCACGTTTTTCCATATCAGTATTAAACTTATAAGATAAAATAATTTTATAAAATAAATTTCTACATATAGTTTTTAACATAAGGATTCTATTATAAAACTTAAATTTGTAAAATTATATTATCTTATATGTTAAATATTGAAGTCAAACGACATGTCCAAATAGTGGATGAGAAGGTCAAATGGGGACGGAGGAGTATGTGTCATGACCTACCAGCCGACTTGAAGTGTTTGGGTTTTCGGTTGGCAGAGCATTCAAAATCTAAATTGATGCCGATATATACCATAACCAGTCCCTTATCTTTTTGTGGTTGTTGCTGCAACTACTACTACTCATCTCTGAACTCACTCTTTATTATTTCTCCTCATTCTTCCTCTTTTGTCTTGCAGTAAGTGGACTCTTACTCATGGAACTTACTCCCAGCAGGATAAACCAAACTGCATGTAGATTTATCATCCAATTACGATCCTTTTCCATATAGATAGATAGATAGATAGATATCTCCATAATGCATGTGGGATGTTTCATGATATGCTCCAGCTGCAATTACTATTTCTGAGATTTGGAAATTACTAGACTGTCATCGAATTTCTCTTGTCTTGACCCTTTTGGAACTCCTTGTATGGCGTTTCCATTCCCATGCCGCTGCCGTGTTGTATGTCTTTGTTAAGTGTATGGAATTATCAGATACATTCATTGATTATACACAGTGGTGGTTATATTATGGAATTTTCAAATTTAGGTGCAGTCATTCACCATATCCAATATCATTGTCAAAGACAGTTTCATCACTGATCATGGGCCTGACTATTTTAATCATCTAGTCCATGCATTGTAAATTGCTGGAAACTGAAAGTATGTATCATGTTTGTGACATCTAATGGTATGGGTCCGTCTCATATGCATGTGCTTGGAAGCTTTGCTTGATTGTTTTGAGCTAGGCGAGAGAGCTAACGTTTCATTTTCCATGCATTCGTGTAGATCGGAGTGTCAATTTCAACACGACCTGTTTAATCAACATGAACCTGATACAAAGTTTGCAGGTTTAGGTTTTAAAAAATGACACGCTTAAATAAACGGACTGTGTCCAAGATGACATGTTAATAACCATGTCGGGTTTGAGTTTAACATGTGTAAACCATGGGATTAATTAAGGTGCAAATTGCATTGGATATATACTTTATTAATGTAGTGGCTATCAAATCTTCACTATATCCTGAAGTTAAAGAGTCTACATATTCTTCTCCTTATTGCTTTACTATATATGTGAAGATAGTATTGTCCTATATACGCCTCTAGAGGTTCATGGTGTAATTAAATGAAGGATGATGTGATGTCATACTATAAACTAGGCTAGAATTGGACACTCTGTATTACAGAGTTTTTCATCTTCCTGGGAGACATATTCCATTTATATTCTTAACTTGATTTAATTAAGCTAGGACTATAACAACTATATAACATTACGTTATGATATATCCAAAGAGAAAAGCAGAAGAGTATGACTCTATCTATACATGCGGTCATTGCGGTGATGAATCACAATCAGGAAGATTGTTATGTTCGGGTTACGGGGTTAGTACAAATACGATAACAGTAGACTGAGAAGATATGGTCAATTGGTTTTAGGATAAATAAATCTTATCAACCAGTTTCCCCTTTGTTGGATGTTGATCCAGTGGATCTTCAAGTTAACAATGTGTCGAATCTTTAATAATGTGAGGAAAGTTATTGTAGACTGTCATTTTTTCTCGTCAAGTTAAGTCTATGGCGTGAAATGATTACATTTTTTTATTGAACCATAATCTGAATTAAACAATCTTCATTCTTAGGATTTTTGAGTTCACCACTTTAATCCGGCGCACCAATTTTTTTTGTTTTACTTTTATCGAACCACAACACAAAAGAGAATAGAGGAATATGTATGTATGAGCGAAAGATATGAAACATCTGTTGTTGTTTAGAGAGATTGACAAATAGTACTGGAGGAGTCCTAGCTAGCTATAATGAAGAAGATGATTTAAATCATATTGTTTCTCTGATCCTGGGTTAGACAGATGGGATAGACATGAGAGAAACGGTGATATATATATTCTCCATGGCAGCTGGTGATTTCTGATAAGATAAGATTGATGGTGGCTGACTAGGGTATTACTGAAGGTGTCACTTTCAGTTTTCACCAAATTCACGGGCACCTTCGGCTCTCTCTTCCAGTCCATCCATGAATGAATGAATACAGAAGAAGATATAAACGTCTATTGTCTTTAATATGTGCAGAAAAAAACAAGGAACACAAATTTATTACTAGTACCACCTAGCAAACAAGAAAACGAAGAAAATTGAATTTTTAAGGAAGGGATAATGTTATTAAGTAGGTAACAGAAGTGGATAGATAAATCGATCTGAGTGGGGGTGGGGGTGGGGGTGATGGATCCAAGAATCCCTCTCCTTCCTTCCTATCTTCTTGGCAAGCTAGCCAAAAAAAGTCTAATATCAAGCGTGAATGAACATGAGATTGTCGTTTTGTGGTACTACCGACACTTTGAGACTGCACCATGCGGATAATGCAATAGTTTTTCCTTTTTTTGGCTATAAGTTTAGTCAATAGGTGAAGTGTTGTCATCAGGCTTGAGAAATTCAATGTTATCATTTCATAATTTCTTTGTAAGAACTCACAAAAAAACTTTCATCATTCCATTGCTGCAAATATACCTACTGGCTTCTGGTTCAAATGCAAACTACAGCTCTTGTTGAAATGCAAACTGCAATTCCTGTTGAATTCTCCTCAGATTCGATAGTTTATCGATCGACTTAAACCTTTTTAAATACTATAAGGGATGAATTCAGATTGTCTGTCTCATGATAGCAATTGATACATGAAACCCAGCAGCTAGAACACGACATTTGGATTCAACAAACCATGAATGATCAAATTGATTAAAAACAAAGACAACTCTTCAAACTTCAAACAAAACTGCACACCAATACAGTGATTTTATACTCACCAGCAGCATTACCAGTAGTACCAAAGATCATTTGCTGAATTTCTTCAAAACGGTTTCGTTTCATTTGCAAACATGCATCATCAAAACTGTAGAGTTCTGACAGACCATATAGAAAGAAATGGGTAGAAAAGAAGAAAAAAACTTACATTCATGCTAATAGAGAGAGCTTGCGGATGTGATGATGTTATCTTGGTGGTGACATCTTTTATTTAGTAGAGTATCATCTAAAACTCAACAACTAAACACTACTACAACCCAGCTTCCACGAAAAACAATCAATCAAAACTTGGATAACAAACAAGTGAAAATTGCAAAACCTTTCTTTTCACCTTCTTAATTTCTTCCTTTCTTTGCCTGAGACATCGATCTGACTCCATATTTGAATTTGATCATACTACATACACTTGATAATACGATTCCAGTTTAGTTGCTGCTTTTTTTGTTCCCTCCACACCACATGATTCTTCTTCTTCTTCTCAGTTTCACTAAGACAATTGTTGATCAAGAGGGTAGCAAGTGTCATCCGCACCAGTACTCCAAAGGAAATGAGCATAGTTTGAAACATGATACGAGTTATCTGGATCAGCTGCAGCTGCTCTCTGAAACATATCCTCCGCACCCCACAGATCATCCCTTATCTTCCATAGAAACTTGGCGTATCGGCTCATTGCCTCTGGGTCTGTTGGTTCCAACTGTATGGCTCTCTTATAACACTCTTCCGCCCTGCATCGCCAATCATATACATATTAATAATATACGACCAAATTCAGCTACATAAACTCTCATCTTCTTATGACATAAAAAGTACTATATAGTTTAATTAATAAAAACAGATCGATCAAATGAGATAAAATACATTACCTGTCATAATCGTGTGAGACGAGGTAAAGGAACTGTGCGTAGTTGGAAAGCAGGAGAGCATTATCAGGTTCCTTTGAAATTCCCATCTGGTAGAACAAATCAGTTCTGTAATAAACTTCATAATCAACCGCGTTGGGATACTCTTTACCAAACACACTACTCTCCTCTTTCTGTCTCACTGGCTGCGGGACAAAGGTCAGACCAGATTGATCAGTTTCAATGATTCCTTCTTCTTCTTCTCCTCCTCCTCTTCACTAACTTCAACCATCAATTCCTCCACCTCCTCCTCCGACGCTACTAATGCTGCCTCCACTTCCGCTTGAACATTACATAAGTTTTGTACAGAAACAGAGGTGAAATCAACCGTCAACATCATCACATCCAACATTAAATCAGGTGTTCGTGAAAAAACCTCACGGAAAAGCCACACAAACGACGAGTTCATCTCCAACTCAGCCGTACCGGAAATCGACTCAAAATCCTCATCAAGAGCCAATCCTCTAAGTATCAACGCCTGATTCTGCATCTCACGTATCACACTCACGGTTGAACTGAACGCCTTCATGATCCCAACTCCAACTCCGTCCCTCAATTTCTCATCCTTCAGCAACTCCCGCCGCTGCTGCTGTCGCTTCTTCATGATCATGCGGACGGATAGCGGGATATCGACGGAATTTGCCCGTCGAGCGATTTGGTGCCTGATTAATTCGTCACGTGCTGGCCAGTCTGGTGGGTCGGGTCGGATTCCGAGCTCTGAGGGTTCCAAAAGGTCCAATTTTGATGTGCGGAATGATGAGGAGGTTGCGGCGGTTGGAGGACGAGGTGATGGAGATGGTATCATTGTGTGGTGGTGGTTGGAGTCGAAAAGAGTGGGTTCCTCCCGTGTGAATTGTTCAATTTGTCGTGAGAATTCTTCATTGGGGTTTGATGATGATGACGATGATGTTCCTGATCCTTCACCGAAGTAGCAAGTGGCACTGACGGTGCGACGGAGGGGAGGGTGGTGTGATGGACGAGTGGATAGTTTCAGGGTTGTGGTGGGGGTGAATATGGCGGATTCTGATCGGCGAATGCTGCCTTTTCGTCGGGGTTGTAAGGATGCGACGGGAGATGGTGGTGGAGAGGTAGTGGGTTTGTATGGGAGAGGTCGTGGACTGACTCGGGATGGGATGTTCAGACCCATTTTCAGATAGGTGGGTAAGGAAAGTGTTGGTTCTGTTTAGGGGAAATGGGTAATGGGAACTGATTGATAATCCTGAGAGATAATGGTAAGATAGAAAATGTGAGGAGAAATCTGGGGAAGGGATATGATGATGATGGCGATAGGGATTTGGATTGGGATTCGCCCGCCTTAAGTTTTGATAATTGGGCTGAAAAATCACAACTTGATTTTGTGATGAGAAAGAGAGAGCAACCAGAAATAGCTGGATTAGTCAGTTAATTAATTAATTACAATGTGAAATTGATTTTAAATGTCGACATCATCATGGGTCGCCATTATCAAAAGCTGGGTCAGGAACGGACCCCTTCGTTCTTCGTTACTGGTTCTTCTGGAAGAGAGGGCACGGGAAACCCAGAAAGATAACGAAAAGGGTGGATAGGGATCGATGACTGGGCGAAGTAGAGATTGATTATGAGATATTAACGACGAAATCACGGCGGGGAGTTGAATAAGAGGGACTCGATCAAGAAGAAGACCAACCCATTTGAATGTTTCAGATATTTAATATATCTCTCGAAAAGGACAAAATGAGTGATGGCGGTGCGCTCGTTCTTGAAAAGAAATTTGTTTCTCGCTCGAACACAAGTACAAAAGATATTTTACAGGAAAAGAATCATCAACTGTACTGGCAGAAAAATGTGTGATTTATGAACGCAGAACCATGGAGAAAAAGCGGATTTGATCTTTTATTCTGCACTGCTTCTTTGTTTTTTTCTAAAATAAATTAATGGTTTCTCAGGAAAGGGAAGCCAGGCCAGCTTTAACACATAAAAAGAGACTGGGTGGGAATGGGGGCTCTGATTTTCTGGTCTCTGGGTGCGTGAAGAAGAGAGCTCAAAAAGGAAATTGCTTTTGTTGGTGTTTTCTGAGGTTAATAATGAGAAAACGTTAACAGGTTTAAAAGCCTTCAACCACGGAAAGATGGTGCAGTTGGACGGTGGAGATGCAATACACTTAAAAAGTAAGATCTGCACCGTGACCCAAGGTAAGGAGAGTCAAAAGGTTCGGGGAAGAGAGCCGAGATGTCTGGCGAGGAAAAAAAAAGCCGTTTTGTGTGGCGGGTGAATAGGGCCTTTGTTTATTTTTGTTACGTAACAAGTATACAAATCATAGCAACAGAAATGCAATTCTTTTTAAGGTTTTGCTGGTAAAAATAGGAAACAAATCCAAATGTCTCTCCGTATTGGGTCTTTTTAATGTGTTGGTAGGTAGCAAATAAGATGGGCCAGTGACCTGCACGCTAGCTAGTAGTCACTCACCCACCAAGCAATGAGAACTCGGACAGTGATCTATCCAAGATTCTTTTCCTTACTTTCGAATCATGATCGAATGAGTGTTAATCTGAATACTAAAGAGTATAACTGAGATTTCTCAATTCCATGCATCCATAAATTATAATACATGCCACAACGTAAACAAATGCTGGAAATAAAGATTTGTGTGCTAGGCTTAAGGCGGATGAATACTAGAGTATAATCTGATCGTCGGTGGCGGCTCAATAATTCGTGGGGTCCTGTGCGCTATATTTTAGCAGGGCTCTTTATAAATTAAAACTTAAATATAAAAATATATAATTATTAATTTTGTTGTGTCATAACATAAATTTAGATTAAGTTATGTAATAAGATAAATATCAAAAATGACAATTCAGGCAAACTAAAAGAAGTTCACTCATTATTGATTAATCATTTAAAAAATTCATTCTGCTAGCATTTTACAACAATATCTTTAAATAAATAACCGTTAATACTTGTTTGGATAGAAGAACGTAGTTGAAAAGGTTGTCATTGACTATGTAGAAAGAAGGAAGATCAATATATGTGTATTTTTAAAAAAATATATATATTACTAGAATATAAACAATTTCATATAATTTTATTTATTTATTTGTAAAAGACTTAATAACGTTAAATTCAATCAATTATTATTTACATGTTCTATTGAATAGGTTAGAAATCTTCATAACTTTTTAATTATATAAAGTACAAGATAATTAGCTCTACCAAAAAAATAGGTCCCTAAAAATTTGGGCCCCGTAAAATTAGGGGCCCTGTTCCATGTCACCTCTTGAACATGCCAAGAGCCGCCCCTGTTGATCGTATGCGTACGTATAAAGATTTGTGTGCTAGGCTTAAGGCGGATGATTTTTTTTTTTAGAACTAAACTTTCATTACTTGAAAAGGTAATCAAGATAACTTCATCTCTAGCTATCTCTAGTCTACCAACAGGGTCGTTAGGAGGCCCTGTGCCAGTTTAAATACACATAATCTAATATAAATATATTAGATTATATATTAACTTAAGTGATACTAATATTCGATATTTATCAATTTACCAGTTATTTTTCATTTGTATTCATGTTTTTAATAACAAAAAACTTTGATGAATATTAGTTTTTTTATTAAGGGAAAATTCATAATATACTCCTTTTTTTTCATAATTCACAATATACCCCTGTTGGTTTTCGTAATTCAACTTTAAACATGCTTAAATGTTGTCCAAAATTGATGAAACTTTACATGGACGATGCTAAAGTTTTATATTTTGGTCCAATATCTAATTTAAAGTTTTTTAAGCTTATATGTGACATGTGAGACCCAATGAACATGTCACAATTTTCATTGCACTGCTGAAAAAAAAAGAATAAACAATGCTTAAATTTGTCTTAGAAAACTTTCTACTATGTTCTACTATAGTTATAGTATAACATAAAAGTTGTCACTTATTGTGCATAAAACCTGTCACTTATTGCTATCATTTGTTAAAGACCTTAACAAACTCAGGGGGAATCCTTCTTAGGGGGAATCTCTCAATCTTTTTAATTGCCAAGGGACCTTCATCTAGTTTTTTTAAAAGATACGATGCACCCCACACCAACAGTGTGTGGGCTAGTATTCCAATTGACTGCATGCAATCTACAGACATTCATGTCCAAGTGTTTAAGGATTTCTCAGACTTATTGATGTTCAAAACTGAAAGAAGATGTGAATTAATTAATCCAATCGAAACTGGAGATGGAGAGGTGCCTAGCTTCTCCATCTCCATCTCCATCCATAAGTCATGAAACTCATCAACCGGGCGATCTGGTACCACTTTATCTTCATACAGTCCCCCATGCCACCATATAATCGACTAAGTTTCCTCTTCTACTCCTCGTATAACTCTTCTAGAAAACCGTTTTCTACATTCAAGGTCATGAAGTGGACCAGTAATTCGTTAATCACCACCGGACTCTGCTTCGTGGCATCTTCACTTAACTTCTTAGCCAATTTCTTCAACCTCTCTATTTCTGAGTTCTCATTCATCCTTTCATCTATATCTGTATCTGTCTCTTTTGTACCATGCTTTTCTTCTT
>CM041782.1:38422153-38447202 GCA_023374045.1 Limonium bicolor | reverse complement strand
TACTACAATGTGTGTAAATGGATTTACTAATAATTTTGCTTTCTTTTTTAAAATAAAACCAAAATATGTTCTATATAATTATACACATTGATATTTGGCTTTATATTTTACAGACATTTATCTGTCTAATTTTATTAAAATAATTATACTTAAATAGTATCTAATTTTAGAAGTATTTTAATAGTTTATACAAAAAATATTACGTCACAAAGTGACACGGTGAGAGAAGCACTTTATGCTTTATGTACATTTCTTCTTTTCTCTTCGTAAAATGTGCTTTACTTACATTGTTTGACTAAATTAAAATATTCCTTTCACCTAATATGCTCCTCTCACCGATAATATATTGATCCAACGGTTCCGTCACGCGACGAAAATTATAGTTCCATCACCAAATCTTCTTCGCAAAACATCAATTAACAAAAGAAAATTTAGAAAACAATACTAGTTTATACCAATTCTATAATAAATATTATGGATATTAACATATAATTTAGGCTATACAAACCTTTATAAACTTGTAATAAAAAAGCTAAAATCACTTACAATTTAAATAGAGGAATTATATTAACACTTAAACTAAAAACCATAAACCATTTAAATACTTGTAAATCTATGTACTAAATAACCATAATTATTCTAATAAAATTAGGCTCACATACACTTTATATTGTCTCAACTGACTCGATAGTTTTTTAAGGTTTATGGTTTACCCTAAACCCTGCACTACAAACCATAAAAGAGCCTTCGACGTTTTTAGCATTCCTATGGTGGTTTTTAGGGTGTTTGGAGGGGGGAGAGGGTAATCTTTTTGGCATTAGTTCTACGCTTTATATTGTCGTCACTGACTCGACAGTTTTTTAGGGTTTGTGGTTTAAGGTTTAGGGTCAGACCCTAAACCCTGTACTACAAACCCTAAAAATACCTTCGACGTTTTTAGGTATACTAGGGTGGTTTTTTGGGTGCTTGGGGGGTAGGGTAATCTTTTTAGCATTAGTTTTACACTTTATATTGTCGTCACTAACTCGATAGTTTTTTAGGGTTTGTGGTTTAGGGTTTAGGCATAAAAATGCCTTCGACGTTTTTAGCTATCCTAGGTTGATTTTTTGGGTGTTTGGGGGGTAGGGTAATCTTTTTGGCATTAGTACCACACTTTATATTGTTGTCACTAACTCGACAGATTTTCACACCACAATTATAAATAACGTTACCCACGTTTTACATAAAGGTGTCCGAAAATTCCAATAAATGTTTCCACATGCTCATTTAAACGTTTCCGCATTTCTACAATTTCATGATTATCAATAATGTTTCCACGACACGAGTACATATAAACATTTCCACTACATGATTACATATAAACATTTTTATAATTATATATGATGTTTTCATGGCACAAGTATATAATGTTTTCACCGTTATACATAAAGGAGTCAACGAGATCGGATAATATTTCCACTTTTTATTTAAACGTTTCCACCTTTTTATTTAAATATCTCCTCGTTGTTATATATACGTTTCCACTTTTTTATTTAAACGTTTCCCCGTTTCTACGATTCCATGATTATATATAAGTTTCCATGGCATGATTACTTATAAACATTTTAAAAATATATATGATTTTCCATGCCACAATACGATTCCACGATTTATATATAAACGTTTACACGCCATGATTACATATATACGTTTACCCAATTATATATACCATGCCACAATTAAATATAACGTTTCTACGACACATTTCCACGCCACAATCAAGTATAACGTTTCCACCCTTATGAAACGTATCCACGAGTTTATATAAACGTTTCCACATTTTTTTAAACGTTTCCATGTTTTTATATAAACGTTTCCACGTTTTTATATAAACGTTTCCACGATTCTATATAAACGTTTCCATGTTTCTATGATTCCAATATTATATATAAACGTTTTCACGCCATGATTACATATAACATTTCCAACATTATACATAAACTAAAATTTTGAAGTCGACTTTAAGTATTTATTAACATTTAATTTTTGTATATGCGCTACACGATAACTTATAACACGAAGGCTAAAAAATTAACGTGCAATATTTTTTAAAAATATTATACATCAATTTTTTTAATTTTGAAAATAATATAAATATTAGCTTGATATTTTTTATATTAGCAATTTTCTTAATTTTCATCAGTTGATTGATGTATTTTGAATTGCTATACTCCATTTTTTACATATATGTATCAACAACAAATATTATAAGATTAGAAAACTATAACACAATAGTTTCAGTTTTTTTCCTTTAAAAAAATGTAAATATTTAACTGGTGTTTTAGTATTAATTCAACTTTTATTAAAAAATTCAATCATTATATATGTTCATCAACAAATATTATCAAATTAAATAAATAATATTTAATAATAATATATACATATAAATATAGTCAAATATTTTTTATATAATTAGTGAATTATTTTATTAATAATTATATTATTACCGTATGTATTTTAAGACAAAACAATTACACTTTATCATTTAAAATAAAAAATAAAACATTGATAGTGATACCTGATTGACTCATTCTTACTGTAAAAACAAAAATAATAAAAATAATAATCCATTTCCGTCGCCGCGACGGAAAAATGCTGTCGAACGGCTAATCTGCTAGTGGGAATATAGGTCTGCGCTTTTGCGTCTATTCTTATCTTCTTTAGCTAATCTAACAGGAAGATCGATTAGAGGAACCAGCAATGCAGCAGCCATGTATTTGAAAAGTCTAATAAAACAAAGGAGTCTATATCAGTTTTAGTGGTTGATTCCATAGAGATACAGTACCAATGAATTTAGATAACTAGTAGCTACATGCTTAAATTATCAAATTAATAGATAGATCACACCATATATAAACAAAGATTATTCAGTTATGGTGTCAGACAAATAATATTGTAAAAAGATATAAAATAAATTAAATATTTTTTTACACAATTCTGTAGGAGCGTCCAATCTAAAAACTTCTAAAAAATAGCTTATTAATTAATTATCTCACTTTTTAACTTTTTGTAAACACTGTGTTAGTTAAAGTTCATTAAGTTGATTATTTATGTAAGATGAAAAATATAATATATATTATACATGAGTATAAAATAACTAATAACTAAACCTAGTTATGAAAAAGGACATAGTAAGTATGCGCTTTTATTCAGGAACATTATCATACCGTCGATTGACCATTCAGTATATATGATGCCTGTTCACTCACCACATATGACACTACCACGAAACTATCCATGATATATAATTCCTTTTATTCTTGTGTGAGTAAGGAATAGTTAAGAAATCTGCTGTAGTTGCTATTAGAAGTTCTTACAAAGAATTTTCACTCTGGAGTCCGTCTTATACATCTCACATTTATATTTTAATTTTATTTTTAACCAACAACCCATCAAAACCACCAACAATCATAGTGTAGGAGCTCAATAAGTCAAGTCAGGCGATGCATAATTCCGTCATACCTGCGCAATTTTTAGTGAATTACCTGCCATCTGTGCTACGCTCTCATTTCTGCGAGGAAAACAAAGAAAAAGTTTTGTTCTCCTCTACCAAAGCAAGAAGACAAGCCACTGAGTAGAGGTGACCCAACGCGGGACAGTTTAGGCTTCGAATACTCATTGTTGGGAAAAGAACCATTGTCTTCTAACAATGGTCCGACACTGGTGTAGACGTAGTATTAATTTGACCGAGAACCAGTGAGCACCATATTACCTATTAAAGTTGAATCTGTTAACCGGTTAAACGAACAGAGAAATCATATGGATAAGCTGACCCCTGAACAGAACATTCCTACAGATGAAGAAGCAGGAGTCAACTTGATATATTCCGGCAGTGTTGCCTTGCCCCATTAGTTGTGTAAAGATATATATAAATTGAAGAGACCTCGTTCATGTGCTTCGGCCGTCTATGATCTGTCTCCCTGTTTCGAGAATTAAGTAAACTGAATGCAGCAAAGCCCATTGAAAAGAGCCCATATAAATCCTCTACTTGAGATCTTTAGACGTCGATCGTGGGTGGCATTAGATTAGATGTTAATTGCATCGGCGAACACTCTGGATTCTTCCTTCTTCAGTTAGTTAGTGCGAGCGAAAGTCCCAAAAGTTAAGCATACATTCAAATGCAACAAAGCCTATGTTTAATCAATCTCGAATAGAATTGAAAATGATATTTGTAATAATCAAAACTGCAATCTAATATATAGCATACCATACATATATACATGCTTCTTCTAATTTCATATCTGTCTAGAGCAAATGTTCGGTTAATGAAGAATAAAATTTAATGCTCTCGTTTCTTTAAATATCCAATCAATCAACCAGCTGAGCTAAGTAATTCCCTCCCTCCCAAGCAATGGATTAGAACACCATCTGTTTCCCCAGCCTTTCAAAATAAAACAAACACCAACCCATCATGCTCGTTCCCAAAACCCTCCAAGAAACGTCTTAGCTCCATCCAAACTCGGATAATAAGTCGGCTCCAAAAAAATCTGCGCCAACGAGTCACTCATCACAGACTCCATCATCACACCATTACCATTCGCATTTAAACTCCCCATCACAACAACCAAAACCTGTTTATACCCAAAGTAAAATCTCTTTAACGCAACTTCCACCCCTTGAAGAGCTTGAAGTAAATGAATCTTGTCAAACATCTGTTTCTTGTCTTCTTTATACAGTTTCATCGCTGCTTCCTGTATAATTGGACCACCCATCGGATCAACTTCAACACCTAAAATCACCGGCACTTTATGTTTCAAATCTTTTGATCTCTTTGTTAACTCAATTAACCCCTTGGATCTGAAACAAAATGCTTGATCCGAACCACATCCTGATCCAAGACGTAACTGTGCTTTAACACGGAGAAAATCATCAGGATCCATTAACAAGTGAATCCTCTCAATTTCCTCCAATAGATTCCATATCTGTTCAAGAAGCCAGCACTCACTTGCCGCTTGTTCGAATTCTGACTTATCAACCTTATCTTCAATTCGTGTTAACACTTGCTTGGAAGCTTGGATCCAGCATTCAAGAATCTGATGTACTGAGTAGATTGTTTGATTCTCTTGGTTATCAACTACGTGAACGGTTGGTGATTTCTTCAAGACATGAAGTTCCGACGGTTTGCAAACCGCGTCATAATCTAAAATCGGTTTTCCTGATAAATTCGGCTCTCCTAAACCTAAAGTGTAAGGACAGTTTCTCATCGCACACTCAATAGCGTACATGATCTTCGTCGCGACACGTTCTGATTTCCCCCACGCCGCGAGTCGTGGGAGTAAACTGGCTTCACTGACACGACTTACAACCGTAGCAGTTGCAGTAGAGGAATCCGATTCATCGCTGGAGATTCTCCACACTTCAGCAGAGCTACCACCGCGTCTGTCAAGGACACCGTATGAGGAATTGAAGATTGGAGCGGTGATGGAACCATCAGTTTTATTGTAATCATCTTCGCAGATCCGTGCGATGATGTCGATTTGTTTAGTGGCTAGAGACTCAAGTCGACGGGTCCATTCGAGGTGATTGGAGTAAGGGCGTGGATCTGAGAAAACAATGGAGATGAATCGGAAAGTGATTTCTAAAGCTTGTAAGGATGGTTTGAGGAGTGGTTCAGTTTCCCAACCGGGGAAGGTTGGTGTGGATGATGACGAGAGGGAGTGGAGTTCGTGAAGGCGGAGGTATTGTTCGTAAGCGGCGGAAGTTGATTCCGAAGTAGGAGAGAGTTGAGTGGAGGGACGGAAAGGTAAGGGGAGAGATGGGATTTGAAGTTTGATGATGGATGAAGAGGAGGGTGATGGTGGTCTGTTGGTGAGATTGGTGCGGCGACCAGGTGATGCTAATTGTGTTTTGCAATCAAAGTCCACCATTTTTGGAGGTTGAATTAAAAGAGGCTATGATCGATTGAAGAGTATGGGAATTTGTAGATAGATGGATTATGGATAAATTTGGATTGATTGGAAGATTTTGTGTAGTGAAGATGTTAGGGAGTTTATTGTACTTTTGTTTGCTGTAGGTATGATAAGGAGCAGAGGAGAGGTAAGGTTGTATTTATACTGGAATGAGAATGGATGAGGAGGAGATGTACAGTAGAGCGACAGGTGGTGTGGGAAGGGGGAAGGAAAAGGCGTGTGGAGAAGAAAGGTCAAGGTTTGGAATTTCTTTCTGAAATGTAGCGGCGGGCGAACATGAGCCTCTTTCAATTTTTTTTCAAAATATGAACCACATTTTTATTATTATAAAGTTTTGTGTTCGTTTATTTTAGAAGGTGGGAAAATTGAAAATGGTTTTTCGAAACTGGTACTATTACGCGAAACGGGAGGACAGAATTGAAAGGGTTTTTTTTTTTTTTTTTGTGTGTGTGGAACTGTGGATGGGTGGGTGGGTGGAATGAGCATTTAATGTTTGAACGCTAAGTATGATCTTATCCAGATAGGGATAGTGACCTTTCCTCAAACATCATGTAAATTTGGCCGGGAGAGGTGACGATATTGACGGACCAGATTATTGGGGGTGGGTCTTGCATCGACACAACGTGAAAATAATATTCTTCGTTTACCAAAAATATTTAAAACATGACAATATTTTCTTCTAAATTTAACAGTAGAAAAAGATCATCGACCTTCTTTCAAGAGAATATAGTTCTACCAAAGACAAAATGAGGTGATAATTTTACTTTTAGTGGAAAGAATGGAATATGTACTACCAAGTCGTCGACAAACGTCATATGGCGTAGGTCATAAAACGCTGGCAAGCCAAGAATATTATTATAGCTAGTATGACTAACGCAAGGTGGGAACCTTATCCGTAAAGAATATACCTAATCTAATCCGACACCGTATTGAGGGAGTCAAATTAATTGTATAGAAGCAATGGAAAAATACCAAGTCCAACCGAACCAGCTGCTAAAACTAATCCATCCATCCAGCCAGCCTAATCAGGGACGGATCCAAAGGGATCCGCTAGTGAGCCTAATACAAATTCAAATTTGCTGCGGATAGTGCCATTTTGGTGGATGTATATCGGAATGGGTTGTCTGGATGTATACAAATTCCCAGATTTTATGGGTGTGTGTGTGAGTGGCTGTTATTCAAACATTTTTTTCTTATGTTTTTCGTCTGTTGGCCTATCCAATAGTGGCAGAACACGTAATGAGTTATAGTTAGTTTATTGGTCTATATATATCTGGATGGATCAACCTAACTGCCCCCCACCACACCATAAATTGTAGATCGTCCGTATCACTTTTAATTTTTTTTTTTTTTTTGATAAACATTGAGTCGATTACAAGGCCGTTTCTTCTTTTTTTCTCTTTAACGATCGACTTTGCATTAAAGAACTAAATGATCTATTGTAAATACGATTTTTCTGCCCAGATTATATTAAAAAACGGCACTCCTTGCTTTTTAATAATAATATAATATATTATTTATTTATAATAATGAATTTTTTTTATCTGTAACTAAAAATTTTCGATCTCTTGTCGCATATGAATTTGAATTATATTTTGAACGTAACATATGCATTAAAAAATAAATATTATATAATCTTTTTTTCTGTCCCATAAACATAATGTCTTACTTTTACCCAATTGGTTTATGATACGTATTTTTCTAAGAGAATAATATTTAATTATCCCTATCATGTAATAGGTGATGATGGGGATATATTATCGTACACTTGAGATAAAATAATAATAAAAAAAAAGTCCGTCGGAGACAGCAGGAGGCCCGCGTCGGTTGGTCATCGTCGGTAGGAGTGGGAGAAGAACCGTCCATGTCCATCTACAGCTCAACTATAGTCCACGGCGGTCTAATAAATAACCTAGTCAATTCTTTAGTTAGCTAATAGGATAGGAGTCCGAGTCTTCTTATTGCATTCCTTGATGTTATCCAAAGTCGTTTCTACTCCCCAAATACCAACAAAAGAAACCCACGACTGAGGAAATTTCTGATTTTCAAAACCCGTGTTTTAATTTATTCAATGATAAAACAAAGGACGGATAAGGTTGAATAAATTAAGTTAGGTAATAGAAACCAGAAAATCAATCTCAGATCTAGTGTATCAGATCAGTAGTCCATTACATGCCGTGCTACGACATGGAGATGAGGATGACAGACAGGATAACTACAATCCTTCATCAAGAAGGCATGCAAATTAAGTAACGCTATATATGATCCTAGCTAGCTAGCTCAATCAAATAGGTAGGATAAACTTTTTTTAATAATGTTACTGTTTAGCTATTCTATTCGTATATGATCAATTTAGTTGTAGTAAACTTGTACATAAAGATTAAAACCATTACTGCTGCTGCTGGTGGTGTTGGTTTCTTTTATATATATCTTCAAGTTGAAAAAGAGGAGATAAGAACAGACGCAAAATATTGACCATTTCCCACTAAGGTGGTGGTGTAAACCTAAGAACGTACGGACGAGTCGATTTATAAGGTAAAACTATGTTCCCCTTTAAGAGCACGACTTTTTCTTATGTTCCCATACCAAACCAACACCCCAATCCGCATTTACTGCTATCGTTAACAAAATCTAAAATAATCACCGCAGCACCACTTTTAATTTGGGAATTAGCTGAATTAATCACGCCGACAACCAATGGCATCCCCGCGTGCCTATTGCCTTTTTCTTTTGTTAAACAACACACACACACGCATTTCATCAGTCTTGCCTTTCGGTTGTCCCACCCCCACCACCTTGCCTCAATGTGTGAAAACATGGATGGATCGATTGCTAGCCTGGCCACGTGACTTCTTACCCGCCTTAATCGAGTAGTACTTTACTAAAATGGATAAGACGAGGATGGTGAAAGTGCCGACATTTTTATTTGACGCGTGGATGTATAGTTGAACCTAACGGTTGGATGGATGGATTGGTTGGCTTCCATGGCTCACAATGTACAGCGAGGCATTGTCTATGTATTTTTGGGTTTTGAGATTAGTTAGCGTATTAATGTATTCCTGCCAGATTACTTTAATTATCTTTTGTTTGTGTGGTTTCTATGCTCATTAGTACATCGATTAGATCAAATTTAAATATAGTAGTATATGATGGTTCGAAAAAAAAAAAGACTATCACTCATGGATATAAATAAAACTATGGAACTTTAATTAGGCGTGTTTTCAAGTTCCCATGTTGAAGTCTTATCTTGTTTTTTTTCTTTTGAGCGGCCTTTGTTTCCGAAATGAGTGCCGCTGATGAACAAACTATGCCTTATCATCCCCCCACTCAGTCCATTTGATTTATATCTCCCAGTTTTCTTGCACGTACGTATATACGGCTGTACATGCAATTACGGCGAGAAAAAGGAAGGAGTCCAGTCTTTTTGCTGTGGTACCGATGGATGGAAACAATACATATAGGAGATCGAACGATACGATCATATATGTTTGCTTGTGGTCGCAAAAGAAGCCGTGGAGTATAGAAAACTCAAGTTAATTGCTAAACACAAGTGATGGTGACGCAGACACCAGTGGTGGACCCAGAAGTTAAAGTTATTAAATTTGAAGGTATATAAGTGTGTGGTCATAAATTTATTGAGCATTAGAGTATATATATATATATCAAATTTTAAGATAATATTTAAATTTTTAATAAGTATGTAGAATTTGTAAATTAGACTCATTTTTAAAAATTAAAACATATTACCTGATGAGGTTAGACTTTAACATGAGATCAAAGAAGTAATTTTGTTCCATAACATTAAAAACCTAAAAATAGGTCGACAATAATTGAACTTACAACCTCACATATAGGAACATGTATCTGCCACTAAATTATTATCAACTTTTAGTATTTTACTCACTTTTATTTTATTAAAATTATACTTTAAAAAATTATATTTTTTAGTATCAGAAAAACTATGGGATCCGGGACCCCTCAGGACCCGCCCCGGTCCGCCCGTGGCAGACACTCGACTAAATTCTTAGAACCATGAATCATGATCATCTTATTCCGCCATGATAAGTGTGTTTCAAATCATGAATATGATAACTACGTACGTTTGGGATAATGCTTTGGGGCTTTTCTAAAAGTGAATTAAAGATCCAGCGATTTATTAGTACTTGGTTGGATAATCAACCATAATTAAGTCGATACAAGTTTCTCTAATGAACAAGTTTGGTATTTACTTATTAGGTACAAGTCTCGGACCTCCGATTATCGTTTAGTATCCAATAATTAAGGAACAAGCTAGTTTCTCTTCCTCTTAATTTAAAAGGGAGCGAGATTGCAAGATGTTCTTCTAGAAGTACTGGTAGTCTCAAAGAAGATTGTTAGTTACGTATTATTATGCCTGTTTATTTATTCGTTTTATATAAGTTCGTTTGGGGACAGCTGCTGGGGCTGCTGCTGGAAATTGAGAAGTTGTCTGCTGATGGTTTTGGAGAAGTTGTCAGTTGCTAGTTTTGGTGTTTGGTGGAACGTCTGCTATGGTTTTAAAAAGCAGAGACAATTGTTAGGTCCTGCTGCTAAAAATTGAGAAGCTGTCAGCTGATAATTTTGTAGAAGCTGTCAGTTACTGGTTTTAGGTGTTTGGTGGAACCCTGCTGATTTTAAAAATTAAGAAGTTGTCTGCTGCTGGAAGCTGTTCCCCAAACGAGCTCAATATGCGATGATGGGAAGCATTATCCTACACTTATATATAAGAAAAGGTCTACGCGGGAACCGGGGGAGACCCGCGTCGGTTGGTCATTGTCGTCAGTAGGAGTTCAAGAACCGTTCTTCTACGGCTCAGCTGTGGGTTGCTGCGGCGCCCGCCCTTATCGTTTTTTTCAAAGAAAATATTCATTATATTAATTACATAAAGCGGTTACATAATCTCGTAATTGTTGATGCCGGCCTAATACTTATCAAGTCAAGTGTGTATACCTATGAATATTAATTACTTAGCGCGCTCATAGGATACTTCTTACTGGATTCCTTGATGCTATCCAAATTTCTAATCCTCAAATACCAATAAAAGAACTAGCACAAAAAAAAAAAATCAAAATTTCAAGAGCCGTGTTGTAAGTCAAATTAGGGGAAATTACATGGGTAAATTAGAGAATTTGAATTCTCACCGACACCATCAGTTTTATAAAATTATAATGTTAACCCATAAGATATTAAAAAAATATAATATCCACCTATACGTTTTAAAATATTACAATACTCACATATTACTTAAAAATCAAAAATCTAAATAAAAATTATACTCCAACTTTACGCAATGCAATGTTACAATCATAAATTAAACAAAATTTTGCAAAATTTATGAGAATATGCATAGATGTTCACCACTTTATTAGTGATTTTGTTTTTATTTTTAAGTATCTTTTATCTGACTCTTGAGAGATCATATATTGTTAATTTAGGGTTTCTTATAACTTTATTATTGTCTAAGTTGTTTTTTAAGGTAATTATTATTCTACATATTTGATTTCATCTCATTTAGACAAGTACATGAATAGATATTGTATTTTTTAAAACTTATGGATAAACATTACAAATTATTAATATCTCAAAAATAAGTATTATAGTTAATAGTTGGACATTATAATTTATCAAAATGTTATGGGTGGGCAACTGAGTTTCTATTATTTAGAGTAAATTACTCAGAACCCCCTTCAGGAATGGGCATAATACAGTTAACCCCCTTGTGTTAATCATTTTGGTAACCACCTTGAGGTTATGGTATCTCTGACTATGAGCCCTCGAACTATAATTTTGTTATCAAACGTTAACTACATGCTGACCCATAAGCTTAATCACATTATTAATGCCAGTCTAGACAACAAAACCACTTAATTAACATCATTTAACTCTCCCTCATCCCAATTCAGATGCATTTTTGATGTAGGGTTAACGTTTTCCCGACAATAAGAATGCTGATTAAGTTGTGTTTTTGGTCCAACATGTCATTAATAATGTGATTAAGCTTATGGGTCAGCGTGTAGTTAATGTTTTGATAACAAAATTATAGTTCGAGGGCTATAGTCAGAGATACCGTAACCTCAAGGTGGTTACCAATATTTATGATAAACACAAGGGGTTAACTGTATTATGCCCTTCCTGAAGGGGGTTCTGAGTAATTTACTATTATTTATGAAGGTACGGATAAGGTTGAATAATAATTGATTTTATGTTTATATATTTCTGAGTAACGTTGATCACCATCTTGAATATTATTAACACAAGAGTCAATGTGGTTGATATTTTTGGATGATTTTAATTAATTTCTCGCGAGTTAGATAATAATTAAACAAATTAATTAATTGTTAATATATACTTCGTGTACTACTTTACCTATCAATCGAGCATCCTTAATTTATAAATTTAGTTAGTGAGTGTTGTAGTGGGTAATTTAATAGTCTTTTCGTCCCTAATTGATTTTTCTTTTTGCTATTTGGATATATTGTTTAACTTCAATATTTAACATTTGAAATAACATAATTTTATAAATCTAAGTATAATAATGAAATCCTTAGGTGAAAAAATATATGTTGTAGAAATTTGTTTTATAAAATTATTTTATTTTATATGTTTAATATTAAAGTAAAAAATATATCAAAAAAACAAACAGAAAAGTCAATTAGGGACGGAAGTAATACTACTATTAGGTACTGTAAGTACCACTAGTAATTAAACCAGATAATAATCTTAGATTCATATCAGGCCACTCCATCCCGTGCTATGACATCCAGATTAGGATTACAGACAAGCCAACAACCAAAACACCATTCCCATTACTCCCTCCGTCTTGAATTGACCGTCCTGTTTGTTTTATGACACGTTTTTCTACTTCAATATTAAGCATATAAGATAAAATAATTTTATAAAACTAAATTTTGTATTATAGTTTAACATGTAAGGAATCATATGCAAAACTTAAATTTTAAAAATTATTTTATCTTATATGTTAAAAATTGAAATCAAACGACATGTCCAAATAGTAAACAGGACGGTCAATTCAGGACGGAGGGAGTACTATATATACTTCAACCTTCAATGCATGCTATGATGCTAGATTTTGTTTTCTTTGTTTCTTTCGATGCTAGCTAAATACAGTATGAAATAGGATAAAAAAATTGTTAATGTTATTGTATGTAGTGTACACAAAACTTCAAACTATGGATGCTGCTGGTTTCTTTAATCTTTAAAGAGAAGATAAGAACAGAGACGCAAAACATATATTGTCCGTTTCCCACTAATGTACGTGGTGTAAAGCAAAGCACATTGTGTCAATGTATTAGTGGACTAATTAACTATACGGCAAACCATGATTGATTAATTAACCACACAACAACCAGTGACAACTTTATTTTAAATGTACCAAATCCTACCTTTGATGAACGGACCGGTAACTCTGTTTCCCAGGTCGACATTTCAATTACACAGCATTTTTTTATTGTTTGTAGTCACCATAGCAAACCACCTAATCCGCATTTATTATCGCCATCTTAAGAGACTTTAAAATAATCATGAGTATAATAATCAGTTGACAATTTTTTTGTTTATCTGTTCAATCTCTTAAACCAATAGGCAACAACAAGGAAGGAAGTGGAACATTCTTTGTAAAAAAGTATTTGACCTGTAGCAGTCAGGTTGGCACCGCTTTTAATTTGCTGAACTAATTAATCACGCCGGACAACCAATCTTGTCACCGCGTGACTCTTTTCTACTCCCTCCCCCTCATAAGTCTTGTTTGCTTTTTGACATATTTTTCCAATTCAATATTAAACATATAACATAAAATAATTTTTAAAAATTAAATTGTATAATATATATTTTTTAACATAAAGATTCTATTGTAAAACATAGATTTATAAAAACATATTATCTTATATGTTAAATATTGAAGTCAAACGACACACCCAAATAGTAAACTGGACGGTCAAGGTGGGACAGAGGGAGTATGTTTAAGAAAACATGTACACGTACATTTCATGTCTCTCAGGGCCCAACTTGCCTGGGTGCGTGAAACCATGGCTCGTGAGATTTCTCCGCCTTGCTAGCGCAATGAATTGCAAAAAAACCAGATCACCGCCTACTACTAGTACTAGTACTAACATCACGTACTTATAGAATACTCCTCCGTTCAACAATAACTGTCATTTTAGAAACTTGAACACTTATTAAGAAAAGTAGGACAATGACACATGTGCCACTTTTTACTTTTCCATTTAGATAATAATTACTTTTATATTGAATAGTAGGGGTAAAAGTGGAAAGAAGTGTGTCAAAAAGCTAGAATGACAGATATTTTTGAACAAGAATCACACTAAAACGACAGATATTAATGAACGGAGGGAGTATCAAAGTGCCGACATTTTTGACGCGTGGATGTATGGTTGGACCTAACGGTTAGATTGGTTGGCTTCCACGTTTCACAACCTACTGTACAGCTCGGCGCGCGATGTCTCTTTTGGATTAATGTTAAATTGCTTGCTTTCATAAAGTAGTTACTAGATGCAGATTAGTGAGATTGAAAGGCACCAATGACCAATCCTTGTTTTTCTTAGAGCCCGTTCGAAGTTTCTGAGGTAAACGCAACTATTGTTGTGTTTCCTTTAATCTTACTGCGGTTAACAAACTAAACCGGACAACTGTATGTATTTGCAATATTGTTCAATCACATAATGACATGTGGCATCAACTTTTTTTCAAAAAGCGATTAATCTGCACATCGCTGTGATCGAACGGAACTTAGTAAATACAAAACCCAAGGTTCAAAATGGAAAGGGCACTGTTAAGGGTTGGAGCCCTATTAAATCTACTACAATACAGCCGCTCATCATCGATCCTACAAAGAGAAAAGAACACAAGTTCAGGTCCGGTTTATAAAAAAACTCTGCCTAATCAAGGTTGCTTGTGAAAATGTGATGCTTAGCAAAAGAAGCAGAGGAGTGGGGTAATGCACGGTACCTAAATTCATGTTAATTGCTAAGCACATGAAGGAACGCAGACTCAATCCCCGGTCACCTTATTTAGCATTTGTAATTTCGTTTTGAGGATTGGGAAAGTGAGAACGTATATAGCATGGAGGTGGAAAGTAAAATAAAAACAAAAGTATGTTAACAAGATTAAAGAAAGAGAGAAAGCATGTCATATATGATATCACCATCTTATATCCGCCATGATACGTGTGTTTTAAATCATGAATATGGTTTTCGGAAAAAAAAATCATGAATATGTAATTTATATATATATATATATATTTAGCTGATATTTCCAAAAGTGAATTATCCACCGATTTATTAGTACTTGGTTGTAGAATCAATTCTAAATCCTTACATCAAATACGACCTTGTAGATATTTTTCGACAACTTCTAGTCTCCCAAATGGCCTTTGACGGGGTGTATAGTTGGTCCAATGCAACAGAAAAATGGAAGACTTGGAGCCTTTTGCGTTATTTGCATGAGCAGTGGCAAGGACCTTGGGTCCTCGGTGGTGATTTCAATGAGGTTTTAGCCTTACGGGAACACCAAGGTCGGGCTTTTCGGTCTCAAGCTGCAATGTCGGCTTTTCGTTCATGCTTGTCTGATTGTTCACTGCATGATTTGGGATATCGAGGTTCTTGTTTTACATATAAAAAGCGCTCAGAGCCCCCCTTCAATGTTCTAAGCCGCTTAGATCGGTTCGTCGCTAATGATGCATGGATTGCCCTATATCCCCATGCACAAAACAATCATCTTCGTTGGGGACGCCCAGATCATAAGCCCATAAATTAATGCTACAACCCTCCACCCGACGAGGCCCAAAGCCATTTCGTTTTGAGAATTGTTGGGCTTCAAATGATCAATGTCGTGAAATGGTTCAACAAGTTTGGGCTAGCAGTAATCAGCATGGTTATACTTCCAAAGTTAGAGCTTGTGGTCAGCGGTTGCGAGCCTGGGGAATCAAGCAGTATGGGTCGAAAAGCAAGCGCTTCGTCAAGCCCAGCTTGAACTTGATCTTCTGGATCAGAAACACCCAACTCCTCTCACTTTGGACAAATGGAAAACCTGCTCCGCTATGGTGGACTCCCTCTTGCAACGTGATGAAATTCGTCTTCAGCAGCGATCCAGAATCAGTTGGCTTCAGGCAGGTGATAAAATAATAAGCTGTTTTTCAATAAGTTTAGGGCTCGCTCTCGCGCAATGCGATCCACAGCCTATCTTCGCCCTCTCTACCGGCTGCCAAACTTGGGTTGGTGTGGAATTCGTGGCCCGATCTTTCTTCAGGATCTCTTTACCACTACTAACCCTCAGCCGAATCATCATCTTTTGGCTTGTGTGGAGGCTCGTGTCCTTCCAATGCTATGAACCAATGGGTCAGCCTTTTACTCGTGCAGAAGTGGTTGCTGCTTATACGCAGTTAAACCCTTCCAAGGCCCGGGCCTGATGGCATCAATGGGGTTTTTCTTCGCACTTATTGGCCAATTATTAGTGATGATTTTCATTGCCACAGCTTTGGACTTTCTGAATACGGACATAGTCATTGCGGATCTTAACCACACCCACCTGGCTCTTATCCCCAAAAAGCTGGGCGCAACCTCTATCTCGGAGTTCCGCCCTATTTCACTATGCAATACTCTGTATCGTGTCATTGCTAAGGTCTTAGTCAACCGGGTTGCAGCATGTGTTGCCAGATGTCATTTCCGACAATCAGGGGGCTTTCGTACAGGACCGCTTAATCACTGATCAGGTTCTGATCACGCATGAAATACTCCATCTGATGCGCACCTCCCAGGCTAAGCAACGTGGGTTCTTTGCATATAAAGTTGATATGTCCAAGGCTTTTGATCGTGTGGAGTGGTCTTTTGTTTTGGACGTTTGGAAAGGATGGGCTTTCATCCTGTTTGGATAAAGGCTGTTCGTAAGTGTCTTACGACTGCGACCATGTCTGTGCTAAATGGCCACCCCGAGCCCCCTTTTTCACCCCAGCGTGATCTCCGACAGGGTGACCCATTATCTCCGCTGCTCTTTATTGTTGTATGGAGGTTTTAACTTCGGCTGTCCAATTGTCGGCCCAGGTAAACCAATATCAGGGTTCTCTTTCCCGGGCCTTGCCACGCCCATTTCGAGCTTGCTTTTTGCGGACGACTGTTTTTATTGGCAAGGCCACATCGTCAAATGCCCAAGCACTGTCTTTCTCTAGATGACTTCAAGCAAGCATCTGGCCAATGTATCAATGCGGACAAGTCAGCCATTATGTTTTCCCATCGTCTTCAGCCACAGCTCCGTCAGGCCGTAGCAGGGATTCTGAGCGGGCCGTGTGGTCCATGATTTTGTATATATCTGGGAATCCGGCTCACGGTTGGTCGCAATCGGAATGCAGTTTTCGCTTATATTAAGGATAGAGTTACACGTAGGATTCAGGGATGGTCTCACATCACTTCCCAGGCGGCGCGGTTGAACCTTATTAAATCAATCTTGCAGGCCATCCCTACATATGTGATGTCGGTTATTGCCTTACCAAATTCGTTGCTCAACTCCATCAAAGGTATGATATCACGTTCTGGTGGGGTGGTTCGCCCACCGCCAAGACAATGCATTGGATAAAGTGGGACCAGCTGTATTTGCCTCTCAATTCTGGAGGTTTGGGTTTTGTGATTTACGTAGTTTTAATCGAGCACTCTTGCCAAGCATCTTTGGCGGATTATCCAAAGGCCGCAGACTATGGTCTTAAAGTTTTTCACTGACCGTTACATCGGTAATCGTCCGCTCCATCTCCTCCAGCCTGTAGCAAATTCCAGTCCACTTTGGCGAGGTCTGCTCTCTGTTAGAGACCTCATTCTTGCCGGGGGTCATAAGCGGATTGGTTCTGGGAGCACACTTATGTCACTGACCGATGGCTTCCTCTAAGGAGGAGGCATGCCTTACCTTTGGTTTCCCTTTATCATTCGCAGTGCTCCGTTTCAGCATTTAAGATCACCCCACAGCCTGGAATGTCCCTCTTATTCAGTCCTTGTTTCACCCGGATGATGTTCAGCATTTGTCGACTTGATCTGTCATCCAATGCTATGTCCCCAGACTCATGGTTTTGGGGTCTCACTACATCTGGCAAGTTTACAGTGAAGAGTGCTATCACTGTGATGTTGCTTTGTCCCGTAAAGATCACCCTTCAAGCTCTTCTACGACAGCATCTCCTCGAGGTTTGGCTAATAAGCGGGTATGGACGCTAGACCTCCCGCAACGCATTCGTTTATTTGGTTGGAAACTTTTGCAGGGGATAGTGCCATGTCGCGGCCTGTTGGCCCTACCGGCTTCACCGCCCTGACCTGGCCATCTGCGTTCTCTGTGGCCGTTGTGAAACTCTCATTCATGCTTTCATTGGCTGCTCCTCTGTTAAGCCTTTCTGGCCCCGCCTCGGTGTGGTGCTCCCTCCTCCCTTTCAGACTGACGCTGCTTTTGTTGATTGGCTTACTCAGTCTTGCATAGCCATGCCCCGCCCCCATTTGTCCCTGCTGTTGTCTCTCCTATGGCGTCTTTGGTTTGCTAGATGTCAATTTTCGCATGGAAGGGTCTCCTCTTTCGAGGCAGGCTGGTCTCAGGCGGACAGTTTTTTCGCGCTCAGCTCTTCTTGTTTGCCTCTTGCTCCTTGCCATCGCTTTCCGAGGCCCGTCTTAGTTTTCCCAGTTCGGTTGAGATCTCAGTTGATGCTGGACTGGACAAGTTTGGCCAGTTTGGCATAGCGGCGGTTGCAGCTCGTCACGGCACAGTTCTTGTCGCCGCTGTTTGGGGGGTCTCACTCGTCATGACCTTTCACATATGGAGGCGGCAGCGATCCTTTTAGGTCTTGATATTGCTAAGCGCTTTGAGTTTCACAATGTGCGGGTTTTGTCAGACTGTAAGCCAGTGGTTGCTTATCTTTCGACGTTCGGTGCCACAAGCATTTCAGACAGTACAATGCTCTTGCTCAATGATGCCTTGGCAAATTTGAGTCCACTGTTGGCTTTTCAATGCTTTCATGTTAGTCGTTTAGACAATTTCATTGCTCACAACCTAGCTTTCTATGCTAGAAAACATCAGCTCCCAGCGAGTTGCTGGAAGTCTTGTGACTTCCCTCCCTATGTACTCACTATGTGTTTTTAATATAATCATTTCGTTGGCTTCAAAAAAAAACAACGTTTACTCTCCCCGTGCTCCAATTATCGTCCGATATGTATGAAGGAATACTCTTCCTTTAGAAGAGAGCAAGATTGCAAGATATTATTATATGTGGCTTTGGTCGTTTCGCTGAAGATTGTTAATCGTACTTGAGCAAGTTGACGTATTTGATCAGTGCATAATTGATTCTGTCATTTGATATCATGAGAGAATTGAATATTGCCAACAATTTGTCTTAAGGTCTTAGTACCCCTTGGTTAAAGGTCTAAGCTATTAACTTCCCAGGACATAGACAAGAAAGAACATTCATAGGTGTTCAAAACAATCTTTCGACATGTAGGCATCAATCAACTGACCTCTATACGGACATGAAGATCCTTGTTCCTCATGGAGCCTAACTCTAGATTGGTTCATAAGTGGCTAATAGTGACCCAAACTTGACCTTTCTACCATGTCCAAAGCTTCTTTTCATGTACAAAGTCCTCTAGTCTAATAAAGATATTCATCGTTGAGATGAAGATCGAGAATTAGTGCATGAGCAAGAAGATTTGTCAACACCTTTACAAGAATTAAAGAATGTTTATTGCCCTATAGGTCTGAGAAGATGGTGAATAAGAAGAAGAGATTCGGAACCGGCTTGTTAAGCTCATCAGATTCATAGTCATGTATGGTTCTTCCTCCAGATAAATTTAACTTTCTAGGTAACTCTTTGGCATTGGTGCATATATGATACACAATTTTGGTACATCTTTGTGTAGACTTCGACCGTGTACATGACAAATGACGTTACTATTTTTTTGGGTAACGTTTTGTTGGTTTTTGAAATGTTTTTGGATGGTGAATTAGTTACTTTTTGGATGGAAAATGAATTTAGTTTTGACATCACTTACTGGATAGTGAATTTATGTTGTTGGAGGGATGTTCAAATATGGTGGTGGTGATATTACTCATGTTACAACCATGTAATGTCAACGGCAAATTTTGTTAAAATCCTTCATGAACTTTATTTATGTTTTCTTAGTTATCTATTGTGTTAAGATTGTATAATATTTTGGTTTGGGTTCTCATTCAATCATTTATAAATTTGTGTTCTCTTACATTATACATCAATTGTATGGTGGATCTAATACCCGAAACTTTTAAAAATTACAAAATATTTTTATAAATTTTTTAAAAGATAAAAAACAAAATGATGTTTATAATGTTTTATTTACCCTTGCAGAACACAACTTTTAAATAATTTTTACTTTTTTCATATATATTAACCTAATAGCTAGTGTCTAATTACTACCAAAACTACTATAATTAAATAGACTAATGATTCTGTTAATAAGTAGTTGCAGTAACTTTTTAAACATAATCAATATGCTAAATTTGATTTCGCCTACCTCAATGCATAATGAAATTTCCCTAACTTTTATAGATATATAAATATAAAGTTTGTTATATTATATTAAATGACATACATATCTCAGCTGTTAGACTAATTGTGGAAATTAAATAAAGGTGAAAAAATCAAAAAATCAAGCGCATCCAATATCTACAACAGCCTCAGCTAGGGCAGAACGGTTCAACTCGTCAAAGGCGGCCTATATGTAAATAGTGCACGCACTAACTAATACTCCCTCCGTCCTGAATTGACCGTCTCCTTTGCTTTATGGCACGTTTTTCCACTTCAATATTTAACATATAAGATAAAATAATTTTATAAAATGAAACAGTATAACATATAGTTTATCATGTAAGGAATCATTTGCAAAATTCAAATTTTAAAAATTATTTTATCTTATATGTTAAATATTGAATCAAACGAAACGTCCAAATAGTGAACAACGGTTAATTCAGGACGGAGGGAGTAGTATGTTCCTGTTAGCATTCCGTGATGTTATCCAAACTTCTAATCACCAATTGCCAACAAAAAACTCGGTCGATTTTCTCTGTTTCCAACCCGTTGGCAGGCATCTGACCAAAATTCAAGATTTTGAGCCGTGTTGCGTGTTGTTAGTTCAGTAAGTATGGTGCGGACATGTTTGGATAATATCTAGTTAGACAATTAAATATCTCACTTGCTAATTAATTACAATCTAAGCTGTTATCCAGGAACCCACTATAACTCGGTATTCCACAGGACCCACATGTAAGCAGAAGCAGGCAGTAACCAGCCCAAACACATATCAGAACAAGGTGACTGAGTAAACGAGGCTAGATGAGATAGCTGCCTATGTCTTTTATCTGCAAGTTCAGATACGCAAGACGAACATACTGATCGAGTCTACACAAAGAAAACAGACTGTTGGAGGAATCGGCAATCAAGTGCAACAGCAGCAAACGGAGGCAATCATAGCAGTTCGTAATAGATGGGCAAAAAGTGAATATAATTCAGAATAAGATAGTATAACATAAGAGTACGACGATAATAACCCCTTCAAACCAACACACAAAAGAGTACGACGATAATAACCCTTCAAACCAACACACAAAAGACAAGCAGAAGAAACTAAACCCAGGACACAACGCGATGTGAGTCAAGGAATTACCAGAGCTCAAAGAGCGAATAGAGATAAGAAGTCAACAAACCATGAAAAACGGACACAAAGCTATCCCTATATTTGAACTTAGTCAAATAGGCTGAAACCCATGTCATCATCAGACTCCTCTGCGGGCTCATCCTTCTTCTCTTCTTCCTTGGCAGCAGACGCACCACCACCCCCACTGGATGCAGCAGCAGCAACAGGGGCTGCTGCCACAGCAAACTTGGAAGGATCCTTCAGATACTCTTTCACTTTCTCAGCCAAGGGGAACGAGTACTCACTTTCTACAGCAATAGCAAGCAGATTCTTGTACCCATTGACAAACATGTGTGGAGCAGCAGCAAGGGTTGGATATGCAAGAGCAAGGGAGAGGGAGGTGACCATGGAGACACCAACAGCAAACTTCCCCATGAGATCTTCATCAGTGAGGTCCAGGACCTCAGGGCTGAAGACAGTGCCATCCTCATAAACAGAAACAATGTTAAGACCGTATGAGAATGGCCTAATGCCAAGCTTGGCAAGGAGAGCAGCTTCGGAAGATCCCACTTTGTCCCCCGTTTTGATGAGCTCAACTGGAGTTATGATTTCGACTGTACCCTTGTTAATCTTGGTTGGGATATTAAGGACTTGGAAAAAAGAGGTCTGGGAGGGGTCGAGACCAGTGTTGCCAGGTGGTACCACCACGTCTATAGGAGCAACAAGACCAACACGAGCAGGAGCTCCGACCTGATTTGCAAGAAAAAAAAATTGTCAATACTTCACTATAACCTCATTAGTCAAAATCTATTCTTTGGCTAACGGAAACAACACAAATAGAAGATACATGACGCGTGTGAAATTAATTTTTTATGCAGTGACTGGGAAGATTAATAAATAAAACAATTGGTGATTCACTGCCTATAAAAACATAACCAGACTCGACAAAAATGTCAATAAGAGTCTAGATATTGAGAACCAAGAAAAACTGGCCTATGTGTGCACAAAACGAAGACACTTGACTAGCTAAATGTAATCTATCAATTCTCGAGGGCCTTTCAAATATGATATAAACGCAAATAACGATTCATTTACCAATATAAAACATACTAACTCATCATAATAGGAATTCCAGTAAATGAGATCTGGCATGAATCAACATACTCATCCGCAAATCAAATAACAAAATTCAACTAATGTTGACAACCCTAACTTGATGTTACCTATCCAAACAATTAATCTACAAAAAATCGAGTAATTAATTTCCAATAACCATAGCACTGACCTTGTACTTCGCAACCTCCTCGCGAACTTCTTTCAAATCACCCTTGGTGAAAATCAGCCCAACATTTCCCTGAGACACAAGAACAAACGACAAATCAACAAACTAAAAACAACCAATAACCGAAAATCTAATGATACACAAAATATAATAAAAATATTAGCGGTCAACACATACCACCAAGCACGGGATGAGTGCAAGGAAAGCCTTGTTTCCAGTCTTCTCAGCGTGCATCCTAACAGATCTCTTCATCATGGTGTTCTTACCCATGAGTACAACAGAGTCTCCACGGAGACCCTTACGAATGCTCTGGAGCTGGGTGGACCCGACATTATCAGCTGAGGCGACCAAGATCTGGCTGTATTCATCCAGAAATTGGCACAGCCTCTGGTCGTAGGCGATCTTCTTCTCAGCTTTGGTAGGTTTTGGGGCCATTGTGAAGATTCGGGATTTTGTTGGAACGGAAACTACGTAAAATCTACAACAAACACCAAACAAGAACGGAAAAAGAGTGGCAAATTTGAGGGCCAAGCCGACGCGATCTCGGACAAGGCGGACAGCGAGGCGGCGCTGTCTCTTTAACCTCCTGTATTTTGCTGCCTACTACTACGGGGAGTACTAAACCCTTATTTGGACTATTTGATTCTTGAACGCCTAAGATGAGAAAATGGTTTCCGAGTGGAATTTATAGTGCGGAGGAGGTGAGGGAGAAAGATTATGGTGAGTGACCTAAATCGTATGGTCGAAGGCTGAAGTTTGAGATAAAACTGACGGCTGTGATGAGGGATACTATCTTAGCCTATTTTTGTTGGGCTATGATTATGTACGTTCGTTGGGGTTTTGTTAATAGGACATAGATCGTCAATAATCGGTTTTCGGACGGTATATCAGTCTTCTATCATGGCCCATTTATCGGAACAGACGGAGATGGTGCGAGCCTTCCGCTCCTAACACTGTGCGGACAGGTGGTTGATTGTCCATTCAGCAGTCCAGTCAGCAGTCCAGTCAACTGCTGACTGGATTATTTTTTGATATATTAATTTTAAATTATGTATCTTTTAAAATATAAATCTAAATAAAAAAAATTTGCACCATTATTCATCTAAATTTAAGCTTCAAAACAAGACCAAACATGAATATGTTTCGAGAAGTTTAAAAAATTTATGTTAATTACATGTACATATCACATATCAACGACACTTATGATTCACTACATACAGTTTAAAATACAACCATATAACATTAAAAATATATCACAAAACAATAATGATTCAGTATTTGTTCCGAAGTTTGTTATCTAATTCAACTACTTATTTAATGAATCATACTACCAATTTCAGTGAATAATATCAAATTAATGAATCATAACATCATTTTAGTGTATCATCATTAATATATAAAAATAAAAATTTAATCAATAATACAACACAAAACATATTTGGTACGTAAGAAAATACATGATTCACCATATAAGGTTTAAAAATACATCATACAACAATAATAATACACTACAAAACAATAATGATTTTACCGGTTCCAAAGTTGTTATCTAATTCCATTATTAGTTAATGAATCATAATATCAATTTATAAAATTAATATCAAATTTGAATCATATTATGATTTAGTGTATCATCGTATACATATAAAAAGAAAAATTTAAACAATAAAAAACACAAAATAATATTTGGTACATAAGAAAAATATTAATTCACCACATAAGGTTTAAAATACACCATACATCACAATAATACACTACGAAACAATATTGATATTTTATTGGTTTCAAAATTTGTAATCTAATTCACCATTATTAATTAATGAATTATAATATCAATAATCATTATATATAAAAATTAATGAATCATATTATCATTTTAGGGTGTCATCATAACATATAAAATAGATTTTTTTTAAATTATAAACATATTCATGATTAGTCTTGTTTGGAAGAGCTTGAATTTAGATGAACAGTGATATAATTTTTTTTTCATTTTGGACTTATTATTAAAGTTATAATAATTTAAAGTTAATTGATAAAAGACAACCCAGTCAGCAAACAGTCCAATCAGCAGTGACTGGGACTGCCATATCACAGGAGCGCACCTTGTTATACGCGACCAACCGTACGCACGAATTTGCG
>CM041782.1:38044037-38421653 GCA_023374045.1 Limonium bicolor | reverse complement strand
GTACGGGTGGGACTACCGGTGGTGCAGGTGGTGCTCGTATATGGATACCTCCCAACTGGGCTAGCTGAGCGAAGACGGCGGCTACCGTCTCAGCCACGCCCACGGGTGGGGCCTCCGGAGGTCCTCCTCCAGGCCCGCCGCCTCTTCCACCACCTCCTCTGCCCCTGCCAGCTGATCGTCTCCGGAAGACATCTGAAGAATTCAGAACTAAAGTCAGCTCTTGGTATAAATACTGTACTTTCTCTACCATAACTTAACTCAAATCATTTACACTATCTCTTGGTACTGGTGTGTAGATAACCTAGGCTCACGGTACTTAAACTACTATCTCTTGTAATCAGAGCGGTACTCCGCTCTGATACACTTTTGTAACACCCCTACTAAGTCGGTACTAATAACCCTATAAAAGTCGCGCACAATAATATCTCGCAGCGGTAATAATAAACTATCGCCCTAATGGTGTCACTGTTATCACTCGCCCATACGGGTGATAACGATTTACCTGATATCAACTTGCGAAACGTATTCCCGCAGTGACCACAAGAGATAGATAGTAGAACTTAAACAATTTAAAGCAAAACTAACATCAACAATTATTACAGACCGTGAGCATCTAAACCAAATACACCCGGTTACTCAACCCGAGTCCAAAATAACCTGAGTATCACCACCGTACCAAGTCTAAGCCAACCGTATTATACAATGGTCACCTCGCTGCGACCCCACCAGCTAATCACCTGAAATAAAGATGGTTTGTGGTATGGAATCAGCCCCTGCTGAGTATGTCCTCACATGCCCCGTCATGCCCCCAAAGACCCCTCAATTATTTGGTCGAGAGCATGAGGTTCATTACATGCAATACCATTTTAATATATAAACTGTAAAATAAACAACAGTAATCCATACAACAACACAACCATCAACACACATAATATACCACAAGTATAACCAATGAACAATAAGCGAAACAACGAGGGTAACAATAAGTATTAATTCTCGTCCATGGTGTGTAGAAGCAATATTGTTCGCCACTGTAATATTCTCGAATGTATTATTGTTCAGTTATACCTAGTGACATTGTCTCATTAAAACGACATGTCTCTAGTTACCCATATATTATGGCGGGTCACCCACGGCAGTAGCCACTCCAACGGTAGAGTCTCCGACAACGAGCCATTCTAGCTCGGGAAATTTTCTTGATACTTGCGGACCGTACGCGGACATCCTAGTATCGTTTTTGTGATCACAGCGCGCACCAAGAGCCACATCCTCTTGCTTTACTTCCATTCATTAATTACTTAAATTATACCATCGCATCGCATTACCAATTTTCTAACACAGCAGACCAAGGTCATTAGTCCATCCGGAGTCTGTAAACTCGGGATCCAGTGTGTAGATACGAGAGCGGCGTATAGAAAGGCCAATGCTCGGTATTGAAAGTCTGGAGAATATATATGTATTATTATCCTAGTGCTACAACGTTTTTATGACGTTCCTTATTTTTCGATAAGATAGCACCATAGCCGCTAGTTCGTTTTATATATAGGTTCTATATAGAACCAATACTGTTAACTCAACAAACAGTAATAATGAGCAGTAGCTATAAATACACAATTCATGCATATTAATTATCACATCAGACAAACAATCTTATCACAGATCACACAAAAGTCTGAACTGAGGAAGCCCTCAGAGACAATCAGAGACACATAACAACATTACCGTTCACCCGATGTATTACGATGGAGTATGAATCAGCGAGATCCTATGCTCCTTGTGTAGTCTCTAATAATCTAACAATACATAACGCTACTGATTAGCATACCGTATAACAACACAATTCTACGGTACCCCGCACCGTCACTAACAACTCCCGGTAACCCCCCGTTATTAACTATCAATGTTTGTCGGGCTTTTGGTCTAACTCGAGATTGGAAAAGTGTTACATTACATGCGTAGTTTGCCTTGTATAATAATATACTTATTGTTGGGCTTGTTATCGCATGTAACTAATGTATATTTGTAGATCGTATAGTTTGTTTCATTATCGTATGTGTGATCCTTTGTCATGCACTATGCATCTTACCTTAGTATCTATTTTTCTAAGGTTGTCTCTTCTTTTTTTTTTAAATTCAATGTGGTGTAATTCATTGTGAACTTATACTTTAATTACATGGATTCTCATTATCACATGTACCCTCTCTTTACATTAGAATTCCCTATCCAATGTTTATGATTCTTTTTCCTTATCTATATCATTTAATTATGATTATTTATATTTATTGAACCTTATCACATTTCTACACCATTACATATATTTATTTATATGTGTGTATTATGGAACTATTTATTATATGGTAAATCTTGTAATCTATATTCATTTTTTAATGAATATCTCTTATACTATAAATGTTATAATTCTTATAACATTAAAACCATATTGTAAATTCCATTTAAAATGTTAATATTTTCGAACAGCACCTATGTTCTTAAATATTTCCAAATCTTCCACTTAATTAATGTAATGTTACATTATAGCTATATAACATACCTTATGACATTTAAGTCATTAAAACAATATTTAACCTATAGTCATATTTTGTTTATAAAATACCAAATGGCCCTTAATATTTCGGCTTTCACCTATAACCACTAAACTTCTATAAAATCACAATTCATCCCAATTTATAATACATAGTTTCTAATTCCATTAAAACTATATATTATACATATATCTTTATAAAACCTTATACATAATTCCAAAAATTACCAAACTATACCAAAAGGTTATAAACATTATTCTTAACCTTATTTTCTCTAAGTCTATGTCGTAAAATACCATATATTATACTTATATAATTCTTATGAACTCCAAATTTAACCAAATAAACTTCTAAAAATTTCTAATAACTTAAGGACCTTACTAAACTCCACATAGCCCCTTAAGTTTTGGGTAATTACATTACTACCCCAAGACTTATAAATCTTTTACAATTTAATAAGTATCTTATTATAAGGTAGTATTTTAATTTCTTAAATTTTCTAAATTTGGTCAAAGTCTCCTATATAGTCAACTTTGACTCCTAATACCAAATGGGAACCAATTTTTCGGTAATTACAAATAAGACCTATACTTTTCTATTTTTACAATTTTGACCCAAAACTTTATAAAATGTTATAATTTTTATTAAATTCATTTAAAAACCCTAAATTGTTCTAAATTACGCCCACGGCTTTCTAAATTCTTAATAATTACGAATTGGCCCCAATTTTAATTATAAGCATAAATAAAACTAAATAAGCTTATAAACTTAAAATAAAATGGCTAATGACATGGCCTTATTACAACCTTGAACTTGCAAAATAAATTACACAATAAATGTCTCAAAATATAGCATATATATTCGGCCTCACTTAGGTTTAATTATTTTTTCCACATAATGTCATAATTTGACCATTATGTTAATTAAATCCCTTAAATGACTAGCTTAATTTATCTTAGCCATTTTTACATTTTAGGTCAATATGACCTATATTTGTATATTCACTCTCGGCCATATATATATATATATATACTTAAAGATTACAAAAATCATAAGTTTAAGGTGTTTATACCTTGATTTATCCTTGTATAGGCTCGGTCACTTGTAGGAAAAATCACCACATGATTTAGACATGTTTAATACACAAAAACAAGATATGGTTACACTCCAAGCTTGAGCTTAACCATAAGGAATAATTGATGTAAGATTTAAGGCAAAAATTACCTTAAAAATGCAAGGGAAGTTCTAGGTATTTTCGACCTGAACCAAACACACCACAAGGTGTTAGATCCACCATTAAACATAGGAAATAGCTAGATCTCGAAATATTACCTTGTTATTAGGTTTTACCTTGGAAAAATGCCTTAAAAGAGAGTATTTCTCTTGGATCTCGGTCACCTTGCTCCATATGGCTAACCAACAGATTCCACATGAAAAGGGAAGAATATGAGGCTATGACCAAAGTTTCACAGCCAAACTAGAAGGGAATCAAAAGTTATGAGCTTAAAGCACATTTTTACCTTAAAATGTAGATTTGAACAACCTTGGTCCCTCTACTGGTCTCAACCGAGTTTAGCTCTTGTTCTAACCTAGAACACTGAGAATAAGTCATAGGAATAGATGAGCCACGAAATTTAGGTGTTGGTGGTGAAGAGATGAAGAAAAAGAGCTAAAATGACATTAAACACTTACATTAGGAGCTTAGAAGTTAAGCTGGCCTTCCATGCTCAAGAACACACTTGGAGAGCTTGAGAGGAAGGGAGGACTCGGCTGGGATGGTGAAGATCGGACAAGGAAGGAAGGAGGAAGGAGGGAATGATTGGTAATAATGTAAAAAGTAAGTTAATTTTGAAAAAGTCATGTATTAGGTAGCATTATTTGTCAATCAATGACTTATGCTCCCTCCTCTCTTATTGCAGCCGGCCTCCATGGTCCAAATGAGTCAATTAATTGACCATTGACCATGCTTGGTCAATGTTGACTCATGCGGGCCGCACTTTAGGGTTTTATTAATATTTTTATATTAAATTTGTAAAAATTCGTAAATTTCTGGAATTAAATTCCTAATATGATATAATATGATAAAATATCATATTAAGGATAATTATAATTTTAAGCCCATTAAAATCAATTTAAAAGGCAATCTCACAAAAACGTGCTTTAAGGAGTTTTAGCGCACATTTTTGTGTCACAGGATGTTCCTGAGCTTAGTTCTCCTTGAGAATGGTTTTATTGTGTTCCTTGATTCATTAAAATACTTAGGAATCCACTTTGGATCCTACTTGGGGTCATACAACCTTCATGGTGTCTTAAAGCACATTTTGGCTTTACCGACCTTAAGGCGTGTTTTGCCTAGTTGAGATCTTTTAGATTGTTCCCCAATAATATTTAGATGTTTAATAATAATCTTAGATCATTAATAAATCATTTAATTATATTTTAAAGATTAGGGGTATTTCACAAAGTCTCTAATTCCTAACTCGGTATCTCCTAAGCTCGGTATTTCCAGTCATCAGAGCGATACTTCGCTCTGATACCATTTTTGTAACACCCCAACTGCTAAACTCGTTGTTACCTCTTAAACTGTCACAATTACCATTAATCTCGCAGCGGAACTCTATTACAACAGAGGGTGATACAACGCCGTTGCCACCCATATGGCTAACCAGGCCTTTCTCACATACAGTAACGGTCTGATGGACTAGAACAACCGATTACACAATACTAACACAATACACATTTCATTTCATTACTATACTGAGTCTACAATATACGGATGCCGATAACATATTCGGGCTTACACCTCAATCAAATACATAAGCAATTACAATCTAACTACCCATGCTATCACCGACCCCGTCCTACTCTCGTACGGTTTCGTCTTCGTGTACCTGCAAATAAAAACGTTGCCCCTAGGGGCTCAGCTTAAAGCTGCATATGAAATTCGCATACCCCGAGCGCTAACCGGGGTACGTCGACTACTTTTGTCGGATATACATGGCGTTCATTTTAGTCAAACAACATGCATCATAGCAACACATTAAGTACGTGTAATACTCAAGGAATCTACATCCAATCACGGAACACAATTCCTAACTAACATAACAAGGTTGTTAGTTGTATCTGTTACTCTCGGGCCTTGAGGGTTATACCTCACTATGCCTCGTTTACTTATTCAATACCTCACCCGCTCTCTCGGGTTACTTATTCATATACACACCCATTCTCTTGGGCTACCCGTACTATACTCACCCACACTCTCGGGTTACTTATTTTCATTATCTCACCCATACTCTTGGGTTATTTATACTCATTATCTCACCCATACTCTTGGTTAATTATATTCAAGCTCATGTAGATTCTCGAGACGCTACAGGTCTCCTACGTCACGTTTGTTACTCTTAATACATACTTAGGCCAAAACTCATGGCTCTCTAGCATAGTCTTACTTCCCGGTTTCGACCCTACTCTGGGTCTAGCATGGGGGGAAGGTTCAACTAGCTCATGGAACTCTCTCTTAGTTCCTATCTCTTTACTTAGGCCCGACTACTCTCGGACTACTTACATTCCACATACACTCCTCTCTCGGAGTTATAATAACATTATGCAGATTAGTCTAGAAGCATCACTCTCGATGTTTCTAATGACCTTGGGAACATTACTTAAGTTTGGTTAATCTTAGGTATTAAGAGTTACCCATATATTTACTTTACTCATACTTTTGGTTATTTACATATATCAGGTAAAAATCCTCATATAGGAGGTCGACCATGTCACAAGGGAGTTACTATTCCCTCAGGTCTCTTTTACCTTTTTCACTAGTTCACATCTTTGAACTATCTTAAATCCTCTTGAAGGAGGCTCACTTATCTTCCACTCTCATTTGTTTCGTGGATTGTTTCAATGTGGTTTCTAACCCTCATCGGGTATTACTCAACCCGTACTTCTCCTCACATTCTAGGGAGTTCATATGTTTGCGTTATCGTTATACTTTAACGGATAGTTTGTGTGTTTGCACGTTTTCGTTATCATAAGCGTCGACCCGATCTATGGGTCTCTAGCCAAACGTTACCCACTACGAGTCCGTCCAATCACAATGTTAGACCACACCGGCATACAAGTATGTTAGCTCATTCAACATACAACAAGGCATACATAATCAAACAAGGGATTATTTTCATGCTTTAATCTTGATTAAGCCGGCACACAAAACACACAAATCAACGTAACTCGGTTAGCACGCGGAGTATGAAAAAATCATACATTTCATCGGGGTTTTCACTTTACCGTGTCATCTCACCATGCTCGGGTCACGCACGACTCTCTGATAATGTTTCAAACATTATTGTTAATACTAGGATCATACGGTACATAATTAAATGCTACTCCCGTTCTTACCCCGTTATCCGGTTTTACTCTAGTTAATCTAAGTTCTCACTTCTCAATCACTTTGTAACACCCCATCCAAAGCCATTCGTAGTTATCGCAGAACTGAACAGTTAATCGATTACGTCGCAGCGGAAATAATAAACACCTGGACCTTGCCACGGTCTGATCGTTAGAATATACGGCCTTAACATTTACAATACTTATCCAAAATACTTATCCAACTCAAAACATCACCAACCACAATACCACAACCAACGAGTACAAGTATCTTAAACATAATCTCAACCTTACATCAGTTTAATATAAACAGTCGGGTGCACAGGCGCAACCGAACTCAAAATAAACATCCCACCCTAAGTCTAACCGCTCCTACTCTCGTAGTGCGTCCTCATGGGTCTCTTACCTGCAAGTGTAAAAATAGCCCCCGAGGGGGTCAGCACGAATGCTGGTACACCCTCTCATGGCCCCAAGCTAACGGGGCTACGACGACTAATTGTCGATAGCATGGAAATCGATTACATACACAAGCATAATATGAAGTGCAATAACAATAACCACAAATGAACATATATAGTTCGCAAACAATGAACGACTCAAGCGTTCCCTTATCAAGTGGGTTAGTAACCCCTTCCTTAGTCCTCATTTCCTTGATCTCAGTTCCTTACCTTAATCTCAATCTTAATCTCAACTTAATCTCAGTTACAAAACCGTTCCTGGAAGGGATTGGTTATAGCTTAATTCGAACCTGGGATTTAGGTGATCCCACCGCACCATCTTAATGCCACCTACTCTGGACGGGAGTCCAGCGTAGCTGTGCCGGCAACCGGCCCTAGGCTACAAGTCCGAAGACAAGTCCTTAAGCGGAGGGCGGATCTGATTCAGATACCGTCCCCCTTTTTCCTTAGCATGCATGACCGGAGATCGGTCCTGGGTTTCCTCACTCAAGTTCCAGTTAGTAGAACATCTTAATCACCATGTGCTAGCTAAGCCTTAACGGGCATTAACCAACAACCATCAATGTAACACCCAACTCAATCCAAATGTGGTCTCGCAACTTAACAGTATATACATAAACATGTCACAGCGGAATTCTTTACAATCCAGGACCTTGCCACGGTCTGACTACAGAATATACCGAACATTAGTCTAACAACCTTAACCATTTACATAACCTTCTTACAACCCCCTCACATCCTATACATCTTACTAACTCAGATTGCCATACGAGTGTACATGCACAACTCGTAGGCCATACTAAACCCTTAACAGCTGTATCCTCTTCTTACTCTTGCGGCGACCGCTTCCTGATGTACCTGTGTAGTAAAAAGAAGCCCCCGAGGGGGTCAGCACGAATGCTGGTACGATCCTCTCATGGCCCCCAAGCTAACGTGGCTACGACGACTAATTGTCGATAGCATGGAGGTTGATTAGAAGCACAACATAATAGAAAGTGCAGTAAACAACAACTCAGATATGAACAATCAAAGTTCACACACAATTAACGACTTAAATGCGTTCCCTTAATTAGAGAGTTAGTTATTTAACTCTTTAAGTAATGTTCTCTCTTAATCTTAGTCCATCCTTATCTTACCTCAATCTGATTCTTATCTTAATCTTAGAAACAACCATCCTTTAATCAGGAGTGGATGTAGCTTATCTTAATCTTAATATTACAAACCATCCTTTAAAAAGGAATGGTTGCAACTTATCTTAACCTCACCTTAATCTTAATCTTAATCAATTAATAATACAAATCAACCTTAAAAAGGAATGATTGTAACTTAACTTAATCTTACCTTAGTCTTAATCTTAATAATACAAATCATCCTTTAAAAAGGAATGATTGTAACTTAACTTAATCGTACCTTAATCTTAATCTTAATCTCAATATACAAACCTTTCCTGGAAGGGATTGGCCGTATCTAATTCGAACCTGGGATTTGGTGATCCCACCGCACCATCTTAATGCCACCTACTCTGGACGGGAGTCCAGCGTAGCTGAGCCGGCAACCGGCCCTAGGCAACAAGTCCGAAGACAAGTCCTTAATCGGAGGTCGAATCTGCTATAGATAACGACCCCCTTTCCTTAGCATGCATGACCGGAGATCGGTCCCGGGTTTCCTCACTCAAGTTCCAGTTAGTAGTTATCTCAAGACCCTGTTTGTTGGTTAACCTCTTTCGGTTCATATCGTCCCACATTAGGGGGCGTTCCTTAGTCTCACTCAATTCCTTACTAAGCATTGGTTAGTAAGTTCTCTCGGTATGTTGTGTTAGTTTTCAAACATCACACAACAATACAATATATATATAATATGTTCCGGTTGCATGCTTTATCTTGTTTAGTGAGCACACAGAACAAATAGCACACAAGCCGAGGGACACCTCGTTAGCAAGCAGGTCACAAGAAGAAACAACTGTACCGTTCACCGTTGGTCGTTCAGTTGCTTAATCTCTTCCGGAGTCCAATTTCCAAGTCCTAAAACATTCATTCAGTTTTAGGTTGTTAATCACTTAACTTAATTCAACTTACTTAATTTACTTACCTTACTTAACTCTTAACGATCCCAACCTAACACTTCTTAAGTCTTACCACTTAATCTTACAACTTAACCTTACACTTTTAAGTTTTATTTAACTTAACTTAATCCTTAAGTTCTTAGGGTCCTAATCATTACCACCCTACCAAAGGTATTCCTCATTACCCATTACCATTCTTAGAATTCAAAATTTCTCTTTTTTTTTCTAAGTGTTAAGGGTCGACCGACCCACCGACCGACCCAACCCTGGGTCGGTCCATTACAGAAACTCTTCCGTCTCTTGAAACTCATCCGACCGACCCAGAGCTAGACCGACCGACCCAAACCCTCTGGGTCGGTCCCTTACCGAACCCATTTTCCTACATTAAACCTTTGTCCGACCGACCCAAGCTAAGCCGACCGACCCAAACCCTCTGGGTCAGTCCAGTCCAGAGACATTCGGTTGGGCTCAACATGGCCCGACCGACCCAAAACTGGGTCGGACCCTGGGTCGGTCCACTACAGATCTCTCTCTTAAATTGCCTCTTTCAATGCCAAACTCTTCCACAAGTGTTCTAATAGGTCCAACATCATCTTGGCACCTTAAACCCACCTTATAACCTCCTTTAAATGCCTTAAATCATCCACCAAAATCCACCTTAGTCATTATGCATTTTCCTTGTAATAATGCTACTTGTAATGTTTCCTCTAGGGTTCTAGGTGGTGGTTCATACTTAATGTAACCACTATGCCAATGTTTCCTCACCACTATAACATCATCTCCCAAGCATCTTTCACTATCTAAAACTCTTTCAAGCATTTCTAAAAGTTCCTTCACAAGCTTAAGCTTCCATACACCAACACCTATTCCTTCCTAGTTGCTTACCAACATTTGCCTAAGTTCTAAATACTCAATTACATTCTCTTGATTCTTAAATCTCCATGGTGATACCTAAGTCATTATAATACCTTAACTTCACCCTTTTTCATCAAGACAACCTATAGAACATTCCTAGTACTTCCTTAGTCATTAAACTCCCTTAGAATATACTCAAATCACCTTAATCATTACACCTCCTCCTTAAACTTATGCTCAAGTCTTATATCCCTCATCTCATAATTTTGGTGTGCTCAAAACACTCACCATTCCTCTAACTCCTCCTAGACATCTCTAGGTCATCCTAAACCTCAAGAACTCCTTAGTTAACTCATTTCCACCCAATTCCTTTTCATGCTCCCTAGTAAACCCTAGGGCATATTAGCTCACCACTACCACTTAAACACCTTGTTTTCTACTCAAATTTCGCCATAGCTCCTCTAGTATCTTATCATTCCCAAACACATTATTTTCCTCATTTAACCATCTCACACACATCAAGTTCTTCTCATCATATTCATCACCCAAACCAACTCATTCATAACAAACTCAATATATTGCAATAATCTTAAATTGCATGGCACTAAGGCTCTTAAATGACATGGCTCTTAGGCCCTTAAATGACTTAAACTTAAACACTGAATTTCCCACATATATAAGCTTTCAACCTGCAAATACACTCATCAATCTCATAGTAGTTATAATGCTCTTAAAATCCACCTTAAACTTATATTACTAACCCATTCTCATTAGCTCCTTAATCACAAGTTCATAAGCTTGTTTAGGTTCTTTTTTTTCTTAGGTTATATAACCCAATATACAATGTAAGCTCTAAGCCACATTGGTATTTATCTAAAACTCATTCCTTAATCTTAAATCACCATTAGGTAAGCATTTTACCTTGTTTTCTCAAGCTTATCTTAACTTCCTCCTTAGGCCTTCTTCTTGCATAGATCTCGGCCACCCACTCAAATTACCCCTTGCCAATGTTCTTTAAAGTCTCGAGGTAGACTTTGGCATGAATGAAATAGGACCTCCACTAGTCTTGGTGAATAAATCAAGCTTAAGAGAATGGAGAAGCTAATGAGCTCTTCAAACTTGATTTTCCCCATCAATGGAGTTTTCTCATGGCACCAAAATGGAGCTTTGAAAGATTTGAAAAGATAGGAAGATAGGTCTTGGCCTAACTAAGAGAAATCTACACTTAGTTTTTGATTTGGAGCAAAGATGAATACTTGGTGAGCATTTGAAGGTGGAGCACCCATGGAAGAAGCTCTCTCGGTTTGGAGCAAGAGAAGGGAAGAAGAAACCGTGGGAAGAAGAGAAATGAAGAGAGAGAAGAGGAAAGGTGGCTTTAAGAGATATTTGCTTTAATAAAGCAAATAGTACTCTTTTACTTATCTCTTCTTTTCTTCCTTATTTGACTACTTATGGTGACTCACCTTTCTTAGAAAAACCGGCCCCCTTCCTTAAATGAGGCTAGTCATGGTCTTTGTTGACCAACTAATTAGCTTATATTGATTAAAACTTAAACTAGCACTAAATAGTTACTATTCACTAATCAAGGCACATAATCGGGAAATTTTGATTTCTCATTGATTTAGACCTCCTAATGTGATACTAATTAGTACACATGTTGATTAAAGAGTAATGATGGACATTTAGCCACTCAAAACTCAATTCTAAGACAATTTCTCAAAAATGTGCTTTAAGACTTCTTAAAGCACATTTTGTGTTTTAACTTGTTTTCAAGCTTGGTTTTCTTTGCTAATTGATTTAAAATGACCATTAGGATATTACTAAGGTCTTATCATGATATTGGGTACTCACCCAAGTCTCTCCAAGCTTAGAGCACGTTTTTGCCCTGATTGCCTTTAAGGCACTTTCTTGTGTTTTCCTGGTTTAAATTGTCTTCCAATTTCTAAGGCATATTCTAGCCTTACTACATCATAATTTGATGTTCACGTAGCATACTTAGGTTTGGGGTATTTCAATCTACCCCCTTAAAAGAACTTTGTCCCCAAAGTTCCCATGCATCTTTTCTTCTTAGAATGCATGTCTTACCTCATTCCTCAGATCATATAGATCATACTTATGTATACTTAGTCTCATTGGATCATTGGATCCACCATATTCTTATACTTAAATATCACACAACATGCTTAAGCATGTGCAGCATTCAAAATTCCTTTTGTTCCTTTTGATGATTAAAACATTCACATAACTTCCAACGTATTCTCCCATGTCACCGGTCCGTAGACAATGGCTCATTCGTCCTCGTCACCATGGGCTAGATTACAAAACACGCTGCTCTCCCCATGTCACCGGTCCGAAGACAAAGGCTCGTGCGTCCTCGACTTCATGGGCGAGACTCAGTAAAAAGGTAATCCTTTTTACGAGGTCATGTGAGGAATAATCCTCTAATTAAAAATACAAGCAACTCCAATTCCATTTTTTTATATCCAAGGTCTCTATCCTTAGTGTGATTTAATTGTGACCACTGGTAGGGAGTTTCAGGAATCATCCAACCTGACGTGATCAGCATCAGTGTAGAACTATCCTTCCACCCCATTTGTGTTCGGTTTCCCTTGATCCCTAGAAAATCAAGTTCCACCTCCCACGTCATTTTCAAACATCCAAATAATTCACTCATGTCCAATTTTCTATCTTTTTAGTTCTTCTACTCATAATCAATACATCTCCAAAGTGTGGACTCATTCCATCAAACATTCCCAATTCATCTCTAGTAATTACCTCAGACTTAAATTCCTACTAAATTCTATATCAGTCTCATACCAACTTCCACGTCTCATACCACATAGCATTACTACATCCTAACTCATAATCATATCAAATGCATCTCATAATGTTATCTTATTCTTATCTCACACCTAGTCTCATATCGACTCATACCTCATATATTCCTTTTCTTAAGTCTCCTTAATCTCTTCCTTAATTCTCTTAACTTGTGCTCACACCGGAGTTAACAAGATAAGTACTTAATATGCATGGTATTCACATCTTCTGTGTGCAATAACCATGATTTATCTCAAAATGTTTATATAAAACATATTCTCAAGTTATTTTGTGCTATGCACACCGTAGTTTATGTACTCAGTACATAAACATACGCTAAGCGGTTTTCGCTCTACCCCCCTTAAAATGGATTACGCCCACGTAATCAACATTATATCATCTTGAACATAAGTTCAAGATGGCTAATTCTTACCAAGCATTCTAGCTTCCACGTTATCTATCTTACTCATAGTTCGATCAGAGATGACTTAGTCTCTGTATCGAGGATTCTTAACGGTACTTATACCGTATTCTTAACTTAGTTTGTTCTAATCTCAAGGTAGTGATCTGCTAGCTTCCGCTGCACCACTCTGATAATCTTAGGCTTAATTGTCTCAATGGACACGTTTTATCTTTATATATACACGGCCTTAATGAGTTGTAACTCGTCTATCATTCTTCTTGAAGATCTTACGCTCATAATCTTAGTGTTTTCTCGAATGTCTAAATTGTTTCCCCTCTGACTGATCTTGGTCTCGGGATGATTCTTAATCTCAAACTACTGTTTAGTGCTTATTGCACTTTACAGTCTAATCTTACTCATCTTAAGACATGTCCTATGTCTATACTTAACAATCCGTGCTTTCGCACTTCATAGTCCTTAATTATTGTTCTCTGATTCCTCTGTGTGCTGGTTCAACTGAGTTCTTCTCTTCGACTGTTGTGGTAGTAGCTGCTCTTGTGTGATCTTGCGTCGCTGTCCGTGGTACGGAGTCGACTACTTCCCGTGTTCCTTACACCACTCGTTCACATGCATGGGGTACCTTACTGGTACATTACTACTTACCCAACTAACTCATAAATGAGCGTGTCAGGCCTGCAAGCCCCTGTGGGGTGCAGTCGTCCCACGTCTCGTTTTAGTAAACTCATAGTGTCCGTCACACGTTTAGCTATTGCTAATTACGAAGTATTCTGTTGTCGATCTCCTCTTCATCGTTCCATAATAACATTTATTGTTCTCCTTGAAGTTAATCAAGGAAGTCCATTTAGTGTTCAGTATATTACGTTCTTGTTATATTGTGTTATTAGTCTTTACTGTGGATTCGTTATGATCATCGTATTCGTATTGATTTCTTAGTAGCTTAGGTCTCTTTCCATAGAGCCTTATCTTCTTTCTCATTTTCATTCTATTAGGAAAGCACTTCCAGTTCCTTAAGGAATGGGTAGTGTGCTTCCTGCGAAATCTTACCTAACTAGGTCCAGACTACTGGCATCAATGCTCAGTTCGTCTTCCATCTTATTTTCTTACTTATGCTAATCTTAACTCATAAATCTAATTGCCTCAGTGTCAATATTTGACGGCTCATACATAATGGTCGCCTTACCGCGCACCATGACTTAATCCACTTTCTAACTATTGTACTCACGACCACTACTACCGTGGTAGTTGGCCCTTACCATGTTGCCCATTGATGGTGCAACCTCTTACTCACTTATTCTAATGTCTTAACTTATACTCGATCCCTTCTTGGTGTAAACACACTGGGAGTTTTCATTCCGGCATAGGCGGTTGTCGTACCGTGTTGTAAAATAGTCGACTCTTGATATGAAGATGATCTACTCCAATCTCAGATTCGTAAGTAGGCAAATCTCTTTCGCTTTCTTTCATCCTTAATGATGTTATCTACCATGTGATTTAATTGGTAACTGAAGAAGTCATCCACTGATTCACAAGCTCTTCTGAGCATTGATTAATTGACGTGCCATAATGTGCAGTCACAATGTTTATCTCTGACCATTATTAATTCTTACATCCTGGGTCGGATATGGGGTCTATCTCTGCAACCTCCTTATTACTCAAGTGTATCTGGTATGTTCTAAAGTAATCTCAAGGTTCATAGTTTCCATTTTCTAAATAAAGTGTATTTTATCTCTAATATGTGAAAGCCCTTTTGAGGGGTTCATTCCCACTCTTGGCCTCACAACAAGGAGAGGTATCCCCACCCTAAAAGGCATGGTTCGTTCTCCGCTCCTGTCCTTAGCATTATCTCAGATGTTCTCACTGGTACCCTTTCTTGGTAATATCTTCCCAATCTAAGTTATAGGTTTGGTAACCGTTCATATCTACAAATTGTAGTCCCTTCGTGGCTTAAACAAGCTCTCTTATAACTTACTGCGCCTCGGGCTCTGATGTGGTTAACATCCTTGGCTCGTAGGCTCTTAATGCTTGATGTCTCAGTTCATTATTGTACTCTTACTCATTTGCAGGTCATCCCTATAAGATTCTGGTTCTGGAACTTCATCCACCGTTAGGTTACATACTAAATGTAATATCGGGTTTCATGGTAAGTTGCTGCATCCTGCTTCCGGCTATGGAAGTTGTTCAGGTGATCTGAGGTTACTTAATGTCTTTGACAATGCTGTCATTTTATTAGACTTATGTCTTTTAATAGTTCAAAGTTAGGTTCGCATTAGGCGTTTGCCTTAAGGTGTTCAAGTTGGATATCATCCAGTCATCTTATACCTTCATCTCAACGCTTCGTTCAACTTCTGTTGACTACGCCACCCGTTGATGAACAATCATACTTGGGTGTTAATGAGTTAAGCAAACAGTGTTAACTGTCATTCATCGGTTGTTCGGTTCGACTATGCCCGCTCTGTGTGGGTAATCCGCTGAGCTTCCCTCTTCGGGATTCTACATTTAATCCTTAGTAGGTTATAGCTTATGTTCATTTCTTTACCCTTATTTTCTGGGTCGTCCAACATCTTCATTGAAGAATGTTGTTATTGGTATCCTTAATGGTCACTCTGGGATCTTATCCCGTTTTCGTTGTGAGTCGATGCTTCAACAATCTCAATAGTAGCTTATAATACATCCCTTGTATTTTATTGCTTATATAGTGTTTTGCTCGCGATACCGAGCAATCTCTTAGGTTTTCCCCTTGGAGTTCGGGGTTTTGTTCTTACCGTACTGTCGGTGTTGTGTGTAGTGGGTTATACCGTTGTAATATTTATATGGTTTAATACTTTGTCCAAGCTTAGCTCCTTGCTGGCTGATGTGTCGGTTGATCTCATCATGGTCAGGCCGTCAGGCCCTTCCAAGGTCTTATTTTTCTGTTCTTATGGATTAACAATCCGGTATTAATATGCGTTTCAACTGTAGCGTTCTCTATTTCGCCTTGATGGCTTTTCGTGTGGCTTAACCGTGGTAGCACTTGCTATGGCAAGTGCGCCATGCAGGATGGGTTATTGGTACAAGGTACATCGGTAGTGACACCTCCTTCTAATTCCCATATAATTGGTAGTCCTCGGGACTCCTTCGATAATCTCTATTTTGGATAAACGTCCATCCGGCAGTTTCCTTGTTGTTTGACAGTACTGTCATCTACCAGGGCGTTCCTCTTTCTGAGAGAAACCCTTAATATTTTCTATGTCTTAATCCTCGCTCCTGTCTCCCACAGTTTATTGTGGTTATTAAGTAATGAGTCTTCTATATGCACTACATTGTAGTCCTATTTCGGTATACAATTTGTATGTGTTCCTATCATCGTCCGCATTATGTTTGGCCAGGTTGTAAACTTTTTCATTGTATGGGGTCTGGAGTTCCCGTTTCTTAACTGGACTTTCCAGTAGTCTCATATCCTCATGCTTGGTATTATCCTGCACTGTTACTCACTCGGACCGCTGTCCGGTACTCATGCCTCTTATCATTTCCTTATCTATTGCACCCGTAGTGCTTTCTTATCATTGGTATGGCGGGTTTTTTCGACTGCGTAGCATGTCGACCCATGTTGCCGGTAATTACCGTTCTTTTACTGATAGTATCCATAGGTAGCGCTTGTCTCTCTGTTGCGCTCCATTGACAATCTTCCCAATTCTCCATAGCTGTCGTACAACAAGTCGTTTCTCGTATTGCTTACTGTTAGCTAACTGCCAGATCGGGTTTCCCCGAGTAGAGAAGGCTTTTTCTCTCTGGCGTTGGTCCCACACATTTAGGGTTAGGGATGTGGAGGGCGGGCCTAGGTACTATGGATATCCGGTAAGCACCGGGGAGTCCTGGCTAACGCACCTCACACTCTATCCCTCAACCCTAACCCATAACTCAAACTCAACCTCATATCCTCCTAAGTTCGGTAATTCTTGTCTTCAGAGCGTAACTACGCTCTGATACCACTTTTTGTAACACCCCAACTCAATCCAATGTGGTCTCGCAACTTAACAGTATATACATAATCATGTCACACGGAATTCTTTACAATCCAGGACCTTGCCACGGTCTGACTACAGATATTACCGAACATTAGTCTAACAACCTTAACCATTTACATACCTTTTACAACCCCCTCACATCCTATACATACGACTAACTCAGATTGCCCAACGAGTGTACATGCACAACTCGTAGGCCATACTAAACTAACCTTAACAGCTGTATCCTCTTCTTACTCTTGCGGCGACCGCCTTCCTGATGTACCTGTGTAGTAAAAAGAAGCCCCCGAGGGGGTCAGCACGAATGCTGGTACGTCCTCTCATGGCCCCCAAGCTAACGTGGCTACGACGACTAATTGTCGATAGCATGGAGGTTGATAGAAGCACAACATAATAGAAAGTGCAGTAAAAAAACAACTCAGATATGAACAATCAAAGTTCACACACAATTAACGACTATTAATGCGTTCCCTTAATTAGAGAGTTAGTTATTAACTCTTTAAGTAATGTTCTCTCTTAATCTTAGTCCATCCTTATCTTACCTCAATCTGATTCTTATCTAATCTAGAAAACAACCATCCTTTAATCAGGAGTGGAGTGTAGCTTATCTTAATCTTTAATTACAAACCATCCTTTAAAAAGGAATGGTTGCAACTTATCTTAACCTCACCTTAATCTTAATCTTAATAATACAAATCAACCTTTAAAAAGGAATGATTGTAACTTAACTTAATCTTACCTTAGTCTTAATCTTAATAATACAAATCATCCTTTAAAAAGGAATGATTGTAACTTAACTTAATCGTACCTTAATCTTAATCTTAATCTCAATATACAAACCTTTCCTGGAAGGGATTGGCCGTATCTAATTCGAACCTGGGATTTAGGTGATCCCACCGCACCATCTTAATGCCACCTACTCTGGACGGGAGTCCAGCGTAGCTGAGCCGGCAACCGGCCCTAGGCAACAAGTCCGAAGACAAGTCCTTAATCGGAGGTCGAATCTGCTATAGATAACGACCCCCTTTCCTTAGCATGCATGACCGGAGATCGGTCCCGGGTTTCCTCACTCAAGTTCCAGTTAGTAGTTTATCTCAAGACCCTGTTTGTTGGTTAACCTCTTTCGGTTCATATCGTCCCACATTAGGGGGCGTTCCTTAGTCTCACTCAATTCCTTACTAAGCATTGGTTAGTAAGTTCTCTCGGTATGTTTGTGTTAGTTTTCAACATCACACAACAACAATATATATATAATATGTTCCGGTTGCATGCTTTATCTTGTTTAGTGAGCACACAGAACAAATAGCACACAAGCCGAGGGACACCTCGTTAGCAAGCAGGTCACAAGAAGAAACAACTGTACCGTTCCCGTTGGTCGTTCAGTTGCTTAATCTCTTCCGGAGTCCAATTTCCAAGTCCTAAAACATTCATTCAGTTTTAGGTTGTTAATCACTTAACTTAATTCAACTTACTTAATTTACTTACCTTACTTAACTCTTAACGATCCAACCTAACACTTCTTAAGTCTTACCACTTAATCTTACAACTTAACCTTACACTTTTAAGTTTATATTTAACTTAACTTAATCCCTTAAGTTCTTAGGGTCCTAATCATTACCACCCTACCAAAGGTATTCCTCATTACCCATTACCATTCTTAGAATTCAAAATTTCTCTTTTTTTTTTTTTTTCTAAGTGTTAAGGGTCGACCGACCCACCGACCGACCGACCCAACCCCTGGTCGGTCCATTACAGAAACTCTTCCGTCTCTTGAAACTCATCCGACCGACCCAGAGCTAGACCGACCGACCCAAACCCTCTGGGTCGGTCCCTTACCGAACCCATTTTCCTACATTAACCTTTGTCCGACCGACCCAAAGCTAAGCCGACCGACCCAAACCCTCTGGGTCGGTCCAGTCCAGAGACATTCCGGCTGGCTCAACATGGCCCGACCGACCCAAAACTGGGTCGGACCCTGGGTCGGTCCACTACAGATCTCTCTCTTAAATTGCCTCTTTCAATGCCAAACTCTTCCACAAGTGTTCTAATAGGTCCAACATCATCTTGGCACCTTAAACCCACCTATAAAACTCCTTTAAATGCCTTAAATCATCCACCAAAATCCACCTTAGTCATTATGCATTTCCTTGTAATAATGCTACTCTTGTAATGTTTTCCTCTAGGGTTCTAGGTGGTGGTTCATACTTAATGTAACCACTATGCCAATGTTTTCCTCACCACTATAACATCATCTCCCAAGCATCTTTCACTATCTAAAACTCTTTCAAGCATTTTCTAAAAGTTCCTTCACAAGCTTAAGCTTCCATACACCAACACCTTATTTCCTTCCTAGTTGCTTACCAACATTTGCCTAAGTTCTAAATACTCATTACATTCTCTTGATTCTTAAATCTTCCATGGTGATACCTAAGTCATTATAATACCTATACCTTAACTTCACCCTTTTTCATCAGACAACCTATAGAACATTCCTAGTACTTCCTTAGTCATTAAACTCCCTTAGAATACTCAAATCACCTTAATCATTACACCTCCTCCTTAAACTTATGCTCAAGTCTTATATCCCTCATCTCATAATTTTGGTGTGCTCAAAACACTCACCATTCCTCTAACTCCTCCTAGACATCTCTAGGTCATCCTAAACCTCAAGAACTCCTTAGTTAACTCATTTCCACCCAATTTCCTTTTCATGCTCCCTAGTAAACCCTAGGGCATATTAGCTCACCACTACCACTTAAACACCTTGTTTTCTACTCAAATTTCGCCATAGCTCCTCTAGTATCTTATCATTCCCAAACACATTATTTTCCTCATTTAACCATCTCACACACCATCAAGTTCTTCTCATCAATATCATCACCCAAACCAACTCATTCATAACAAACTCAATATATTGCAATAATCTTAAATTGCATAGCACTAAGGCTCTTAAATGACATGGCTCTTAGGCCCTTAAATGACTTAAACTTAAACACTGAATTTCCCACATATATAAGCTTTCAACCTGCAAATACACTCATCAATCTCATAGTAGTTATAATGCTCTTAAAATCCACCTTAAACTTATATTACTAACCCATTCTCATTAGCTCCTTAATCACAAGTTCATAAGCTTGTTTAGGTTCTTTTTTTTTCTTAGGTTATATAACCAATATACAATGTAAGCTCTAAGCCACATTGGTATTTATCTAAAACTCATTCCTTAATCTTAAATCACCATTAGGTAAGCATTTTACCTTGTTTTCTCAAGCTTATCTTAACTTCCTCCTTAGGCCTTCTTCTTGCATAGATCTCGGCCACCACTCAAATTCCCCTTGCCAATGTTCTTTAAAGTCTCGAGGTAGACTTTGGCATTGAATGAAATAGGACCTCCACTAGTCCTTGGTGAATAAATCAAGCTTAAGAGAATGGAGAAGCTAATGAGCTCTTCAAACTTGATTTTCCCCCATCAATGGAGTTTTCTCATGGCACCAAATGGAGCTTTGAAAGATTTGAAAAGATAGGAAGATAGGTCTTGGCCTAACTAAGAGAATCTACACTTAGTTTTTGATTTGGAGCAAAGATGAATACTTGGTGAGCATTTGAAGTGGAGCACCCATGGAAGAAGCTCTCTCGGTTTGGAGCAAGAGAAGGGAAGAAGAAACCGTGGGAAGAGAGAAATGAAGAGAGAGAAGAGGAAAAGGTGGCTTATAAGAGATATTTGCTTTAATAAAGCAAATAGTACTCTTTTACTTATCTCTTCTTTTCTTCCTTATTTGACTACTTATGGTGACTCACCTTTCTTAGAAAAACCGGCCCCCTTCCTTAAATGAGGCTAGTCATGGTCTTTGTTGACCAACTAATTAGCTTATATTGATTAAAACTTAAACTAGCACTAAATAGTTACTATTCACTAATCAAGGCACATAATCGGGAAATTTTTGATTTCTCATTGATTTAGACCTCCTAATGTGATACTAATTAGTACACATGTTGATTAAAGAGTAATGATGGACATTTAGCCACTCAAAACTCAATTCTAAGACAATTTCTCAAAAATGTGCTTTAAGACTTCTTAAAGCACATTTTGTGTTTTAACTTGTTTTCAAGCTTGGTTTTCTTTGCTAATTGATTTAAAATGACCATTAGGATATTACTAAGGTCTTATCATGATATTTGGGTACTCACCCAAGTCTCTCCAAGCTTAGAGCACGTTTTTGCCCTGATTGCCTTTAAGGCACTTTCTTGTGTTTTCCTTGGTTTAAATTGTCTTCCAATTTCTAAGGCATATTCTAGCCTTACTACATCATAATTTGATGTTCACTTAGCATACTTAGGTTTGGGGTATTTCAATCAAACTTAACTCTTATTCTTAACTCAGTAAGTACTAACTTGGTTAGTACCAACTCAAGTCTCGCGGGTTAGTGTAAAGATAACACAAACACAACGAGAATAAATATAACCGTTGCATGCTTTATCTTGTTTAGTCATAGCAATTAAACAATAGCACACAAGCCGATGGACACCTCGTTAGCAAGCAGGTCACAAGAAGGATTGTACCGTTCACCGTCGATCGTTGTTTGTTTAACCTTCTTCGGGGTCCCAATTCACAAACCTAAAACACATTCATATTTTAGGTCATTAGTTATTTGCACCTTACTTAACTCACTTAGTCCCTAAAGATTCCCATTTAATAACCTCTCAAGTCCTTGTCACTTAGCTTACAAACTTAACTTTAAACCTTAAAACTTATACTTAACTTAACTTAATCCTTAAGTTCTTAGGGTCCCAATCATTACCACCCTACCAAAGGTATACCTTATTACCTATTACCATTCTTAGAATTCAAATTTCTTTTTTTTTTATTTTTAGGCCCGACCGAACTTCCGACCGACCTTACCTAAGGTCGGTCCATTCCAGAACACTTTACCGTTTGAAAATTCTACCCCGACCGACCTTGCAAGTCCGGTCCCATGTTCGGTCGATTCCCGAGAGTTTCCCCCGTGGGAAATTCAAGCTCGACCGAACTTGCCAAGTCCGGTCCCATGTTCGGTCGATTCCAGAGACTTAATTCCTTCACAAAATACAAGCCTGACCGAACTTGCAAGTCCGGTCCCCAAGTTCGGTCGGTTGCAGAGACTTTCTCCGGTAGTGTAATCTGAGCTCGACCGACCTTGCAGGTCCGGTCCTAAGGTCGGTCGGCTCTAGAACCTTATTTCTAAGTTCCCTTTCAACTCCAAACTTCTCCTCATATATCCTAATATGTTATACCTCATTTGGGCACCTCAAATACACCTGAAGCCCTCCTCTAAACACATTAAATCATTCACCAAGATCCACCTTAGTCATTATGCATTTTCCTTGTAATAATGCTAACACTTGTAATGTTTTCCTCTAGGTTCTAGGTGGTGGTTCATACCTAATGTAACCACTATGCCAAATGTTTTCCTCACCACTATAACATCATCTCCCAAGCATCTTTCACCATCTAAAACTCTTTTATGCATTTACTTAAAGTTCCTTCACAAGCTTAAACTTCCATCCATCAACACATTATTTCCTTCCTAATTGTTCACCAACATTTACCTAAGTCCTAAATACTCAAATACATTCTCTTGATTCCTAAATCCTTCATGGTGATACCTAAGTCATTGTAAGTCATTAGTATACCTTAATCTCACCCTTTTTCATCAAGACAACCTCTAGAACATCCGTACTTCCTTAGTCATTCAATTCCCTTAGAACGTCTCAAACACTTAAGTTCTCCTTTAAATTTTGCCATGGGTTCTCTAGTATATATACATCCTAACACTTGGTTTTTCTCCATCAACAACCGATACCACACACAAATTCTCATCACAACACCTTAACACACAATTTACACCAAACTACGCCACATCATCTTATAGTGCATAAACTTAAAATGCTTGGCACTTAGGCCCTTAAATGACAATAATCTTAACCACTGAATTTCCACATATATTTGCCTTCAACCTGCGAATACACACAACAAGGCTCCCATTGGAATAAAATGCTTCTTGTAATTCACCTCACATTGTTTTAACTATCTCTTCTTCTCATTTGCTCTTTAGTCCAAGTTCACAAATATGCTCATTGTTTCTCCTAGGTTTTATATAACCCTTTTCTAATGTAAACTCTACACTAAACTCATCACATATCTAAATCCCATTCCCTTAAACATAAAACACCTTAGGTAAGTAATTTACCTTGTTCTTTTACAAGCTTTAAAAGCTTCCTTCCTTAGGTTTTCCTTTGCTCAATCTCGGTCACCAATATATATATCCTTGCCAATGTTCTAACCAATATCCAATGACTCCAATGAGTACTAGATAATACATTAACCCTAAGGAACAAACCCTAGTTTAAAAATATGCTTTAAGGTATTAAGGTTATTGTTTTAACCTTGGTTTCTCAAGACAAGCTTGGATATGAAGCAAGAAGGACCTCCTCAATCCTTTGAAGAGTAGAAAACAAGCTAGAATAAGGCATAAACATGGAGTCCCATGAGTGTAAATTTTCGGACAAGGAAGAAAATGATGGAAACCTAGATTTTCTTACACTTTCTTTACCTTAAGAGAATGGAGAAGCCAATGGAGTCTCCAAACTGAATTCCCTCTCTAATGGTGGTTTGACTTGGCACCAAAATGAAGCTCTTGAAGTTTTGAATAGATAGAAAGAGAGAGCTTGAGCTAACTAAGGAGAATATGTAATTTGTTTTGGTTTTGGAGCTAAAATGAGTGAGTTGTGTGCAAGGCTAGATGGAGCTAGCATGGAGTTGCTCTTCACATAATGGAGAAGGGAGAGAGAGCAAGAAATCGTGGGAAACAAAGGAGAATGAAGAAGTGAGGAGAGAGAACTACTAAAGTGTGATATTTATGTAAAGGTGAATAGTACTTTTACTTTACAAATCTTTATTTGCTTAATGAGTCATGAAGGTGGTGACTCACCTTACAAGAAACCGGCCCCCATTAGTAACAAGGGGTACTTAAGTCATTGTTGACCAAATATCTCACTTATATTGACTTATGTTATAAACTAGCTTAATAATTTACTATTCACAAAACAAGGCACATTGTTGTGAATTTTTGATTTCCCATTGATATAGACTTCCAAATGTGATACTATATAGTACACATGTTATTTAAAGAGTAATGATGGACATTTAGCCATTCAAAACTCATTTACAAGACAATTTTCAAAAACGTGCTTTAAGACTCCTTAAAGCACATTTTGTGTTTTAACTTGTTTTCAAGCTTGGTTTTCTTTGGTAATTGATTTAAAACGACCATTAGGATATACTAAGGTCTTAGAACAATATTTGGGTACTCTCCCAAGTCTCTCCAAGCTTAGAGCACGTTTTTGCTTAAACCTGCTCTTTGGTGTTTCCTTATATTTTCTTTGGTTAGAAATGTTCCTTAATGTTTCTAAGGCATTATTTAGCCTCCTTATATCTTAGTTTATCATTTAAGCACCATATCTAAGTTTGGGGTATTTCACACTTCTTGCACTTTCTTACACTTCCTAGGGCCTTTACATGTCACCAAACAAGGCCTTAACATCTTATAACATCATTAACACTTAAACCCCATCAATTACAACCTTTAAAATGCTCTCTGTAGGTTTCTGGGGGTGGTCCGGGACTTAGCCCTTACCTAAGGTCCCGGACCAATTGTTTTCCTAACTCTCGGCTGATTTTTGATGTGGTTCGGGACCTTGTCCCAATCTTAAGTCCCGGACCAATTGAGTACGTAACTCTCGGGTAATTTTAGCAGGTGGTCCGGGACCTTGTACCAGACTCAAGTCCCGACCAAACATGGTAGGAAATTCTCGGGTGAATAAAGAGGGGTGGTCCGGGACATGGGCAAGAACTTAAGTCCCGGACCCATCAATCAGAAAAGTCTCGGGGGTATTTTAGGGGGTGGTCCGGGACTTGGTCCTGGACCTAAGTCCCAGACCCTGCTACAGATTTTGCAAATTTGACAGTTTCCCACTGTTCAAGTCCTCTCTTAGCCCATTGATTACCCAATCTTCACCAACCAAAATCCACATGTTTTAGCACCTAATTACTCACCTAAACCCCTTAAACTATGCTCCATGTGCACTCACAACTCTAGTTAATTTCACTTAAAATTCACTTACACATCATACATACTAGTTTCCTTGTTTTCCCTTAACTCTTGTAACAGATTTGGTAACTTCTTTTACCATTCAAATAGTGTCATTCCCAGCACTTCAATTGACATTATCTCTACTCCTCATACACACTTCTCCTTAGTTTGGTTTCCAAATCATTAACCACTCACTTGAATCTCCTTAACACCCTAGCTTCTTCCTTTAATAAAAACACTCAAGTCCAAAATCTCCTAAACAAATTTTGACAGCACTTGGCTACTTTCTTAGCATTCTCCACACACTAATCAACTCACAAAAATCTGTTTTGCATCCCTGTTACTAAGCACTAACATCACTGCTACTACATAATGAATTCCCTCATGTTATCACACATATAACAATTTAATCTCATTACTTGTTTCCCACACTAACACCTCATTAAGACAGCTCCACTCATCATAAATATTGTAGCATCATAGCCACACTTAGCAAGGTCATTTATTCACATTAAAAAAAAACATGTTTTACAGAGAGCAAAACCATCCCATGTTTAGTTCATTACCTTGCTATTTTTTTTTCTGTTTTCTTTTCTCTTCTTCCTCCTTCCGTTGTTTCTCTCTTTTCTCTCCTTGTTTCTCGTTTCTCAATCAGCCAACACTCAAGCTAGCCCATCCAAGAACCACACACTAATTCAAATACTATCCTTAATATCAAAACCCTAGAATTTTAAGGAGGGTTCTTAAGGTTTTTAAGAAGGCATTACCTTGCACTTGTAGATGGAGTTCTTGGGCAACAAAGCTAGCACTTCCAGCCCTTAGTGAAGACCAACAATCGGCTGGGCATGGAAGAAGGAGAAGCTCACGTCGGAAAATTTCCAAAGAATAATAAGAGAGGCTAAAATGGTGAGCTCTTAATTTATTTTTACCTTGGAGTAATAAGGAGGAGATGGAGGTCCAAAAACACTTCTTCAAGCTTCAAAAGGCCTACTGCCATGGTGATGGAAATGGAGGTTTTCCAATTTTGAAAGGTGGAGAATGTTCCTTGAGATGAGAGGAAACCAACGTACACTTTTATAGAGTTTGGACTTAGTTTTGGTCTTGAAAATGGAGAGGAAGGATGAGCTTGGAGCCATGGAAATCGCCATTTGAAGGCCAGAAGGGAGGAAAGAAGAGTGCTCTGGTCGGGGAAGCAAATTACCGTGAGAGATAGAAGAGAATGGGGAGTGAGAGTAAATGTCTCATTTAACTATTCACTCCCTTTACTTTAATATTTTGTCCTTTTGTGACTAAATAAACTAGCTTGTTTATTTAAAGGTGTGTATGAGTACCAATTAAAACCGGCCCCACCTTAGTAGTGACCCGGGTCGTTTTTCAACTTTTCGAATTAAACGCGTTTTATCTCCGGTTTTTGACACTATTCATTTACCGGGTCTGTTCCTTCCGGAATTTTCTCGTTTAATTAATTTTAATGGTTTTTAAAACTCCCATTAATACTTATTTATAGTTATTTAATCAACTATAATTTTTATGGGTCCATTTGACCACTTAAAGTCATGTTTTCGGTTTTCTCGAAAAACGTGCTTTAAAACTCCGTTAGCGTTTTAATCCATTATTTGGATCCGTTTTCATCGGGAATCATTCCCACATATTAATTAGGCATAATTAAGCCTTAGGAATCCCTCTCGGACCCTAACGAGATCAAATATCTCCTTTACTCATTTAATGCGCGTTTTAGCGTTTTTCGCGTTTTACGCATTTCTCTTTTCTTTTGGTTTTATTTTCTTTACCAATACTCTTTAGGCACCATTAGGCCTTTAATAATCATATTAGAGTAATTTAATCACCATTTTTAGATCCGGGTATTAAAGTAAAGGGAGGGTTGAATTATTAGTGAACTTAGGACAAGGTAAACTCTTTACCAACCTAGTATACACGGGATTAAAGTAAAAACAGAAGAAGAAGAGACATCAGTTTCAGTTAGTTTTCAGTTGCTGAAACTTTACGTGCTTCTGTGTATTAACTTCCTGAAGTAATCCAGATGCTGTATTGGCTTAGTGACCAACCTAAAATCTTGCTAAAACGTGGGGCTAAGTGTAAAAGAACTAGGAGACTGGAAAGAAGAAAACACAGTCAACAACTTAAAGGAACAAAGGAAAATAATAACAAAAAATATGCATCAGTTCAAGATTTGCGTTTTCTTTCAGTTTTCAGATTCTTTGTATAGGGTTTTGAGAGGTGTTAACCATGTTGTTTGGGACTGTTCTTGAAGTTAAACCGTGGTAAACCACTTATCTAAATGAGAAAACAACTTGGGTAAATTAGAAACCAGATTAATGGCAAAATGAAGACAATGGAAGATAGTTCAGTATCAGTTTCTGGAGCTTTTTGTCTCAGTATAAGTTTTTGTAAGTTTAACAAGTTGCCTTGGGTTGTCTGGAGTTTAAAATCGTGTTAGAACACTTAATTACATAACCCAACAAAGAGGGAGGAGATAGAAGTCAGATTGTGAACAAACAGGAATAAATCAGAGAGGAATTACCAGGTTTTAATATTTCAGTTTTCAGTTTTCTTTTCTTCCCGAAACTGTTGTTTCCCTATAACTGAAGTCCAGATAGGTCAAGAGTGTTGGGGTGGTTTAAGAATGAACTTGAAACCTAACTAAAACACATAACTTAAGCTGTAAACACTTGGGAGAGGTTGAAGCAGATGGGTGTTTTAAATCAAAGAGAGATTAGAAGTTTCATGATTTCATTTTCTCTACAATATTTAAGTTTCTGTGTGGGGAGTTTCAGTGGGTTACTCCTATTGTTAGGGATCTGTTTTAAAGCTAAAAACTAAGACAACACACTTAACTTACTGAGTTAGCGTTTGGGAAGAATTTAAGTCAGGTCACAAAAAAAAAACAGACAGAGAACAAATTAGAGAATATATCAGTTGCAACTTCAGATTTCAATTGTAAGTGTTTTTGTGTAGCTGAGTTGCAGTAGGGTTAAGTGTGTCGAATTGGTCTGGAAAAGGACTTAAAAGCCTAATGTTATGTCTACCTGCGAGTGGGAAAATGAGCAAAGAAAATTGAAAGTCAGATTAAAAAAAAAGAATAGAAAGAAAGCTATAAAAGATAATACTCCCTCCGTCCTGAATTGACCATCCTGTTTGCTTTATGACACGTTTTTCCACTTCAATATTAAGCATAAGATAAAATAATTATAAACTAAATTTTTATTATATAGTTTAACATGTAAGGAATTATATGCAAAACTTAAATTTTAAAAATTATTTTATCTTATATGTTAAAAATTGAAATCAAATGACATGTCTAAATAGTTAAACAGGACGGTCAATTCAGGACGGAGGAGTATATCAACTTCAGATTTCAGTCCTTTTGGTTCTGTCCAATCTCAGTGTTGGGTCATATCAATAACATAAACCCAGTGGTGGTGGATTTGTCTTTAGTTAGAATCTGATAGATCCCTTAACTAACTGAGGCAACAGTTTGGGAAAGTTGAAAATCGGGCATGTGAACAAACAGAAGAAAATAGAAGAAGAATACAAGATTTTGAAACTTCAGTTTACAGTTTTCCAGAAAGCTGAACTCTGTATAACTCCATTGCAGAAGTATAAAGGGGTTGTATCGAGATTTTTATGAGTTTAAAGTCTTGCTAATTCATCTAACTAAAGGTGTTCATACTTTGCAAGAATATTGGGAACCAATTCGTGAACCCAGAAAGAAAGAGTTAGAGAGAAAGATAACCGATTTTAGATTTCAGTTTTCAGTCTTCTCTGAAAACTTATATATTTTGTACAACTATGGGTAGAAGGTTTATTAGAAGTTGTATTGGGTAGTTAATGGAACCCAAACATACCTAATACACATAAGTAAGTTATAAACATCTTGGGGAAGGGTTAGATGTCAGTTAAATCGATTTAAGAGTATGTTGAAGAGGAGAAAACACAGATTGTTGTTTCAGTTTTTCTAGAAACTTATGGCCTCTGTACAACTGTGATAATGAGTGTTGTATTGGCTTGTTAATAAACTTAAAACCAATCTAATGCACTTAAATAGGTTTGAAATACTTGGTAAAGATAAGAACCCAACTTAATGCACTAAAAAGAGAATTGAAAGGACGGTTGCACGGTTTGATGTTTCACTTTTTGAAACTGTTGGGCTTGTATAAATAAGTTCCAGAAGTGTTGGAAGGGTTTTATAGTTTGGGTAAAGGGTTTAAAACCTTGCTAACATACGTGGGAAATGAGGAATACACCTGGGGAAAATTTAAGAAAACCGTTATTAGAATTTTGGAACAATGGATTAGAATGAAGATTATGTGCATTGGTGTTGGTCAGCAGTTTGGTATTGTTTTTCTGTTGCTGTCTAGTTGAGTTTCAGGGTGACTAGCAGTGAGGTATTAGATTGGTTATGGATATAAAATCTTACTATGACACCTAACTAAACTTCCACACACTTTGGGGAGATCAACAATAAGTTTCTATCATTGAAGTTAGAGAAGGTAAGGCATGGGGAATTGTGTTTCAGATTTGAAAACTTTAGGGCATCTGTATAAACATGTTTTAGGAGTATCTTAAAAACCCTACTGTTGTGATAATGGAATTAAGAACATTGCCCACCTATCTAGCTAAGGTAGGGATGCATCTTGGGCAAATGAAAACCCATCTTCGATAAACTTATTACATATTAGTGCTCAAAATACTCTAAAAACATTGGTTAGAGAACAGACTTAGCTAATATGTAAAACGTCGATGTAAATGCCCTAGGAGTAAATAAAGTTTAAGGTTAATACTTGGAAAGTTCTAAGGGCTAACATAAGTTGAACATTAAAAATTCACCTAGGGAACAACCCCGATAAAATGGGATAAACCAGGAAAAATGTTACAAGGGTCGTCACATGAAATTATAAACTGACAAATTGTTCTTAATTAACGTTAGGACCGTAACGAGCGCCAACCGGGACCCCGTGTGTGAGACGACTCTTGCCTCTAAAAAAGATATGGATATGTGTGGTCCGTATGTTGCCGTGTTACACAGCTTGTTTGTTGTGTGCCTTGTTTGGAAATGACCATAAGACTAAAGCATGAAATTGGATTGCTTGTTGTGACCAGCTTATATGCTTGTTATATATCATTGTTGCATATTACTTGCGCGCACATAGTAGTTTAGTCCCTTTCTCGTTTATGGAACTTTGAGATGGAACTTGACAAACTACGTAAACAAAACAAAAGAACTATACAAAGAGAAAACTCCTCTTAAAACATAGGGGACTTCTAACGACAGCCACTATGGTGTTGAACTTATAATGATAATGAAAAGTAAAATACCAGTTGGTGGGACACATCCTGGGGTCTAGAGATGACCTCGCTTTCTCGACGCGCGACGCCAGAATGGAGGATTAGCTATGGAGAAGACGTTCTTCAACTTGTGGTGAAAGAGAATTCACAAATAACCATTAAAGAATTAAGGAAAGATTGGCACCTATACGATATGGTCACGGGATCAAAACTATATCCCCAAACTTGGTGCAAGGAAAGAGAAAGAAAATACACATTATGGGAACAAGAGAAAAGAAATGAAAACACACTACGCTCGAATGATCCCATAGTGAGGATCATTGGTATAACATACCTATGCACACGTTTATTATTTACATGATTGTTGTTGCTATACTAGCAGCTTGTTGTGCTTGGTTGCGTGTTTGATGTTGCTATGACGCCAGCATGTTATGTTTGGTTGCTTGTTGCTAATGCTTGCTACCTTTAAGTGTGTATGATATCATGATGTATTGTGGTGTGCTTTACTGCTTTATTATAGCATGTAAATTGGACTTAATAATATTCGACCAAGTAGTCGTGTAGCCTGGTAACGTACGGGCTACATATATTCATACTCAGTGTAGTTTGCTGAGTCCTTTACAACCCAATTTTTACAGGTATTGAGCCAGATGATAACAGAGCGTAGGCGGGATGGCTACCATGGGGGTAGTCCATCGGGGCATAACTTTGAGTTTTTAGCAGTATGTTTAAGTATGCGTTGTTACTAAACCCGGGATGTACTTTTCTGTTATGAACTGGTAATTATGTTGTAGACACTCGGTATTTGGGAATTGTATTTTATGTTGTATATGAGTTTTGAAAGAGGGCTGTTTTCCAGTCATACAGACCGTAACTTGGTGTTGGAAGAGTGGTCGTGTCAACCACGTGGGTGGTTGGTGTCTGTGACACCTGGATGGAGTTTATTCCGCTGCATAGTTAACTTGTAGTATGGCTAGGAGCGTCGTTCGTAAGGTTGGATGTTTATTTCAGGGGTGTTACAGAAAGTGGTATCAGAGTGTAGTTACGCTCTGATGACTGGAACATAGAAGTACCGAGCATAGGAAAACCTGAAATTAGGAATTCTAGCAGTGAGTTAAGGGTTGGGGTAGTACGTGAGGCGCGTTAGTTAGGGTTTTCACCAGTGTTTACTGGATACCTACAGACACCTACACCCGACCTCCACATCCCTAGTTAAATTCAGGGAAAGAACGCCAGAGAGGTAGAAACTCCTCTTACTTACTCGGGGAAACCCGATCTGGCCTCTACTTAATGTTACACAATTACCCGTGAAGAAAACTATACCATACAATAGCCCAAGACTCGAAGCTCTGACTAGAGCATGAAGTTCAAAGACGTCGCCAAAAGAATAATACCCATAGAGGGACCAATTTTAGAGGTAACTTGGGTCGACATGCTTAGCAGCCGATAGGACCCTACCTCACAAGTGAAGAGGACCGAAACACCCAAAAAAAATTACGAAATAAATAAAGCCTACATAAGCAATTAATTAAGCCAAGGATGGGATTGAGATAAATTCTTCAATTCATACACTTGAGAGGTTAATTTTAGTAAACCCTCGTAAAACCATAAAATGAGAGGATATAGTTCGAGACAAAATTACACCATAAAATTGGTACATCTATAATGCTTAATGAAGCATGGCACAACTTTACACACTAAAGTATAATATTACGGAATTCAATAAATTCCCTGCTCCCCTCTCACGTTTCTCTTCATTCTCTAACATAACGAATTTTCTTAGACAATAATTGCAGTTCCCTGGAAAAACACATTGGTATAGGGATCATAAAAAGAACTCTCGAACCTTGTAAATAGTCATTACTATGAGGCACTGGTTACCCACCCCAACACAAAGCAAATAGATAAGAAAATGGCAGTGAATTCACCACTATGTTCAAACATCTATCGAGTATTTCGTTCATGAGACCAAAAAAGGAGTTGTGGGGTACAATAGAGGATTAAGTTCCAATCATTGAGGGACAAATTCCGAAAGAGGAACTGTTAAAACACCCGTAAGCAATGCAACGGGTAACTGTGGAATTCAATTTTATAAAAAGATAAACCCTTTGGATCATGTGTATATCATTAACTATGGTTATGAAGGAAATGATATGGAGCCTCACTAATTAATACAATAATGAAAACTCCAGTACCAACAAAGGTTATGCTCACGAGGTATACATACCAAAGAGCACCTAGTGCCATATTCAGGTGAGGTTAACTGAGTGTTCGAGACATGCATAAAACTTGTCCGGGACACTTACACCCGGTAGACTTATAATCTTTTGCATCCGTGAATCTAACAACAATCCAATACATGACCTTTCAATGGGTTGTTAGTCTAAGTTTTACTATAACCTCGGCAAGATTACCACAAAGTTCTAAAATAACAATCTCTCTTCCTACAACAATAAATAACAACCAACACAAAAAAAAGCAATTACTGAATATAAATCTTGGATTAAGATATAAGTAGCGATAAGAAAATATTACTCATAAAAGGATAATGATGTGGTCTTATTATCCTAATAACCTAGGTGATACATTAGGTAAGTAACGGTAATACTGTTCTCCAATACAAGTATAAGAGAACTTAATCATATGGAGAGACATTAATACGGTGCGGATGGATCACCTATATCATACTATATCTATGAATACGTGCAGATGGATCACCTATATCCATACTATTGTAAGTATGAAATATACCATATATATATACGGATATCGGAGACAATGTCGGAACTACGAGATAAGGATCTACCAGTCTAAGGCCAATACGATGAACTATAGGATGCTACGGGAGCTGGATGGATCTACCTATCCTATTATATCGATCGGAAGATAGTCCAATGCGGAAGAGTGTTCATCGGAGACCCTGGACTGATACTATACTATGTAATACTTCACATATAAGGGTAACTGGCCATGATGAAGTGGATCTGAAGGACTCAGTTGGAGCTCACATCCATCCATAACATAATACTATCTAGAATACGTAGGCGGATGGACTATACCTATCTATCCATACCTACTATATCTATGAATACGGTGCGGATGGATCACCTATATCCATACTATATCTATGAATACGGTGCGGATGGATCACCTATATCCATACTATATCTCTGAATACGGTGCGGATGGATCACCTATATCCATACTATATCTATGAATACGGTGCGGATGGATCACCTATATCCATACTATATCTCTGAATACGGTGCGGATGGATCACCTATATCCATACTATATCTATGATATTGTGCGGATGGATCACCTATATCCATATATATCTTGAATACGGTGCGGATGGATCACCTATATCCTTACTATATATCTGAATACGGTGCGGATGGATCACCTATATCCATACTATATCTATGAATACGGCGCGGATGGATCACCTATATCCATACTATAACTCTAAATACGGTGCGGATGGATCACCTAAATCCATACTATATCTATAATATGGTGTGGATGGATCACCTATATCCATACTAGGCTCAAGATTTGTAGATCTGAGCCGGTGAAACCCGGTATCCAGGAAAGCCTGGTTACGCATTGTGATCACAAAAGAGAAGATGACTGAAACAAGTCCACTCAATAATATGAGAACTTGGAATGAAAAGAACTCATAATATCAGGAGGATACGAATGTATGTACCAATATACCATTAAATTTATGAAACAATCATATGTGCATATATATATAAGACAAAAGGGTATTGTAATACAAATACGACCTTGGAACTTATAACACATAAGTATACATATATTATGGATACAAGAATGAGCAAAATATATGTACACATTTAGATGTATACATAGTTAGAAAATTTAAAGGATTAATTCAAGAATTGATGGCCAGATGACTATAAGCATGGAGGGTAATAATTAAATTGGTTGATTGTTGTTGGACGTGCGAGGTTGAACTTAACCCTAGTCAGGTCAAGCGATACTGAGCACAAATTGGGGTGGAAGGATAGTTCAACACTTACGCTGACCACGTAAGGGTTGGATTACTCTCGAAACCTCCTACAAGTGGACACATGAACTACAAAGTACAAAGGATGCGATATCGATGTAGATGATACGAGCGGGTAGAATACATTGATACATGATTCGAAACTTAGAAGTTACAACCATAGAAACTTCTAACATATATAATTTGGTAACCTTTTGATTGAAACCAATTTAAGTCAACCAGCAGTGTCAAGGCCATAATTGGGCTGAAAAATAAAGATTACTTAGAGACGAAAAACCTTTAATTTGGCTGTACACATTAAGGGATAAAAGAAGGTAGTAATGCTAGGAGAGTAAACTAGCTAGCTACACATAAATATGAGGGGTAATATAAACTAAACAAATCGTGGTAACAATGATACGTCGATAACATTCAAATACTAAGAACTAAATCATTAAAGTCCAAAAGGGTCAGCCAGAAATAACAATTCAGATGCTTAAAAACGCACTAAAAGCAGGAATATCCGACCTCCAAAGTAAATGGATAGACAATCTACAACCCACCGAGACTGTGTATAAGTTAAAATACCCCATGTCAGCCAAGAGACTAGGCGGGAGAAACAATTAAACCATGCACTACTTTGAAAGGCATAGTGAGGGAAACCTAAACCTAAACGAAATCAGAGTCGCACAACAGAAGCTGGTGGACCGTATCTCACACTTTCCAGTTGATAGATCGGTATGAATACTGATAAGAATCCCTGAGACATAAACTGAGCCATTAACATAGTCAAGACAGTTGATAGGATTATAAGGTGAGCTACATTGCATTGGAACAAGAAAGCCGCATGAGACTTAAACATCATGAACCAAAGTTCAAGGATGATATAATAAGGAGTACGTGGGCGTAATCCATTTTAAGGGGGGTAGGCGCGTTGTGTTTTTACTGGGTTATTACCAGTTTGTGTGTGTATTGTATTGGATGTACACTGTGCGATGATGAATGAACGTTGTATATTGGTTGTTATGGTGTGATATGTTGATTGTTGCATTGGTGTGCTTTAAACACTTGAGATGTATTTGGTGATGTATACGTGAACTATTGTGTATGTATGTCCCTTGGGACTTGTGATATATACATGTATGTGTGATTGGTTTGGATTGGAAAACTAGTGGTGGAATGGAAGGTTAGGAAAATGTTGGAACTTTAAAATTGATAGGATTGAATGGATTAGAACTATGAGATTTGTGGGGTAGTCAGATGCATATTCGATTTAGACAACTTCGGGACGAAGTTCTTTTAAGAGGGGTGGACTGAAATACCCGAGTGATTATCACTTAAAATTAGTGAAGTTTAAATTAAAATTAAGGTTATGAGCAACACTGATAATAATAATAGTAAATAATGGAGATGATAATAAACTCATATATATGAATGCACATCTCTAAACCAAAAACGTTATAAGTAACAATGCGACACATTTATATGGTCATATATATATATTTACATATACGTACAACCAACGTTACAATATCACAACGTGACATGTATAAGTAATAACGTGACATAATAAAATAGCCGCATATATATATATTTATATATATATGCATATATAGCAAAAACACGACAAAATAAAATAGTCGTAGATATATATACATATATATATATATATATAACTAACCACATGACAAAATAAAATAGTCGCGTATATAACTAATAACGCGACATATTATTTAGTCGCAATATATATATATATTATATATATATATATATATATATATATATATTATATATATAAATAGGCATGCATATGGCTAATACAAAAAAAAGGAGCAAATGCGCTCCCGCCGGGGTTCAAACCCAGTACCTTTCGCACCCCTCCTGAACGCTTTAACCGGTTGAGCTATGCTTGAATTCGGTAACTAATACTAACGAATTAAACTAGTAAGCGACTAGCCCTGCGCTGCAACAAAAAAAACTGTAAAGAAAACCCATGCTCCTTCCTTGATTGTCGGTTTCAAATGTAAGAAGAAATATTTAACAGCAACAGGCATGATGTACCAATTCCAGGACATGGCAGCATACATGGATTTATTTCCCACCCGACCCATCCTTGCAATGTGAGCTAAACCAACAATGCATTAACCTGGAACAGAGGAAGCATTACCGGCTTCCTGATGCAAAATCAGACTCATGAAACCCTTTTTATAACTACACCAGAATCTGCACTTAGATTCTTGAATAAAGGGGCACCATTTCCTTGTAATCTGAGAGCAGTAGTCTCAGTTGAATACAGACTAACAATAAAGTAGCCTGATTCTTGACAATTCCTGCTCCTGAATCTTGCTCAGTCGTGAAATCATCTGGCCATAATATTCTGTCTCCTATAATGCTCATCCTGCAAAGCACTACCTGGTAACTTGAGCCCACTATTCTATTGCTCCCCATTAACCTATTGTTCCTCAATAATCCATTATCATCTCAGCTGATTACTGCAACGTCTCTGAATAAGAAGGAAAAACAAAAAAAGCAAGCTAGAACAACATGCAATGCGATGCTGTTGTGGACTTCAAAAAAAAAAAGACAGGTGGTACCGTCCCTGCTGGTGTCGTTCGTGGTAATAGGGTGAACTGATGATCTTGGTCTTTCTGTAAAAGTAAACAAGGGGACACTTCCTTGGAGACCACGAGCATAACCAGTGTCATCCTTGACTTCAGTAAAAATAATCAAAAACCACAACATGCACACCAGTTTCTGCTCTGTCGCAAACTCTCACGCATCAGGTAGTTCTTTTTCAAACTCCCACAAATTCTTCGTTGGAACTTTCACCCACCAGTAGTTCATTAGATTCTTGCATTCAGTCTTCTCTTCCACATTCCCGAATGCACATATTACTCCTCAGCTCCCTCTTCACTTATTTGCTAGCGCCTGGCGTGTGTAAGTCCTCCCTTTTCCCCGCTCTGATTCTTTTGGTCTCTCAAACAACCTGGTGTAACTGCCGCGGAAAAGAAAAAGAGGAATTAACTGAACCCTTGTTGCTTCTGTGGTGTTGTTGTCCGAAAAGCTTGACCAAGGCTGTTAATCTCTACCACAACCACATGGGTCAACCCCTCTGAATACTGCTTCAAAGAGTGCACCGAAGTCACACTTGCAGTCAGCTACATTCTACTCGAAAACAATTATAGGTAATGCTCCAAACCTGTTTCCTTCACTTCTGTTTTGTACCTCTTCTCAAATCTGATCAAAACTTCATGATCAACCTCCTCAGATTTCTGTATTCATCTCACAAGAGCCCAACAAGCCAAGAAACAACCGAGGGAAACCGACTGAGACACTAAGAGGTGAGCTACTGCTAAGATGGTTACATAACTAGGAAACAACATAAACCTGTCATGTTAAGCTGTTAAACCAATGCAATTTCTGTAACGTCTACGTCCAATATACCTACTGACCAGGGGTAATATAGTCTGGGTGATAAGCTATTATAAACTTAACACACAGCCAACACGTCTAGGTGGGTGGATGAACATCTAGGCAGAAATGAAAACCAGTTTTTTTTTGCGCATTGGAAGTGAGGTTAGAAGAGGGAAAAACAGTCCAGTACAGCTACTAGAAAAGTAAATTCTGCAACATTGTCTCCTGTCTATTAGTGGTCTATAGATGGTAAAGGTGTTGGGTTGAATTATTAGTGAACTTAGGACAAAGGTAAACTCTTTACCAACCGGGTATACACGGGATTAAAGTAAAAAACAGAAGAAGGAAGAGACATCAATTTTAGTTAGTTTTCAGTTTCTGAAACTTTACATGCTTCTGTGTATTAAACTCCTGAAGTAATCCAGATGTTGTATTGGCTTAGTGACCAACCTAAAAGCTTGCTAAAACATGTGGCTAAGTGTAAAAGAACTAGGAGACTGGAAAGAAGAAAACACAGTCAACAACTAAAGGAACAGAAGGAAAATAATAACAGAAAATATGCATCAGTTCAAGAATTGTGTTTTCCTTCAGTTTTCAGATTCTTTGTATAGGGTTTGAGAGGTGTTAACCATGTTGTTTTGGGATTGTTCTTGAAGTTAAACCGTGGTAAACTACTTATAATGAGAAAACATCTTGGGTAAATTAGAAACCAGATTAATGGCAAAAAAAGACAATGGAAGATAGTTCAGTATCAGTTTCTGGAGCCTTTTGTCTCAGTATAAGTTTCTGTATGAAATACCCCAAACCTTAGTATGTCATTTAAACATTAAAATATGGTATATTAAGACTAAAAAAGAGTCCTAGAAACATTAGTAAACAATTTAAACCACAGAAAACACAAATAAATACCTTAAAGTCAATTAGGGCTAAAATGTGCCCTAAGCTTGGGATAAGCTTGGTTAAGACCTAATGAGCTTACCAAGACCTTATTTATATATTAATGAACATATAAAACCAAATACCAAAGAAAACCAAGCTTGAAAGCAAGTTAAAAACACAAAATGTGCTTTAAGGAGTCTTAAAGCACATTTTTGAAAAATTGTCTTGTAAATGGGTTTTGAATGGCTAATGTCCATCATTACTCTTTAATTAATTGTGTACTACTTAGTATCACATTAGGAAGTCTACATCAATAGGAAATCAAAAATTTCACAACTATGGTCTTGTTTTGTGAATAGTAACCAAATTAACCAAGTTTAACATATGTCATATAAGTGTGACAATTGGTCAACAAAGACTAAAATACCCCTTAGTATAACATGGGGGCCAGTTTCCTTGATGAATCACCACACTAAACAAAAAAATAAGCTAAGTAAAGTAATAAAGTAGAAAACACTATTTACTTACTACTTAAGTATCAAAACTAGTTAAGTCTTCTTCATTCTCTCATTTCCCTGTACCCACGTCTTCTACTTCCTTCTTTCTCTCATTTCCGATTTTGCAACAGCACCACCACCATCATTCTTCATCTTCATCACTTGTAATCCTAGCTCACTTTGCCAAATCAAAAACTAAGACCACCATTCTATTTGTGCCAAGCTCTTCAACTTCATCCTTTCAAAATTCCAAGAGCTCCATTTCGGTGCCAAGAGGAATCTCCATGGGAGGAGCTTGAGCTCACCTTTTTACATTTTATTGTTCTCTTTGCTTCAAGGTAAGGAAACTCAAATAAAAACTCTATTTCCTTCATGTTTGTATGTTGTCCGAAAAACACCATTAATGGTGCTTTACCTTTCTTGTTCTAGCTTCATTTGAATCTTCTAAAGGCTTGGTGGAGTCCACTCTTGCTACATATCCAAACTCTCCTTTATATCCAAGGTAAAACAATCACCTAAATGTTCTAAGACAATATATGTATTTAGGGTTTACAATGAGATGAAGCTTAAAGCTTGAATACTCATTATATTGTTTGTATATTATTTAGAAGTTGACAAGCAATCAAACATCCTTACCGATTTAATCAAGGAAACAAGAAAGAAGTTTGTGAGGAAAAGAGGTAAATGTGCTAACCTAATGTAGTTTAAAGTCTTAGGAGAAATGAGCTTATGTTGCTTATTAAAATGATCTAAGGAGCCAATGGTGAATGACTTAGTAAAATGTTCTCAAGGAGACTAGTAAAAGGGCATATGTGTTGTTGAGTGTATTTGCAGGTCAATGGCGTGGACACTTCGATCTTGTTCGACTCCAGAGCCTCACATACATTTATCTCGCTATCTTTTGCGAAGAGGCTAGGGTTAGACGGTGAAGAGATGCCAGACTTCCTAGTCACTCTCCCGTCGAAAGAGCGGATCAGGTGTACCCGCTACCACCGAGATGCTGTTGTACGAATTCGAGATGAAGAGTTTCCGATCGACTTGATAGAGTTCGACGGACTTGGTTTTGATGTGATTGTCAGGATGAACTGGTTGGAGCGGTACAAGGGCAGAATCCTGTGTGCCGAGCATCGTCTGCTTCTTCGGAGTCCGTCTGGGGTTACTATATCTTACCGCCAGAGGCCCAGGGAGCCTTCGACTCAGATCATCACCGCCATGGCTATGTATCGTGAACTACGACGAGGGAATGATGTATACCTCTGCTATGTCCAGGACATAGAGAGAGACCCAGAGTTTAGCCCAGATGTGCCGGTAGTGTTGGAGTTTCCTGATGTATTTCCAAAGGAACTGTCGGGCATGCCGCCATCACGGGAAGTTGAAGTTGAGTTTGAGATTGATATGGTTCCAGGCACCGGACCAATTGCGAAGGCGCCCTATCATATGGCTCCAGCAGAGATGACAAAGCTCAAGGAGCAGCTGAGAGACCTACTCGACAAGGGATTTATCCGCCCTAGCGTTTCACTATGGGGAGCGCCGGTCCTCTTCGTGATGAAGAAGGACGGTAGCCTCCGCCTTTGTATTGATTATCGTGAGCTGAATGCAGTTACGATGAAGAACCGTTATCCTTTACCACGCATTGACGACCTATTTGATCAGTTGAAAGGAGCATCAGTATTCTCCAAGATTGATCTACGATCCGGATACCATCAGATTGCCATCCGTGAGAGTGACAATGAGAAGACCGCATTCAGAACCAGATATGGACATTATGAGTTTACGGTTATGCCGTTTGGTTTATCCAATGCACCAGCCAAGTTCATGGACTTAATGAACCGCTTGTTCCAAGATCAATTGGACAAGTCAGTGGTAGTCTTTATCGACGATATTTGTGTATTCAAAATCGAGAGGTGAGCATGAAAGCCACCTGAGAAATGTGTTACAAACATTGAGAAAGAATCAGTTGTATGCGAAATTTTCAAAGTGTGAGTTTTGGTTGAACCAAGTATCCTTTCTTGGACATGTGATTTGTGAGGCCGGGATCGCTGTTGATCCAGCAAAGGTGATGCAGTGCGCACCTGGCCTAGGCCGAAGACAGTTACCGATATCAGGAGCTTCCTCGGTCTGGCAGGATATTATAGGAGATTTGTGAAGGACTTCTCCAGTGTCTCGAAGCCGATGACTTCCTTGATGAAGAAGGATGCTCCATTCGAGTGGACAGATGACTGCGAGAGTTCTTTTCAGAGTCTCAAGGATGCTCTAACATCTGCACCAGTCCTGACTTTACCAGACGGTCCAGATGGTTATGAGGTCTATTGCGATGCATCAGAGGATGGGTATGGGTTGTGTGTTGATGCAACACGGGAAGGTCGTAGCATACGCCTCCCGACAACTGAAGAAGCATGAAGAGAACTACCCTACCCACGATTTAGAATTGGGTGCCATTGTCTTCACATTGAAGATATGACGACATTATTTGTATGGGGTAAGCGTGACAATCTATTCTGACCACAAGAGTTTAAAATACTTGTTCACTCAGAAGGAGTTGAACATGAGACAAAGAAGGTGGGTCGAGTTCTTAAACGACTACGACATCAATTTACAGTACAAAGAGGGTAAGGCAAATGTGGTAGCTGACGCATTGAGTCACTGAGCACACTCTCTCCATTCGCTAGTCTCTCATACTAGCTTAGTTGAAGAGGTGCGGAGTGCTCAGATGACGGATCAGTATATGTTGGAGATCAGACGGAAGCTTATTGATGGCACATTCGAGGGTCAGAAGTACGACTTCCGACTCCATGATGATGACCTGATTAGGCTCAATGGCCGACTGTGTATTCCGAGGAGTAGCGCTGAACTGAAGGAGCGCATACTGAGTGAATCCCACTGTTCTACAACTTCGATTCACCCGGAGCTTCAAAGATGTACAAGGGTATGAAGCGTTATTTTTGGTGGACTGGAATGAAAAAGGATGTGAACAATTATGTATTGAGGTGTCTCACTTGCCAGAAGGTCAAGTATGAGCACCGACGGCCTGGTGGTATGGTACAGCCAATGCCAGTGCCTGAGTGGAAGTTCCATGACATTTCTATGGACTTCGTAGTAGGGCTTCTGCCTACAAGGGGAGGTCTGAATATGATTTGGGTTGTTGTTGACCGACTGACCAAGGTGGCTCGATTCATACCGATGAAGGACACCTGGAAAGTGGCAAAACTAGCAGAGCTCTTCGACAGAGAGATTGTAAGACATCATGGGGTACCGAAAACAATTGTGTCTGACAGGGATACCAGATTCCTCTCAAGGTATTGGAAATCCACACGGGAAGCGCTTGGTACCGAGCTGAAGCTAAGTACAGCGTTCCACCCATAGACTGATGGTCAGAGTGAGCGCACCATCCAGACACTCGAGGATATGTTACGTGCATGTGCACTTGACTTTCAGACCAACTGGATTGATAAGTTACATCTGATAGAGTTTAGTTACAACAATAGTTACCATGCTTCGATCAAGATGTCTCCCTTCCAGGCTTTGTACGGTAGACCATGCCGCACGCCATTATGTTGGGATGAGTCGAGTGAGACGGTCATTATAGGACCAGAGTATCTGGAACAAGTTCAAGCAGAAGTACGCCAAATCCGGGCTAACATGAAGGCAGCTCGGGATAGGCAGAAATCGTACGCCGATGTGCGCAGACGGGACCTGGAGTTCGCCGTGGGCGATTAGGTATTTCTGAGTGTATCCCCCATGAAGGGAGTATTTCGTTTTGGCCAGAAAGGCAAGTTGATCCTGAAATATGTGGGGCCTTATGTTGTGACGGAGCGGATCGGCCCGGTAGCTTATAGACTTGATTTACCCGCCGAGCTGGGCAAGGTACATGATGTATTTCATGTGTTCCAGTTGAAGAAATATATGTCTCATCCGTCTCATGTACTTCAGCCTGAAAGGCTAACCTTAGAGCTGACCATGCGATCAGTGGAGACTCCCATACGGATTCTGGACACTAAGACTCGTGACACTCGCCATAAGTCTGTGAGACTGGTGTGAGGTCCTATGGTCTAACCAGGACGTTGAGGAGGCCACTTGGGAGCTGGAAGATAAGATGAAGGCGAAGTACCCGTCGTTGTTTACTTCTTAGTGTTTATGTGTATAGGGTACGGGCGCGTACCCCTTAAGGGGGGTAGAGCTGTTTTGGTTATGTGTGTACGACGTGTATTCAAATACATCGTCTATGTTATGTTGTTATGTTACAAACCGTTGTGTCTGAATGATGTTGTGTTGTTATGTTGTTTGGACCTTGTGTGCGGTGCTATGTAAATATATTGTTAATGTTGTTATGGAAGTATTGTTTATATGTATATCCCGTGTTCTAATATTTAGGATATGTGGGAAGTATGAACTTTGGGGACAAAGTTCTTTTAAGGAGGGTAGATAGATTGAAAACCTCAAACCTTAGTATGTCGTTTAAACATTAAAATATGGTATATTAAGACTAAAAAAGAGTCCTAGAAACATTAGTAAACAATTTAAACCACAGAAAACACAAATAAATACCTTAATGTCAATTAGGGCTAAAATGTGCCCTAAGGTTGGGATAAGCTTGGTTAAGACCTAATGAGGTTACCAAGACCTATTTATATATTAATGAACATATTAAACCAAATACCAAAGAAACCAAGCTGAAAGCAAGTTAAAACACAAAATGTGCTTTAAGGAGTCTTAAAGCACATTTTTGAAAAATTGTCTTGTAAATGGGTTTTGAATGGCTAAATGTCCATCATTACTCTTAATTAATATGTGTACTACTTCGTATCACATTAGGAACTCTACATCAATAGGAAATCAAAAATTTCACAACTATGTGTCTTGTTTTTGTGAATAGTAACCAAATTAACCAAGTTTATAACATATGTCAATATAAGTGTGACAATTGGTCAACAAAGACAAAAATCCCCTTAGTATAATATGGGGGCCGGTTTCCTTGATGACTCACCACACTTAAAAAAAATAAGCTAAGTAAAGTAATAAAGTAGAAAACACTATTTACTTTACTACTTAAGTATCAAAACTAGTTAAGTCTTCTTCATTCTCTCATTTCCCTTGTTCCCACCGTCTTATACCTTCCTTCTTTCTCTCATTTCCGATTTTTGCAACAGCACCACCACCATCATTCTTCATCTTCAATCACTTGTAATTCCTAGCTCACTTTGCCAAATCAAAAACTAAGACCACCATTCTCTTTGTCTTTCCAAGCACTTTAACTTCATCCTTTCAAAATTCCAAGAGCTCCATTTCGGTTTCGTGCCAAGAGGAATCTCCATGGGAGGAGCTTGAGCTCATTTTTACATTTTATTGTTCTCCTTTGCTTCAAGGTAAGGAAACTAAAATAAAAACTTATTTCCTTCATGTTTGTATGTTGTCCGAAAACACCATTAATATGGTGCTTTTACCTTGCTTGTTCAAGCTTCATTTGAATCTTCTAAAGGCTTGGTGGAGTCCTCTCTTGCTACATATCAAAACTCTCCTTTATATCAAAGGTAAAACAATCACCTAAATGTTCTAAGACATATATGTATTTAGGGTTTACAATGAGATGAAGCTTAAAGCTTGAATACTCCTTATATTGTTTGTATATTATTTAGAAGTTGACAAGCAATCAAACATCCTTACCAATTTAATCAAGGAAACAAAGAAAGAAGTTTGTGAGGAAAAGAGGTAAATGTGCTAACCTAATGTAGTTTAAAGTCTTAGGAGAAATGAGATTATGTGCTTATTAAAATGATCTAAGGAGCCAAGGTGAATGACTTAGTAAAATGTTCTCAAGGGAGACTAGTAAAAGGGCATATGTGGTTTGTGAGTGTATTTGAAGGCCAAAGTGCAAATATTTGTGGAAATTCAGTGTTTAAGGTTTATGCATCTTAAGGGCCTAAGAGCCATGTTATTTAAGGGCCTAGGTGCCAAGCAATTTAAATTATGCACTATATTGTGATGTAGTGTTAAATGTGTGAAGTTTTGTGTACAAGAATGCTCTTGGTAGATCTAAGTGTTCTTGAATGTTTAATGGTGAAAACAATGTGTTTTGGCTTAGTAAAGTTCTAGGAGAACCCATGTCGAAATTTAGATAATGTATAAGAAGTGTTAGGTGTTTAAAATGAGTTTGGTGAGTTAGGAAGTGTTTAGGGTGGTTAAGTGTTCTACTAGTGAAAGAAACATGCATTAAGGTATTCTAAGAGATAAAAAGGACTTAGGCAATGTTTTAGAGGATTTAAAATGCAAAGTGAGTGTTTGGGATACTTCAAGATCATGGTGATTGAGATTGTGTTTAGGACTTGTGCAATGTTGGTGAATAAGGAAGAAGTGATTTGTTGCATGGAGGAGCTATAAACTTGTAGAGATATTCAAGGAGTTTGGTTAGGAAGAAAAGATGCTTGGGAGATGATGTTGTAGTGGTGAGAAAACATTTGGAATAGTGGAAGTTATAGGTATGAAACACCACATAGAAACTTAGTGAAAAACATTACAAGTGTAAACTTTTTTATAAGAATTTGTGTAATGCTTGAGGAGGATTTTAGTGAATGATTTAAGGAGTTTAAGGGAGGTCTTGAGGTGTGTTTGAAGTGCCCAAATAAGGTTAGAACATACTAGGATATATGTGGGGAAGTTTGGAGTTAAATGGACAATTAAAAACAAGGGTCTAGGGCAGACCGACCTTGGGGACCGACCTGCAAGGTCGGTCGAGCCCAGTTTACCCTGCGAGAAATGGTCTCTGGAATGGACCGACCTTGGGACCGGACTTGCAAGGTCGGTCGGGCATGGATTTTTAGTACGGATTGTGTCTCTGGAATAGACCGACCTTGGGACCGAACTTACAAGGTCGGTCATGCCTAAATCTTTGTACGTAGTGAGTCTCGGAAATCGACCGATCTTGTGACCGAACTTGCCAAGATCGGTCGGGCCTGAGTTTTCAAAGGGAAAAAAAACTCTCGGGAATAGACCGACCTTGTGGACCGAACTTGCAAGGTCGGTCGGAGTAGAATTTTGACGGTAAGGTGTTCTGGAATGGACCGACCTTGTGTAAGGTCGGTCGGTAAGGTCGGTCGGACCAAACTTTGTAAAAAAAAACAAACAAAGAGTGGCTTAAGTAGTTGACCCTAGGGGGTATGATGAAGGTAATCAAGGATAAGTTTGGGCATTATAACATGTCATATAACCATGTAAAATGTTTAGTAAAATTGTGAGTTAAGTAAGTAAATTGACCGACATTCTTAATATGTATAGGAGTGGCCTACGGTGAAAATCAATCGAAGCAAGGACCAAGGTATGGTTTTCTTGCAGTCTGTTGCCTACCGGTTTACACCGGCTTGTGTGTGTTTGTTTTTCTGTGTGTTTATGACCTTGTAAGACTTAAGTCATGTAATGAGTTTACAGTTGTTCATATTATTGTATTGTTAAGTGTGACTCATACCCCTTGTGTGTGACTAACAAGACTTAACTACATGCTGTGATTTGTTATCGAGTTCCAACAGTGAACTTCTAACGAGTGTAAACTGGGGGAGGAATCCGGTTGTCCGGTCACGCGTGTAAGTATAAGAGTAGATATCTGTATCAGATTCGACTCTTATGATGTTAAGATTGTTCTCCTTTATTTGGCGTTCGTTCTCCCGCTAGCTTCCTCCAAAGCTTACCTATTCTGACTTATGATCGGTTTAGTGGGAACATGTGTTTGTGTGGTGTGTTTGGGTCACAATATCCGATCCATCTGTGAGTTAAGTTACTCGTTCGACCAACAGAACAGTAATGAGTGTGTGTAACAAGCTTAACATGAGGGTGAACCATTCTGTAGGCTTCTTATGTTGATTAACCTTCTTGGTTTGTTGTTGTGGGAAGTGTACTCACTATGTATGTGATGTTGTGCTATGCAATGTTGTTGCTATGCCATATGTATGTGTTATATGTTAAAATGAATGCCATGTCATCATGACAATTAGTTGCGTGTATCCCGGTAGCCGATGGGCTGCACGTTAACCATACCAGCCAAGAGTTGCTGACCCCCTCGGGGGCTCCATATTTATACTGCAGGATGAGGATCGAGGAAGCAGAGTGGTTGTAGATCAAGGTATGTCATACTTTTGATTATTTTGGACGGTAGGCCCGGGGTGCGCCTGTGCTTCCGTGGCGTTATATTTTGGTACCGTTTGTATTACAGTGATGGTCGTTTACAGTTGACAGTGGAGTTCATGTGTACAGTTTACAGTGACGGTTTGTATTAAATACTCGGTATGTTGGTTATGTATATATATGGTTATTAGTACCTAATGCTCGGGAGTCTGATCATTAGACCGGTACACTTGTATTTATTCTGCCTTGTTAACCACGTGTGTGGTTGACAGCGTTGTAGCACCGAATCGTTTAGTTAATGTTTAGTTGTTTTTCCGCTGCAATTTCATTTAATGTTAACTGTGTAGTAGGGGTGTTACAAAAAGTGGTATCAGAGCGAAGTATCGCTCTGATGACTAGAATACCGAGCTTAGGAATATTCCGAGTTAGGAAACCTAACCATAGTTACCTAAGTGAAGTTATGAGAAGGTTAACCACTAACTAAGTGTGGAGATACCTTGTTGTCGGGAAGATGATACAATCGTTGGAACCGATAAGTGTGCAAGCACAATGCTAATGAGTGTTCGTGTGAATTCAGATGTCAGGTAGACCACGAGGTCGAGGCTGTGGGCGCGGCATTGGTGATACCAGGAACCAGGGGGAGAACCCTACGACCCAAGTTATGGCCGACGCTGTTGCGGCCGCCGTAGCCCAGATGGTCCCACAGTTAGTAGCTGCAATTCAGCAGGGGCAACAGCCCGAAGTTCAACCACCACCACCACCGCCACGAGAGACCAGCTGGGTCAAGGCGTTAGCTGATTTGAAACCCCATCGTTTAATGGGGAGACCGACCCCCGTAAGCTGGAGGCGTATATCTCCGAGTTGGAGACCGCCTACGAGACCTTGGACGTGCCTGCTGGAGCCAAGGTCCGTCTTGCCGCTTACTACCTGAAGGGTTCGACACAAAGTTGGTGGAAGCTTGTAAGAGAGGACCGGATGGCGGATCCTCAGTTTGGTTGGAGAGAGTATACGACTCTGCTGCGAGCCAAGTATTATCCTGTGCATGTGCAAGAGGCCAAGCGCCTAGAGCTGGATAGTCTGAGGTAGGGGGATAAGATGTCGGTCGATGACTACTATACCGCCTTCACCGGCCTTATCCACCTGTTACCGGACCTGGGGTACTCGAACCGGGTGCTGGTGAACCGTTTCTACAATGGTCTCAGCCACCGTCTTCGCTACGGGATGGGGCCAGCTGAGTATACTACCTTGCAGGTAATTTAAATACCATGATGTGAATCGTTTATACCGTAAGTGAGTGTTGATGTGAATTTGTGAGTTTGTTTTGCGGGGCATGACTGACATCCTAAATCCAGGAGTGCTATCATGCCGCTGCTAAGGTTGAGATTACCGTCCGTCTGAGGGACGAGGAGAATGCGCACAAGCGCAAGGCCACGAGCGGGCCAGAGTCCGCAGGGGTACGGGGAAGGAAAGAAGAAGCCTTACCCCCAGCCCCAGAAGAGTCAGCACCAGGGTGACAAGGGCCATGCCCAAACCACCACAGCTGAGGGCCACTGAAGCTCACATATGCATACGCGGCAAAACCCTACGCTCTTACCCGCCTAAGGGTAATTACTTAATCATGTGTGCCAAGTTGAAGTGTATGTTGTTAAGTTATGAAGTAAGTGATGATTGTGTACTGTGATAGCAGCCAGCACGGGTTTTGGACCGGAGCGCCACTACTACTGTAAGTGGTGTAACGGAGACCACCCCGGGAAGGACTGCAAAGGAAATGACGTGCAGTGTCGCTACTGTGAGAAGTGGGTCACCGTGACTATGAGTGTTACCGGAGCCCCAACAGTAGAGTCAATAAGCCCAATGGGCAGTGGAAGGGTAAGGCCACAGCGACCATCGATGGCCGAAGTCGGCTAACCAGCCACCTACAGATCTGAGAGGAAGTACTGATTCCAGAAGGGGAAAGGGTCAGGACCTAGCAAGGCCGCCCTGAATGTGGTGGACCGGACTGAGGCGCCAGGACCCTCTTCTAGACCAGGTACCGCCTAAACTGTTGGTGAAATAAGTGATTGCATACCGCATTTCATGCATGTGTGTTAGTGAGTCAAGTGTACTACCATGTGAGTAAAGAATTAAAGTATAATGTGAAAGTCACCTAATTAGATAATTCTAAATTAAAGGAGCCTTCAATATTTGTTATACAATCCCACCCACACCAAACCCTGAAGAAACCACTATCAGCATCACCTACTTCCCAATGGAGCAATGTCAGGTCATCCAACCAGGTATGATACTCTTAAATGGATACCTGACACCGGAAGCACAAATCCACATCATCAGACGATGCAATGAACTGGGAGCAACACCCGGAGGATTCTACACACCCGAATACCCGAGTGGATCGAGAATGAAATTGAAGATGATGTGCATGGGTAAGGACTGGAATCCTTACACCAAGACATATCAAGAAGTGCGAGCCGAAAATGGAGCAACTGTACCGATGATACCTGAGGAGTTCCTTGCGGTCGTTAACCACGCCGTGGGAATTGCTCAGCAAGTTGAATCAGATTCAATACCAAGTGTTAAAGCAGATTTATGTATTGTGAACTTCTACCAGAAAGGTGGACGATTAGGCTTACACCAAGATAAGGACGAGTCACCCGAGTCTCTAAGTAAGGGGGTACCCATAGTGTCTTAGTCCATTAGTGTTACCGCAGTGTTGTTTATATACGGCGAGCAGAAGTGTGCTGATCTCGCAAAGAAGTTAGTGTTGAAGTCAAGAGATGGTTAATCATGGGTGGGCAGTCAAGGATGCTATATCATGGCATCAAAAGATCAAACTGAATACCGCACCATTGGCAGTGATCAATGCCACACACATGAAACCCGGACGTTTGAATTTGACCTTCAGACAGTTTTAAAGCCTCGTATAATATGTAATGTGTTAAGCCAGTTGTATGTTAAGAATGCTATATCTAGCTAAGTTTACAATGTAATCGACTTGTGATGTGAAGGGAGTGTTAATCAATAAAGTGGAGTTGTTCGAAGTATATCAATCATGTTGTTACCAAATACTTATAAGTTGCCAATGAATTAGGCTGTGCACTCGGAACGGGAGGTATACTGGGCATTTGTAATGAGGAGGCAGAAGCCAGCAAGAGCGGCACAATCCTTACCGGTACCTTTCCAGTCAATGGCGTGGACACTTCGATATTGTTCGACTCCGGAGCATCACATACATTTATCTCGCTATCTTTTGCGAAGAGGCTAGGGTTAGACGGTGAAGAGATGCCAGACTTCCTAGTCACTCTCCCGTCGAAAGAGCGGATCAGGTGTACCCGCTACCACCGAGATGCTGTTGTACGAATTCGAGATGAAGAGTTTCCGATCGACTTGATAGAGTTCGACGGACTTGGTTTTGATGTGATTGTCGGGATGAACTGGTTGGAAAGGTACAAGGGCAGAATCCTATGTGCCGAGCATCGTCTGCTTCTTCGGAGTCCGTCTGGGGTTACTATATCTTACCGCTAGAGGCCCAGGGAGCCTTCGACTAAGATCATCACCGCCATGCTATGTATCGTGAACTACGACGAGGGAATGATGTATACCTCTGCTATGTCCAGGACATAGAGAGAGACCCAGAGTTTAGCCCAGATGTGCCGGTAGTGTTTGGAGTTTCCTGATGTATTTCCTAAGGAACTGTCGGGCATGCCGCCATCACGGGAAGTTGAGTTTGAGATTGATTTGGTTCCGGGCACCGGACCAATTGGAAGGCGCCCTATCATATGGCTCCAGCAGAGATGACAGAGCGCAAGGAGCAGCTGAGAGACCTACTCGACAAGGGATTTATCCGCCCTAGTGTTTCACCATGGGGAGCGCCGGTCCTCTTCGTGAAGAAGAAGGACGGTAGCCTCCGCCTTTGTATTGATTATCGTGAGCTGAATGCAGTTACGGTGAAGAACCGTTATCCTTTACCACGCATTGACGACCTATTTGATCAGTTGAAAGGAGCATCAGTATTCTCCAAGATAGATCTACGATCCGGATACCATCAGATTGCCATCCGTGAGAGTGACAATGAGAAGACCGCATTCAAAACCAGATATGGACATTATGAGTTTACGGTTATGCCGTTTGGTTTATCCAATGCACCAGCCAAGTTCATGGACTTAATGAACCGCTTGTTCCAAGATCAGTTGGACAAGTCAGTGGTAGTCTTCATCGACGATATTCTTGTGTATTCAAATCGAGAGGTGAGCATGAAAGCCACCTGAGAAATGTGTTACAAACATTGAGAAAGAATCAGTTGTATGCAAAATTTCAAAGTGTGAGTTTTGGTTGAACCAAGTATCCTTTCTTGGACATGTGATTGTGAGGCCGGGATCGCTGTTGATCCGGCAAAGGTTGATGCAGTGCGCACCTGGCCTAGGCCGAAGACAGTTACCGATATCAGGAGCTTCCTCGGTCTGGCAGGATATTATAGGAGATTTGTGAAGGACTTCTCCAGTGTCTCGAAGCCGATGACTTCCTTGATGAAGAAGGATGCTCCATTCGAGTGGACAGATGACTATAAGCGTTCTTTTCAGAGTCTCAAGGATGCTCTAACATCTGCACCAGTCCTGACTTTACCAGACGGTCCAGATGGTTATGAGGTCTATTGCGATGCATCAGGCAGAGGTATGGGTTGTGTGTTGATGCAACACGGGAAGGTCGTAGCATACGCCTCCCGAAGCTGAAGAGCAGAAGCATGAAGAGAACTACCCTACCCACGATTTAGAATTGGGTGCCATTGTCTTCGCATTGAAGATATGGCGACATTATTTGTATGGGGTAAGCGTGACAATCTATTCTGACCACAGAGTTTTAAAACTTGTTCACTCAGAAGGAGTTGAACATGAGAAAGAAGGTGGGTCGAGTTCTTAAACGACTACGACATCAATTTACAGTACAAAGAGGGTAAGGCAAATGTGGTAGCTGACGCATTGAGTCACCGAGCACACTCTCTCCATTCGCTAGTCTCTCATACTAGCTTGGTTGAAGAGGTGCGGAGTGCTCAGATGACGGATCAGTATATGTTGGAGATCAGACGGAAGCTTATTGATGCCACATTCGAGGGTCAGAAGTACGACTTCCGACTCCATGATGATGACCTGATTAGGCTCAATGGCCGACTGTGTATTCCGAGGAGTAGCGCTGAACTGAAGGAGCGCATACTGAGTGAATCCCACTGTTCTATGACTTCGATTCCCCGGAGCTTCAAAGATGTACAAGGGTATGAAGCGTTATTTTGGTGTACTGGAATGAAAAAGGATGTGAACGATTATGTGTGAGGTGTCTCACTTGCCAGAAGGTCAAGTTTGAGCACCGACGGCCTGGTGGTATGGTACAGCCAATGCCAGTGCCTGAGTGGAAGTTCCATGACATTCCTATGGACTTCGTAGTAGGGCTTCCGCCTACAAGGGGAGGTCTGATATGATTTGGGTTGTTGTTGACCGACTGACCAAGGTGGCTCGATTCATACCGATGAAGGACACTTGGAAAGTGGTAAAACTAGCAGAGCTCTTCAACAGAGAGATTGTAAGACATCATGGGGTACCGAAAACAATTGTGTATGACAGGGATACCAGATTCCTCTCAAGGTATTGGAAATCCACACGGGAAGCGCTTGGTACTGAGCTGAAGCTAAGTACAGCGTTCCACCCACAGACTGATGGTCAGAGTGAGCGCACCATCCAGACACTCGAGGATATGTTACGTGCATGTGCACTTGACTTTCAGACCAACTGGATTGATAAGTTACATCTGATAGAGTTTAGTTACAACAATAGTTACCATGCTTCGATCAAGATGTCTCCCTTCCAGGCTTTGTACGGTAGACCATGCCACACGCCATTATGCTGGGATGAGTCAAGTGAGACGGTCATTATAGGACCAGAGTATCTGGAACAAGTTCAAGCAAAAGTACGCCAAATCCGGGCTAACATGAAGGCAGCTCAGGATAGGCAGAAATCGTACACCGATGTGCGCAGACGGGACCTGGAGTTCGCCGTGGGCGATTAGGTATTTCTTAGAGTATCCCCCATGAAGGGAGTATTTCGTTTTGGCCAGAAAGGCAAGTTGAGCCCGAAATATGTGGGGCCTTATGTTGTGACGGAGCAGATCGGCCCGGTAGCTTACAGACTTGATTTACCCGCCGAGCTGGGCAAGGTACATGATGTATTTCATGTGTCCCAGTTGAAGAAAATATGTCTCATCTGTCTCATGTACTTCAGCCTGAAAGGCTAACCTTAGAGCCGACCATGCGATCAGTGGAGACTCCCGTTCGGATTCTGGACACTAAGACTCGTGACACTCGCCATAAGTCTATGAGACTGGTGAAGGTCCTATGGTCTAACCAGGACGTTGAGGAGGCCGCTTGGGAGCTGGAAGATAAGATGACGGCGAAGTACCCGTCGTTGTTTACTTCTTAGTGTTTATGTGTATAGGGTACGGGGCGTACCCCTTTTAAGGGGGTAGAGGTTTCGTGTTTCGGTTATGTGTGTACGACGTGTATTCAAATACGTCGTCTATGTTATGTTGTTATGTTACAGACCGTTGTGTCTGAATGATGTTGTGTTGTTATGTTGTTGGACCTTGTGTGCGGTGCTATGTAAATATATTGTTAATGTTGTTATGGAAGTATTGTTTATATGTATTCCCGTGTTCTAATATTTAGGATATGTGGGAAGTATGAACTTTGGGGACAAAGTTCTTTTAAGGGGGGTATATTGAAATACCCCAAACTTAGTATGTCGTTTTAAACATTAAAATATGGTATATTAAGACTAAAAAAGAGTCCTAGAAACATTAGTAAAAAAATTAAACCACAGAAAACACAAATAAATACCTTAAAGTCAATTAGGGCTAAAATGTGCCCTAAGGTTGGGATAAGCTGGTTAAGACCTAATGAGCTTACCAAGACCTTATTTATATATTAATGAACATATTAAACCAAATACCAAAGAAAACCAAGCTTGAAAGCAAGTTAAAACACAAAATGTGCTTTAAGGAGTCTTAAAGCACATTTTTAAAAAATTGTCTTGTAAATGGGTTTTGAATGGCTAAATGTCCATCATTACTCTTTAATTAATATGTGTACTACTTAGTATCATATTAGGAAGTCTACATCAATAGGAAATCAAAAATTCACAAACTATGTGTCTTGTTTTTGTGAATAGTAACCAAATTAACCAAGTTTATAACATATGTCAATATAAGTGTGACATTGGTCAACAAAGACAAAAATACCCCTTAGTATAATATGGGGGCCGGTTTCCTTGATGACTCACCACACTTAAACAAAAAAATAAGCTAAGTAAAGTAATAAAGTAGAAAACACTATTTTACTTTACTAAGTATCAAAACTAGTTAAGTCTTCTTCATTCTCTCATTTCCCTTGTTCCCACCGTCTTCTACCTTCCTTCTTTCTCTCATTTCCGATTTTTGCAACAGCACCACCACCATCATTCTTCATCTTCAATCACTTGTAATTCCTAGCTCACTTTGCCAAATCAAAAACTAAGACCACCATTCTCTTTGTCTTTCCAAGCTCTTCAACTTCATCCTTTCAAAATTCCAAGAGCTCCATTTCGGTGCCAAGAGAGGAATCTTCATGGGAGGAGCTTGAGCTCACTTTTTACATTTTATTGTTCTCTTTGCTTCAAGGTAAGGAAACTCAAATAAAAAACTCTATTTCCTTCATGTTTGTATGTTGTCCGAAAAAAACACCATTAATGGTGCTTTTACCTTTCTTGTTCTAGCTTCATTTGAATCTTCTAAAGGCTTGGTGGAGTCCACTCTTGCTACATATCCAAACTCTCCTTTATATCAAAGGTAAAACAATCACCTAAATGTTCTAAGACAATATATGTATTTAGGGTTACAATGAGATGAAGCTTAAAGCTTGAATACTCATTATATGTTTGTATAATTAGAAAATGACAAGCAATCAAACATCCTTACCGATTTAATCAAGGAAACAAGAAAGAAGTTTGTGAGGAAAAAAGGTAAATGTGCTAACCTAATGTAGTTTAAAGTCTTAGGAGAAATGAGCTTATGTTGCTTATTAAAATGATCTAAGGAGCCAATGGTGAATGACTTAGTAAAATGTTCTCAAGGAGACTAGTAAAAGGGCATTGTAACACCCCTACTACGCAATAAACTATACTTGGAATCGCAGCGGAAATAAACAACTAAACAATAACTAAACGATTGGTGCTACAACGCCGTCAACCACCCACGTGGCTAACAAGGCTGAATAAATACAATTGTACGGTCGGTCTGATGATCAGACTCCCGAGCATAGAACTAACAAACCATATATATATAACAATATAATACCGAGTACTTACATAAATCCTTCACTGTTTAATTCACTGTAAACCGTCACCAACAAGTACATAGTACGCCACGGGTGCACAGGCGCAACCCGGGCTAACATCCAAAATACTTCAAAAGTAAACTACTCTCTAGGACCTAGAGCCACTCTGCCTCTTCGATCCTCATCCTGCAATAAAAATATGGAGCCCCCGAGGGGGTCAGCACCTTTGCTGGTATGGCTAACGCGCAGCCCATCGACTACCGGGATACGCGCAACCAATTGTCAGGATGACATGATATTTATTTTAAAAACAAACAAACACATACTTATATAACATAACAAGGGTATTGTACAATCATAACACACATCACAAACATACAAATCCTTTTAGGAAGAGAACCAACACAGTTAGTCCCCATTGAGAGCTTCGAGAATGTTGCCACGCTCATACTTAGCTCGTTACATAACTCGTTACCGTCCGGTTAGATTGAACGGTAACTTAACACAAGGCGCCCCGGATATAGTGATCCAAGCACACCGAAAACAAAACATATAGTATGCCCCTGTGGCCCGACGTGAGTCAGTAAAATAGCCTTGGTTAAGCTAAAGGGAAGGTTAGAAACCAAATTGGAAACTTAACCATAACAAAAGAGAATCGAACCGGTTATGACATCGACTCCCATACTCACACGCGTGGCCGGAACAGACCGGACTCCTCACTTCCCCGTTAGCCCATGTTAGTAGTTCAACATTGAGCACAACAACAATTCACAATAATAGGTCAAGTCTGGTTAGACACTCACATGGGAAGAGAGAGTCATAATTAACAACATAATAATATTTAACAATGTAAACTCTTTACATGGTTTAATCTTACAAAGTCATAAAACACACAGAAAACAAACAACACACAAGCCGGTGTAAACCGGTAGGCAACAGACTGCAAGAAAACCATACCTTGGTCCTTGCCTCGATGGATTTCCACCTTGAGAGAATCCTAAACACATTAGTAATGTCGGTTAATTATTTATTTAACTTCAAACTTACTAAGTATTTAACATGATTGTATGACATGTTTTTTAAATGCCTATCTACCCTAGGTTACCTTCATTATACACTCTAGGGTTAACTACATAAGTCACATTCATTTCTGTTTTTTTTTTTTTTTTTTTTTTTTTACAAGTTTTGGTCCGACCGACCCACCGTCCGACCCACAACTGGGTCGGACCCTCCCAGTGGTCTTCGGGTCTGAAAAACTTTACCTTGACCGACCCATGTCCGACCCACCATTCTGGGTCGGTCCATGTGCGAACATTTTCCCAACATTTTACAGAGGCTCGACCGACCCATGTCCGACCCACCCTTTTGGGTCGGACCGTCACCGAACTTTTCCTAACATTTTACAGAGGCTCGACCGACCCACAAACTGGGTCGGCCCCTGGGTCGGTCGCCTACTAAACTTACCTAAACTTGCCAATTCTTCACCAAACTTCTCCTAAGGCCTCTTAATGCTTCCTAGCAACATTTGGGTAACCTTACATCCACATACAACATCCATGAAACTCATTTTCTAATTCCTTAAAACATTTACTTATTTCCTTGTAAAAATTCCTTCTTACACTTATGTTATTTTATACTAGGTTCCTAGATGGTGTTTCATACCTAAGGCAACTACTATCCCAAAAGGCTTTCTCCTTAACTTAACTCATCTCCCAAGCATCATTTCTCACAACTATCTCCTTATATCATTACTTTAAATCCTTTCTCAAGTTCCTACATTCTCCTTAGTTTACCAAAGTTTGCCTAAGTCTTTACCTAAGTCCAAAATGGCTTTGGTACATACTAAAATCTCAAGACCATGCCTAAGTCCCTATTACACTCTAGAGTACTTCCTAGTTCATCATCATTCCTTTAAAACATCTTGAACTCCTTATCCATTTCCTACACTTTCTAACTCACCAAACTTATGTAACCACTTAGAACTTCTTACTTCCTACCTAGATTTTGACATGGGTTCCCCTAGAACATTACCATGCCTAAACACTTTACCTTCTCCTTTAAACACACAAGAAAACATCCAAAATCACCAAGAACACTCTCATACACAATTTCACCAAATTTACACTACATCACAATATAGTGCATAACTTAAATTGCATGGCACTTAGGCCCTTAAATGCATGGCTCTTAGGCCCTTAAAGTGCTTAAATCATAAACACTGAATTTCCACAATATATATGCCTTTAACCTGCAAATACACTCAACATACACATATGCCCTTACTAGTCTCTTAAGAACACTTCACTAGGTCATTCCCCATTGGCTCTTTAGATAGTTTTAATAAGCATTATAAGCTCATTTTTCTCCTAAGGCATTAAAATAGCATTAGGTTAGTAGATTTACCTCTTTTGCAAAATCACTTCTTTCTTGTTCCTTTAGAAACCAATAGAGTACTTGATTCCTTGACAAGTTCTAAACAATATACAAACTTTATAATGAGTATTTAAGCTATAGGCTTCATCTCATTGTAAACCCTAATTTGACATTGTTTCAAAAACATTAATGTAGTTGTTTTACCTTGTTCTTTGAAGAGAGTTTGGATATACAACAAGAGAGGACTCCACCTAGTCCATGAAAAGTTGAAATGAAGCTAGAACAAGGTCACACAATGAGCTATATCAATGTGTATTTTCGGACATGACAAAAACAAGGAGGAAACTTGATTTTTGTTTGAGATTCCTTACCTAGAAGCAAAGGAGAGTAGAGTAATATAGTCAAAATATAAGCTCAAGCTCCTTCAATGGTGGAACACCTTGGCACCGAAATGGAGCTCTTGGAGTTTTGAGAAGATAGGAATGAGAGTTGATGAGAGGAAGAGATTGATGAGAGGAAGAGATTGGTGGTATTGTTTTTTTTGATTGGAAGAGAGCTAGGTTTAACAAGTGGTCAAAGTTGGAACTTCCATGGTGATAGTGGTATTACCGAGAGAGAACAAGGAAGAAGGAAGAAGAGAGGTATTTGCAACCGTGGGAATGAAGGAAAGAAATGAGTATGAGATAGAAGTTGCTTTAGAAGATATTTATGTTATAAAGTAAAAAGTAGTTTTACTTAGTTTGCTTTAATTACTTATTACCTTAACTAGAGAGTGGTGAGTCACCACACTTATAAAAACCGGCCCCTTTATTAGTATAAGGGCATTTTAGTCTTTTGTTGTCAATTTAATTACTTAATACACAACATATGTTATAAACTAGCTTTATAAAAGTACTATTCACCTATACAAGGCACATAGAAGTGAAATTTTTGATTTCCCACTAATATAGCCACCCAAATGTGATACTAATAGTACCATATATATTTAAGAGTAATGATGGACTTTAGCCATTCAAAACTCATTTACAAGACAATTTTTCAAAAACGTGCTTTAAGACTTCTTAAAGCACATTTGTGTTTTTAACTTGTTTTCAAGCTTGGTTTTCTTTGGTAATTGGTTTAATAAGTTCATTAGTATATAAATGGAGTCTTGGTAAGCTCATTAGGCCTTACTCAGTTTGCCCTTACTCAAGTTTACGCAAGTCTTTTTTGACAGCATTTAGCTCTTATTGACTGTTAAAGCACATTTGTGTTTCCTTTGTTTAAATTTGTTTAGTAATTTCTTAACACTCTTAACTTGTGTTGTCCACAGTGTTGCTATGTTAGGTGTTTTTCAAACAACAAACTAGGTTTGGGTGTTTCAGGCATATGTGTTGTTGAGTGTATGCTGCAGGTAAAAGGCAAATATATTGTGGAAATTCAGTGTTTAAGGTTTATGCATCTTAAGGGCCTAAGAGCCATGTTATTTAAGGGCCTAGGTGCAAGCAATTTAAATTATGCACTATATTGTGATGTAGTGTTAAATGTGTGAAGTTTGTGTACAAGGTCTGGTAGATGCTCTTGGTGTTCTTAGAGTTCTTGAATGTTAATGGTGAAAACAATGTGTTTTGGCTTAGTAAAGTTCTAGGAGAACCCATGTCGAAATTTAGATAATGTTTAAGAAGTGTTAGGTGTTTAAAATGAGTTGGTGAGTTAGGAAGGTGTTAGGGTGGTTAAGTGTTCTACTAGTGAAGTGAAACAAACATGTAAGGTATTCTAAGAGATAAAAAGGACTTAGGCAATGTTTTAGAGGATTTAAATGCAAGTGCAGAGTGAGTGTTTGGGATACTTCAAGATCATGGTGAGATTGTGTTTAGGACTTGTGCAATGTTGGTGAATAAGGAAGAAGTGATGATTGTTGCATGAGGAGGAGCTATAAACTTGTAGAGATATTCAAGGAGTTTGGGTTAGGAAGAAAAGATGCTTGGGAGATGATGTTGTAGTGGTGAGAAAACATTGGGAATAGTGGAAGTTATAGGTATGAAACACCACATAGAAACTTAGTGAAAAACATTACAAGTGTAAACTTTTTATAAGAATTTGTGTAATGCTTGAGGATGTGATTTTAGTGAATGATTTAAGGAGTTTAATGGAGGTCTTGAGGTGTGTTTGAAGTGCCCAAATAAGGTTTAGAACATACTAGGATATATGTGGGGAAGTTTGGAGTTAAATGGACAATTAAAAACACGGGTCTGGGGCAGACCGACCTTGGGGACCGGACCTGCAAGGTCGGTCGAGCCCAGTTTACCCTGAGAAATGGTCTCTGGAATGCACCGACATTGGGGACTGGACTTGCAAGGTCGGCCGGGCATGGATTTTTAGTACGGATTGAGTCTCTGGAATAGACCGACCTTGGGACCGAACTTACAAGGTCGGTCATGCCTAAATCTTTGTACGTAGTGAGTCTCGGGAATCGACCGATCTTGTGACCGAACTCGCCAGATCGGTCGGGCCTGAGTTTTCAAAGGGAAAAAAAACTCTCGGGAATAGACCGACCTGTGGACTGAACTTGCAAGTCGGTCGGAGTAGAATTTTTGATGTAAGTAAGGTGTTCTGGAATGGACCGACCTTGTGTAAGGTCGGTCGGTAAGGTCGGTCGGACCAAAACTTGTAAAAAAAAAACAAACAAAGAGTGGCTTAAGTAGTTGACCCTAGGGGGTATGATGAAGGTAATCAAGGATAAGTTTGGGCATTAGAACATGTCATATAACCATGTAAAATGTTTAGTAAAATTTGAAGTTAAGTAAGTAAATTGACCGACATTCTTAATTATGTATAGGAGTGGCCTACGGTGAAAATCAATCGAAGCAAGGACCAAGGTATGGTTTTCTTGCAGTCTGTTGCCTACCGGTTTACACCGGCTTGTGTGTTGTTTGTTTTTCTGTGTGTTTATGACCTTGTAAGACTTAAGTCATGTAATGAGTTTACAGTTGATCATATTATTGTATTGTTAAGTGTGACTCATACCCCTTGTGTGTGACTAACAAGACTTAACCACATGCTGTGATTTGTTATCGAGTTCCAACAGTGAACTTCTAACGAGTGTTAACTGGGGGTGAGGAATCCGGTTGTCCGGTCACGCGTGTAAGTATAAGAGTAGATATCTGTATCAGATTTGACTCTTATGATGTTAAGATTGTTCACCTTTATTTGGCGTTCGATCTCCCGCTAGCTTCCTCCAAAGCTTACCTATTCTGACTTATAATCGGTTTAGTAGGAACATGTGTTTGTGTGGTGTGTTCGGGTCACAATATCTGATCCATCTGTGAGTTAAGTTACTCGTTCGACCAACAGAACGGTAATGAGTGTGTGTAACAAGCTTAACATGAGGGTGAACCATTCTCTAGGCTTCTTATGTTGATTAACCTTCTTGGTTTGTTGTTGTGGGAAGTGTACTCACTATGTATGTGATGTTGTGCTATGCAATATTGTTGCTATGTCATATGTATGTGTTATATGTTAAAATGAATGCCATGTCATCATGACAATTAGTTGCGTGTATCCGGTAGCCGATGGGCTGCGCGTTAACCATACCAGCCAAGGGTTGCTGACCCCCTCGGGGGCTCCATATTTATACTGTAGGATGAGGATCGAGGAAGCAGAGTGGTTGTAGATCAAGGTTATGTCATACTTTTGATTATTTTGGACGGTAGGCCCGGGGTGCGCCTATGCTCCCGTGGCGCTATATTTTGGTACCGTTTGTATTACAATGATGGTCGTTTACAGTTGACTGTGGAGTTCATGTGTACAGTTTACATTGACGGTTTGTATTAAATACTCGGTATGTTGGTTATGTATATATATGGTTGTTAGTACCTAATGCTCGGGAGTCTGATCATCAGACCGGTACACTTGTATTTATTCTGCCTTGTTAACCACCTGGGTGGTTGACGGCGTTGTAGCACCGAATCGTTTAGTTATTGTTTAGTTGTTTTTCCGCTGCGATTTCATTTAATGTTAACTGTGTAGTAAGGGTGTTACACTGTAAGTTTAACAAGTTGCCTTGGGTTGTCTGGAGTTTAAAATTGTGTTAGAACACTTAATTACATAACCCAACAAAGAGGGAGGAGATAGAAGTCAGATTGTGAACAAACAGGAATAAATCAGAGAGGTATTACCAGGTTTTTATATTTCAGTTTTAAGTTTTTCTTTCCCGAAACTGTTGTTTCCGTATAACTGAAGTCCAGATAGGTCAAGAGTGTTAGGGTGGTTTAAGAATGAACTTGAAACCTAACTAAAACATATAACTTAAGCTGTAAACACTTGGGAGAGGTTGAAGTTAGATGGATGTTTCAAATCAAAGAGAGATTAGCAGTTTCATGATTTCATTTTCTGCAATATTCAAGTTTCTGTGTGGGGAGTTTTCAGTGGGTTACTCTTGTTGTTAGGGATCTGTTTTAAAGCTAAAAACCAAGACAACACACTTAACTTATTGAGCTAGCGTTTGGGGAAGAATTGTAAGTCAGATCACAAAAAAAAACAGACAGAGAATAAATTAGAGAATATATCAGTTGCAACTTCAGATTTCAATTGTAAGTGTTTTTGTGTAGCTGAGTTGCAGTAGGGTTAAGCGTGTTGAATTGGACTGGAAAAGGACTTAAAACCCTATTGTTATGTCTACCTGCGAGTGGGAACAATGAGCAAAGAAAATTGAAAGTCAGATTAAAAAAAAGAACAGAAAGAAAGCAATAGAAGATAATATATCAACTTCAGATTTCAGTCCTTTTAGTTCTGCCCGATCTCAGTGTTAGGTCATATCAATAACATAAACCCAGTGGTGGTGGGTTTGTCTTTAGTTAGAATCTTGATAGAGCCATTAACTAACTGAGGCAACAGTTTGGGAAAGTTGAAAATCGGGCATGTGAACAAACAGAAGAAAATAGAAGAAGAATACCATATTCTGAAACTTCAGTTTACAGTTTTCCTAAAAGCTGAACTCTGTATAACTCCATTGCAGAAGGTATAAAGGGGTTGTATTGAGATTTTTATGAGTTTAAAGTCTTGCTAATTCATCTAACTAAAGGTGTTAACACTTTGGAAGAATATTGGGAACCAATTCGTGAACCAGAAAGAAAAGAGTTAGAAGAGAAGATAACCGATTTTAGATTTCAGTTTCTTCTTAAAACTTATGTCTTTTGTACATCTATGGGAAGAAGGTTTATAGAAGTTGTATTGGGTGGTTAATGAACCCAAACATACCTAATACACGTAAGTAAGTTATAAACATCTTGGGGAAGGGTTAGAAGTCAGTTTAATCGATTTAAGAGTATGGTGAAGAGGAGAAAACACAGATTATTGTTTCAATTTTTCTAGAAAGTTATGGCCTCTGTACAACTGTGATATGAGTGTTGTATTGGCTTGTTAATAATCTTAAAACCAAGCTAATGCACTTAAATAGGTTTGGAAAAACTTGGGAAAGATAGGAAACCAACTTAATGCACTAAAAAGAGAGGTTGAAAGGAAGGTTGCACGGTTTGATGTTTCATTTTTTGAAACTGTTGGGCTTCTGTATAAATAAGTTCCAGAAGTGTTGGAAGGGTTTTATAGTTTGGGTAAAGGGTTAAAAACCTTCCTAACATACGTGGGTAATGAGGAATACACCTGGGGAAAATTTAAGAACCAGTTTTAGTAATTTGAACAATGGAGTAGAATGAAGATATGTGCAATTTGTGTTGCAGTTCGGTATTGTTTTTCTGTTCTGTCTGGTTGAGTTTCTGGGTGACTAGCAGTGAGGTATTAGATTGGTTATGGATATAAAATCTTACTAAGACACCTAACTAAACTTCCACACACTTTGGGGAGATCAACAATAAGTTTCTATCATTGAAGTTAGAGAAAGTAAGGCATGGGGAATTGTGTTTCAGATTTGGAAACTTTAGGGCATCTGTATAAACATGTTTTAGGAGTATCTTAAAAACCCTATTGCTGTGATAATGGAATTAAGAACATTGCCCACCTATCTAGCTAAGGTAGGGATGCGTCTTGGGCAAATGAAAACCCATCTTAGATAAACTTATTACATATTAGTGCTCAAAATACTCTAAAAACATTGGTTAGAGAACGGACTTAGCTAATGTGTAAAACGTCGATGTAAATTCCCTAGGAGTAAGATAAAGTTTAAGGTTAATACTTGGAAAGTTCTAAGGGCTAACATAAGTTGAACATTAAAAATTCACCTAGGGAACAACCCCGATAAAATGGGATAAACCAGGAAAATGTTACAAGGGTCGTCACATGAAATTATAAACTGACAAATTGTTCTTAATTAACGTTAGGACCGTAACGAGCGCCAACCAGGACCCCGTGTACGAGACGAATCTTGCCTCTGAAAAAGGTATGGATATGTGTGGTCCGTATGTTGCCGTGTTACACGGCTTGTTTGCTGTGTGCCTTGTTTGGAAATGACCATAAGACTAAAGCATGAAATTGGATTACTTGTTATGACCTGCTTATATGCTTGTTATATATCATTATTGCATATTACTTGCGCGCACACAGTAGTTTAATCCCTTTCTCGTTTATGGAACTTTGAGATGGAACTTGACGAACTACGTAAACAAAACAAAAGAACTGTACAAAGAGAAAACTCCTCTTAAACTATAGGGGACTTCTAACGACACCCACTATGGTGTTGAACTTATAATGATAATGAAAAGTAAAATACCAGTTGGTGGGACACATCCCGGGGTCTAGAGATGACCCCGCTTTCTCGATGCGTGACGCTAGGAATGGAAGATTAGCTATGGAGAAGACGTTCTTAAACTTGTGGTGATAAGAGAATTCACAAATAACCCTTAAAGAATCAAGGAAAGATTGGCACCTATACAATATGGTCACGGGATCTAAACTATATCCCAAGACTTGGTGCAAGGAAAGAGAAAGAAAATACACATTGTGGGAACAAGACAAAAGAAATGAAAACTCACAACACTCGAATGATCCCATAGTGAGGATCATTGGTATAACATACCTATGCACACGTTTCATTATTTACATGATTGTTGTTGCTATACTAGCAGCTTGTTGTACGTGGTTGCGTGTTTGATGTTGCTATGACGCCAGCATGTTATGTTTGGTTTCTTGTTGCTAATGCTTGCTACCTTTAAGTGTGTATGATATCATGATGTATTGTGGTGTGCTTTACTGCTTTATTATAGCATGTAAATTGGACTTAATAATATTCGACCAAGTAGTCGTGTAGCCCGGTAACATACGGGCTACATGATAAGTATCCAAATGAGCATGTTTTATAGGTGTATTTCTTATATATTATTAGTACTTTTCTTGCTCATTTCTCCACTTATCTTAGCTTTTCTCTAGTTTATGTTTTATTGGTTGTCTTACAGATTTATCGGTTAAACATGAGAAAAAGCCAAGCTAGAAGCGAAGAACATGAAGAAACGAATGCATAGCCGCAGACGGCTCAGAAAACGGAGTCAGAACGAAGATTTTAGAGGGTTTTGAAGTCATGTCCTAGCTTGGTTAAAAACCTTCAAAGCTAGGACAACATATGAAGAAACTATCGGCTGATTTCAACACATGGTCCGGGACTTGTTCCAAGACTTAAGTCCCGGACCACAACAATTGAGAAACCAACGGCAACAAATATATGGTCCGGGACTTTATCACCATCCTAAGTCCCGGACCAACAAGTGAAATGAAACTCTCGGGCGTTAGAAGAGACATGGTCCGGGACCTAACCCCAGTCCCAAGACCCGGACCAACAAATGAAGGCTACCGCCAGGCGGACAACACAGAGGCAACCGCCTCTTAACAGGCGGACAACACATGAGGCTACCGCCTCTTAACAGGCGGACAAGACAAACAGGCGCAAAAATCAGTCGCGCAGTCTTCTTCTTCGCGACGCGTTCTGCAAATTGATTCCATTATCCATGTACTCTGCCGGCGTCTACCATAAATCCCTCACGCGTTCCAGATCTCTGTCCCCTGCAATTAATGAAGCAAATCAATGATCAACCTGCAATCAATTTTTACGTACGGATCTTCCTCTTCCTTTCTCTATTTAAACCCACGCCCTCTGCTCAAATAAATTCATTCCCTTCCTCACAATCCAAAATAGACCACGGCAGACCACAGTACACCACCGTTACAGTTTCCACACCTACGATCCATTTCATCCTCTAATCTTTCATTTCTCCATTTTAGTTTTATTCTTCATTCCACCATACAGCAGAAGCGCGATAAGAAGAACATAAGAAAAGGGAGCTGGAGCAGAAGCGAATCGCAGTCCAGTCTCCGCCGGCAGTCTCCAAATTAATGGCTATTTCTGTTTCCTTTTTATTACTGTTAATGTCTGAGTGATTTTACTCGTATCCTAGGGTGGGGTTTGACCCTAAATAATTCAGACTTATTATTAATACCAAGTTTGCTTATAAATATTTGTTTTGTCTCTCTAAATTATTAAATGCTTAATAACTGATCATTTTTATGCATTTACGGTTTCTCTTATTTCAATGATTTTGTAAATCTGAGAATAGACCACAAAGAGAGATAAACGTTAGAAATTATCTCCTTGATTAGCAGATAAAATCCATCGCTGTTATTAAAAGAATTCTTGCTTAAAGCTAATTAATGATTTTAGACTTTTTCTGATTGTAAAAAGTCTATTGATTTAATTAAGAGTAGTCCTTATCTATGATTTAGGAAGGCCACAAGATTAATTCTTAAACAGACAAATAAGAGCAAATTAGGATTATAATTATTGTCTGTACTTAAATAAATATTTATCACCTGTTTCACTTATTTTACTTGTTTTAATTCCTTTCAACAAATATTGTTAAATGCTTATTCTGACAAAATACTGCATTTATTTGGTAGCTATCAATATATGATTTTGAGATAGTCAAAGTACCACAAAGGAATTAATCTTGGTATTTACACTCCGGATTGAGCAGGAAAATACTAAGGCTATTAATAGGAGTTCGTAACTGACAATTATTAACTCTAATAGGCAATAAATATTTGAGACAGGATTATAAAATTGTTTAAGTAATTTAGGAAATTCCTCCGCTATCCTAGGATACCTTTTTCCATCCATTTACTTTATTTTACTGTATTTGTTATTTTTGTACTAATTCTGAAAATCAAGCTTGCCTCCGGCTAAACCCCAATTTATATTTTATGCACTTTTATCTTTTTGTACATTTACTAAACTAGATAATTGATTAAATAGTTGCGAAGTCTCTGTGGATACGACCTTGTTGTACTACAAAGATTGGGTTCACTGCCCATAGTTAGCAAGATAGTTTAACTACTATTTTGCCCAACAAGTTTTTGGCGCCGTTGCCGGGGACTTCGGTCCAACTATCTGGTTTATTATCTGTTTAGTTTTTCTTTTATTTCTGTTATTTGCCTTTTTTTGTATAAATTTTCATTTTATTATTTTTTTTAAGGTACTTAATTCTGATGGATGGTCACTACGATCAAACAGGAAGTTGGTATGGTTACCCCTATGGCGCAGAGGACTACAATCAATGGAGTGTCTGTCAAAGGTGCGGAGAGTACCATGAAAGCCCCCAATGTTCAGACCCAAATGCTGAATTGAGAGCTCTCTTGGAGGATTACAAGTCATCTCTCAAGCCTGTCCCCATCTTTGTGTGCCAAGAGTGTGGAGGAGACCATGAAGGTTCCCATTGTCCTATGGTTGCAATAGAGAGAGACAACGCCATTTTAAGAGAAATGATGGCAAATTTTACCTCAGAGTTTGAAAGGATCCAGCAAAGAACGCTAGATCAGATCGAACGCATGGAACAACCGCTTCAACAACTAAATGAAGTGGTTCATGAGGAGGAACAACCTACCAAGGACATAAGCTACTCTCCACCCCCTCCACTATTCGAATTAGAGAATCCATCACCAAACAACCATCAGCTTGATTATGGAGACAACCCCTCAGAAGAGAGTTTCTCCTTGGACTTCATGGAGTTTCCTCCCTCTGAAGTCAACTACTATTTCCCCTTCATCTTCGTGCTCTACCCAGAAGATGAGGGTGGACACATCCTCAACCTTGAGAAGGAGGAGATACCGCCTCTCTCCGAGCCGTTAGAAGAGAGTGCTATAATCAATTTCAAGGAGCCACTTCCCTCTGACGTTGATTACCATAAGCCTCAACAACAAGAGGAGGATTTTTGCATCTTCCAATTTGAGGAAACAAAGCCAATCACACCTGGTCTCCTGTTAGAACTACGCTACCGGCAGTACCTCCTCAAACACCAGGTTTTGTGGAGTATTCATTTTCCTATTATATTTGCCGAAGTAACGTTTTGTTTTGATCCAGGTGGTTTGTTTTTAATTACTGCCAACCTCGTTTTCCTGGCAGAGCTATTGTCTACTTATATTTTGATCCAGGATAACGAAGCAGGCGTCTAGCCAAAGACGTTAAAGAAGGGCAGCTTTCCGGGAGGCAACCCGGATGAACTTATCTTTTATATGTTTTTATGCTGTTTTAATTATCAGGTTCTCTTTAAATTTTGTTTTTGCTAACTCTTAAACCCCGTTTATAGTATGGTTGCTTCTAGTGTCTTATGCAGGTGCAACTTCATGTCTACACCGCAACCAAGCTACGCTACTTGAGGCTGAAGCTCAAGTGTGGGGGAAGTCCAATACACGCTAGCAAAAATAAAATCAGGGGAGTACTAGTTTCTTTAAATTATGCTTTTATTTAAATAAATCATGCAGAGGAGAATTTATATGCTTAAATGAAAATTCGTGAGCTTCGTGTTCTCTCTATTTTATCTACTTACCGAAAAGGCCTTCTGAAACTTTCCCTTGTTTTTTTTTTCTGGTGAACAAATGAGGACATTGTTCAATCTAAGTGTGGGGGAGTGTGCCCTTTTCGGTGACATTTTATGCTTAAATGCTTAATCTCTCTGCTTATCTTGCGTTTGTTCAAATTCAATATCGTGGACCCTTTTTATGTGGGTTGTTCTCTTTAGGAATAAATATTGTTATGAATTGTGGGATAAATGTACAAATTTTAAAAATTTAGATTACTTTCAAGGAGCATTTTTATGCGGTGTGACCAAATGATCTGAAATGGTTGGATTTTTATTGCTCAGGGGTTCTTTCTGTCTTCTTTCTTAGGGATTGCTAAGGGGTGCTTCTCTGTCAAAAAATAATAAATAAATAAGGGACTTGCGAGACACCATTGGTAACCAACAAGAGAGTTGAGTGTTCTTAAAAACAAAGGCTTGATGCCTACATATTATCTTCTCATCTCTTATGCAAAAGTGAAACAAATGCATAAATCTATTTTTCCTTTTGTTTTCTCCTCAATGCCCATTCTTGAGAGAAGTTGGCCATGGTAAAAGTTCTCAAAGTCACCTTAAATCAAGAAGCATTGAAGTACTCCGGATCATACCCCGAAACTCTAATTTTTATTTTTGCCCTGAGTACACCTATGCCACCAGTAGGTGATGGATCACATTCCTCTTAAAAAGTTTAAGATCATGTACTATTGACTTCTTCATCCTACCCTTCATAATAGTATTTATTAATATTGAGCATTCCCTACTTATATGGGTACATGGTTTTGCTTGTGGACAAGCAAAAGGTAAGTGTGGGGGTGTGATAAGTATCCAAATGAGCATGTTTTATAGGTGTATTTCTTATATATTATTAGCACTTTTCTTGCTCATTTCTCCACTTATCTTAGCTTTTCTCTAGTTTATGTTTTATTGGTTGTCTTACAGATTTATCGGTTAAACATGAGAAAAAGCCAAGCTAGAAGCGAAGAACATGAAGAAACGAACGCATAGCCGCAGACGGCTCAGAAAACGGAGTCAGAACGAAGATTTTAGAGGGTTTTGAAGTCATGTCCTAGCTTGGTTAAAAACCTTCAAAGCTAGGACAACATATGAAGAAACTATCGGCTGATTTCAACACATGGTCCGGGACTTGTTCCAAGACTTAAGTCCCGGACCACAACAATTGAGAAACCAACGGCTGAAACAAATATATGGTCCGGGACTTTATCACCATCCTAAGTCCCGGACCAACAAGTGAAATGAAACTCTCGGGCGTTAGAAGAGACATGGTCCGGGACCTAACCCCAGTCCCAAGACCCGGACCAACAAATGAAGGCTACCGCCAGGCGGACAACACAGAGGCAACCGCCTCTTAACAGGCGGACAACACATGAGGCTACCGCCTTTAACAGGCGGACAAGACAAACAGGCGCAAAAATCAGTCGCGCAGTCTTCTTCTTCGCGACGCGTTCTGCAAATTGATTCCATTATCCATCTACTCTGCCGGCGCCTACCATAAATCCCTCACGCGTTCCAGATCTCTGTCCCCTGCAATTAATGAAGCAAATCAATGATCAACCTGCAATCAATTTTTACGTACGGATCTTCCTCTTCCTTTCTCTATTTAAACCCACGCCCTCTGCTCAAATAAATTCATTCCCTTCCTCACAATCCAAAATAGACCACGGCAGACCACAGTACACCACCGTTACAGTTTCCACACCTACGATCCATTTCATCCTCTAATCTTTCATTTCTCCATTTTAGTTTTATTCTTCATTCCACCATACAGCAGAAGCGCGATAAGAAGAACAGAAGAAAAGGGAGCTGGAGCAGAAGCGAATCGCAGTCCAGTCTCCGCCGGCAGTCTCCAAATTAATGGCTATTTTTGTTTCCTTTTTATTACTGTTAATGTCTGAGTGATTTTACTCGTATCCTAGGGTGGGGTTTGACCCTAAATAATTCAGACTTATTATTAATACCAAGTTTGCTTGTAAATATTTGTTTTGTCTCTCTAAATTATTAAATGCTTAATAACTGATCATTTTTATGCATTTACGGTTTCTCTTATTTCAATGATTTTGTAAATCTGAGAATAGACCACAAAGAGAGATAAACGTTAGAAATTATCTCCTTGATTAGCAGATAAAATCCATCGCTGTTATTAAAAGAATTCTTGCTTAAAGCTAATTAATGATTTTAGACTTTTTCTGATTGTAAAAAGTCTATTGATTTAATTAAGAGTAGTCCTTATCTATGATTTAGGAAGGCCACAAGATTAATTCTTAAACAGACAAATAAGAGCAAATTAGGATTATAATTATTGTCTGTACTTAAATAAATATTTATCACCTGTTTCACTTATTTACTTGTTTTAATTCCTTTCAACAAATATTGTTAAATGCTTATTCTGACAAAATACTGCATTTATTTGGTAGCTATCAATATATGATTTGAGATAGTCAAAGTACCACAAAGGAATTAATCTTGGTATTTACACTCCGGATTGAGCAGGAAAATACTAAGGCTATTAATAGGAGTTCGTAACTGACAATTATTAACTCTAATAGGCAATAAATATTTGAGACAGGATTATAAAATTGTTTAAGTAATTTAGGAAATTCCTCCGCTATCCTAGGATACCTTTTTCCATCCATTTACTTTATTTTACTGTATTTGTTATTTCTGTACTAATTCTGAAAATCATGCTTGCCTCCGGCTAAACCCCAATTTATATTTTATGCACTTTTATCTTTTTGTACATTTACTAAACTAGATAATTGATTAAATAGTTGCGAAGTCTCTGTGGATACGACCTTGTTGTACTACAAAGATTGGGTTCACTGCCCATAGTTAGCAAGATAGTTTAACTACTATTTTGCCCAACACTACACATATTCATACTCAGTGTAGTTTGCTAAGTCCTTTACAACCCAATTTTTACAGGTATTGAGCTGGATGACAACGGAGCGTAGGCGGGATGGCTACCATGGGGGTAGTCCATTGGGGCATAACTTTGAGTTTTGAGCAGTATGTTTAAGTACGGGTTGTTACCAAACCCGGGATGTACTTTTCAGTTTATAAACTGGTAATTATGTTGTAGACAATCGGTATTTGGGAATTGTATTTTATGTTGTATGAGTTTTGATAGGGGCTGTTTCCAGTCATACAGACCGTAACTTGGTGTTGGAAGAGTGGTTGTGTCAACGACGTGGGTGGTTGGCGTCTGTGACACCCGGATGGAGTTTATTCCGTTACATAGTTAACTTGTAGTATGGCTAGGAGCGTCGTTCGTAAGGTTGGATGTTTATTCGGGGGTGTTACCGATTAATTATTGGTTGAGTTTATTTGGTATGAATTGCTTACAAGTGAGAATTGCGGCGTTCATTAGACCTTAGAAACATTAGTGAAACTACAGATGGCAATTCCTGGGGATTAGCTGACTAGAAACCAGATGAATCGTTAACGTACTAGTTAATTTGTAAATTCGTAAAGAGAGTTAGGATTTGGGAATTGCTAGTAAGGATCTATCTTGCGGGTGACCGGTTTTAGATTAATTTAGTGAAATACCCCAAACCTTGATATTTTGTTTGAATATTAAACTATGGTATATTAAGGCTAAAAAAGTGCCTTAGAAACATTAGTGAACAATCTAAACCATAGTAAAAATAATAAAGTACCATAACACAGTTTGAGCAAAACATGCTCTAAGCTTGGAATGAACTTGGTTAGGACCCAAAGAGCCTACCAAGACTTAATAACATGCAATTATGATTTGATAAGGCCAATTAAGTCCTTAAGAAACATTGGTAGACAATTTAGACCGAACAAAACACAAGAAAATACCATAAAGTCATTTTAAGCAAATATTTGCCCTAGACTTGGTGTAACCTTGTATAAGACCTAAAGGTCATCCCTATACCTTATTAACATGATAATGAACATGTTAAATCAATTACTAAAGAAAACCAAGCTTGAAAACAAGCTAAAACACAAAATGTGCTTTAAGGAGCCTTAAAGCACATTTTTGAAAAATTGTCTTGGAAATGAGTTTTGAGTGGCTAAATGTCCATCAGTACTCTTTAATCAACATGTGCACTACTTAGTATCACATTAGGAAGTCTAAATCAATGGGAAATAAAAAAATTCACAATTATGTGCACTAATTTGTGAATAGTGCTCAAATATTGCTAGTTTAAGACATAAGTCAACTTAGTTAATTAAATGGTCAACATAAGCCATGAAATGCCATAGTATATAAAGGGGGCCGGTTTTCTATGTGGTGACTCAGCACCATGTGCTAGTTAAATAATGAAAGGAAGGAAAAGGAAGAAAAAGAGGAATTACCTTTATATATCAAAATATCTTCAAAAGACTACCTCTCTCCTCATTCTCTTCTTTCCCTTTGTTCCCAACGTCACCTATCTTCATCCTCCCTCTCAAAATAGATTTGCTACAGCACCACACACCATTCTCTATCTTCTTTTCTTGTAACTTCCAACTCCATGATCCAAATTCAATTTCAAGACTACCTTTGTCTTAGTTAGACCAAGCTCTTCACTTCTATCTTTTCAAATCTTCAAGAACTTAATTTGGTGCCATGGAGAATCTCCATTGAAGGAGGAAAAGCTCATCTCTTCACACCGTGTTGTTCTCCTTTGCTTCAAGGTAAGGAAATCAAAGAAAATCCATGTTTCCCTTCATTTTCATACATAGCCTAAAATTCACCTCTTAATGGTGCATTATCTTGCTCTTCATTTAGCTTGATTCAATCTTCAAAGGACTAGGAGGAGTCCCCTCTTGCTTCTTAATCAAGTTCTCTTTCAAATTCCAAGGTAAACTTGCATTTTAGTGTTTTAAAACACTTATGTAAATCTAGGGTTTAATTATGAGTTTAAGTGTGAAGCTTAATGCTCATTACCCTTATGTGTGTACACCAGAAGATTGGCAAGTGATAAAAGCTCCTTGTCGATTTTCAATCAAGAAAGGACAAGAGAAAACAAGTGAGAAAATCTTGAAGTGAGAGGCAAATGACCTCTCTTAATGTAGTTTTGTGCCTTAGGAAATTGAGCTATAATTGCTTCATAAATAACCTAAAGAACCAATGGGAAATGAGATAGAAAACTATCCTCAAGGAGGCTATTAAGGGCATATGTGATGTTGTGTGTATTTGTAGGTTGAAGGTATTTAATGTGGAAATTCAGTGTTTAAGTTTAATGCAATTTAAGAGCCTAAGAGCCATGTCATTTAAGGGCCTAAGTGCCAAGCAATTTAAGTTTATGCACTATATTGTAATGTAGTGTAGTTTAAAGGTTTAGTTGTGTGTAAAGAACATTTCTTGTGAAGATGAATGTCTTTGATGGTTAAAGGATGAAAAACCATGTGTTTATGTGTAAGGATGGGTATTGAGGGATTGAGTGTTCTTGGAATGTATAAAAGTGAAAATATTATGTGCTTTGGTGTAAGGTGATACAAGAGAACCTATGGCAAAAATTTGGAGGGGAAAACAAGAGTTTTAAGTGCTTTGGTGAAGTATTGTGACCTAGGTTGTACTAGGAATTGTTAAGTGTTAAATCGGTGGGAGAAAGTGAATTAAGGTGTTCTTAGTTCAAATGGGCGTCTAAGACACACCAAAGTTATGGTAAGAATGTTGTTAACACTTGTGCAAAATTTGGTAAACAAAAGAAGTATAATGTTTTGTGAAGGATTGAATGTGAACTTGTGGAAAAGACCTTAAGGTGTGTGTGTAAAGGAGATGATGATGATGGAAAATAATTCTTAGGAGTGGTTATCGTGGTTGTGAAGAAACATTTTGGTTAGTTGAAGTCTTAGGCAAAAAAAAATTTACAAGTTGGATGTGTAAGGAATTAAGTGTTAAGTGTAAGATTGTAGTAAGAACTTGAGTAAATGTTTAAGGAGTTTGTTGGATGATTTGAGAGGGTATTAGTGTGCCAAAAAGGGTGTTAAAACATGTGGGAAAACATATGGAGTGATTAGGAAAAGATTGGAGTAAAACAGGCACTTTGGGAAGTGGTTCTGCAGCCGCCCTACCAAGGGGACCGACCCTAGTCTGGGTCGGTCTGGTTAAAACTGTGAACTCGGATGCTCTCTACAGCCGACCTACCCAGGGGGTGGGTCGGTCGGTGGGTCGGTCGGCCTTAAAAAAAATTAATTTAAATTTTAAGAATGTTAAGTGGTATTAGTGGTGTGCCAATAAGAGGGTGATGAGGGTTACAAAGATAAGTATATAAGGACTTAAGAGGTTAAGTTAAGTAAGATGATTTAAATGTTTAAGGTTGTAAAATGATATGTGATGAAGGGGATTGTTAGGTATTGATGTTATAAGGGTGTTTAAGTGATGTTTGGTGAGTTATAACGACCGTTAAGAGGGCGAACAAGTATAAGCTTAAGTGTGAAAGTATACAACATAAATATGTGAAGTAATTAGTTAACCAGAAATTATGAACGGTAACTAATCATTTGTTTGAATGAATTATAGGAACGAGAACTAGTCAAAATGGCAGCCGGGACTAAGAGGGTGTCACATTAGGCTAGCCAACCTCAAGGTGACAGGTATGGTTTTCTTGCAACCTGTGTTCTACCGGATTACACCGGCTTGTATGCCAACTTGTTTTTCTGTGTGTTTGCCACCTTGCAAGAACAAGCATGAAATGAGTTTATAGTAATTTATTTATGTGGCGTGTTTAGTTTGGATACCGTTTAACCTCAAAAGTGTTAAACCATAGCTAACCAAACCTAGGATCACATAAGGGATCAGTATTCGGATTTAACGACCCAAACCATGAGAACATTCTAACCACGGCTATGCGTGAGTTAGTTGTGTGTTGTTTGTGCTTGTAAGTATGTTTACCTCCCTTGTGTGTTTAACCCGGTTGTAACACCATATGGTGTGTGGATGTGCTAGGTTCCATAATGGAGCTCTTAACTATATATATTATGGGGGGTGAGGAATCCGGTCATTCCGGTCGCGCGTGTTGTTTGGGAGTTGATGTTTACAGTTGCTTTAACTCCCTCTCTGTTTATGGTTGATTTCCTTCTTGGTCTTCAATCACCCTCAAGCTTAACCCAGGTTATTTATCTGACTCACGTTGGATTAGGGGGATATGTGTATAATGTGTACGGTTCTATATTAAGATCGAAATATCTATGTAAGTAAATGAGTACGGTGTGTTCGGAACTAAGTTATATCTGACACATCTTAAGTAAGTATATGTTCTCTAAGTAGAACAATAAATTATTGTGTAACGAGCTTAACATGGGAATAGAAAGATTGTGTAAGCTCCAAAGAGATAACTAACTCTCATCTTGGGGTACGAGCCCTCACGTGACTCTCCCCGAGTCATGTTGTATGTATGTTAACGTGTGATATGTGTTGTTATGTTGGTCATGGGTACCAACGCCAGGTTATCATAAGAGGAGTTTAAGTATAAACCGATTAAGCGGGTAAATGTCGTCTAGGGAGGAGTTAGCTCCATTAAGGTAGAAACCCTCAAGGGATTAAAGAATGCAATAATGTGATCTAACAAGTGTTGATGTGTTGATGGAGTTGTTTGGATCCTATTGATTGGATGTGTGTTATGTGTTTATAGTTTTCCATGCATGATTTAAATATAATCAACCGCATGCTTAGATGATAATTAGTTGTGCGTGGCCCGATAGTATGTGGGCTGCATGATTACCATACCAACAAAGGTGCTGAGCCCCTTGGGGGGCCACCCTTTCTTTCCTTTTCAGGTACAAGGAGCTGGAAGCCGTTTGAGAGTAGGACGGGGTGATAGTTTGTACATGGGTAGCTATTTTATTACTTATGTATTGTAGGTGTAGTAAGACCGAAACTGTTGTTGGCATTAGTTTGTAAATACTCGGTACAGTTGGAATGTAAATGTATATGGATTGTTGGAAATGGAATGGGATTGTAATGTGTAGTTGCTCGGGAATCTGGTCCATCAGACCGATACAATGTATATGTATTAGCCTTGTTAGCCACGTGGGTGGTTAACGACGTGTAACACCAATGAGTTAAGTAATGTGATGAGTTATGTTTTCCGCTGCAAATGGTTGTCAAGTGTATTGTTGTAGTTGGGGTGTTACAAAAAGTGGCATCAGAGCGAAGTATCGCTCTGATGACTAGAAATACCGAGCTTAGGAAGTACCGAGTTAGGAGTTTAATACTTTTGGTTAGGGGTTGAGTGATAGCGTGAGAGATACACTAGTTAGGAATTACCAGTGAGTACTGGAAGCCTATAATATCCATCCCACCCTCCACAAACCCTGTTTTATAACTCAGGAAATAACGCCAGAGTGATGAAAGGCCTCACTTACTCGGGAAAACCCGATCTGGCTGTTATTAAGTACCTCTGTAAGTACGGAGAACCTGTCATATGGTAGATTCCAAAAAGTGAGAATCTCGGAGACGGTTTCCATCTGAATAATGTTAGCCGCATTTAATAGCGAAGAGTGAAGGATCCTATGCATAGGAGAATGGAATTTCTGGCAACCTGGGTCGACATGCCGAGCAGTCGAGAACAACCAGCTTGCAATGCACAAACCGTGCAACAGGCAAGAAGTGATGTAACGGAAACCGGGATGCGTGTCTACGGGACCACGATTATTAAATAATGTCCCCAACGGTATACCAACCGGCTAAGGAACTATGACGTAGTACCCAAACAAGAGACAAGTCTCAGTAACCACGACAAATGCGTGGAATGGGCTACGAAGAAGATACAATACTAAGTAAAAGGGGACTCCAAGAATGGGAAACTCCCTAGTTAATGATTATCATGTGAAGACCAATGAGAAGTTGTGCAGAAGATTAATTACCAAATTAGAGTATCAAAGTAAGAGCCAAGAAGGCCACTTATGATAGTGCGAGTGAAAACAATACCTCAACCGGTATGTGTTGAACCAATAGCCAGTTAGCATGGCGCACTTGCTATGGCAAGTGCTGCTATAACGGGCTGTTCGGGAAAATGTTAACAAATACGAAGTACTAGTAAAGTACCATGAAGTTGAGTGAGATAATGATAACCTTGGAAAGGCTTAACAGCCAAACCCTTGTAAATGGGACTACACCAGTCAGCGAGAATCTAGACTCGGTTAAGGCAAGAAGACGTTGTAATACCATGAGAATTTTTCTTTCAAACTCGGATTTATTTCAAACTCCTTTTCAAAACCAAATTTTCTTTTGAACCCATATTTATTTCAAACCTTCTTTTAAACCAAACCACATGACCTACACCAGCCTCAGTGCCATAAGTAGGTAAGTTACACCCAGTTCACTTTTGAACAACCGGATGGAAATCAGCAAACCCAAGGGTAATAACCCGAGGGAATGGATTAAGTTCATAATAATGCAACAGTGGATAGACTTTCCTTGATTAAGTTCGGGAAGCACTGAATGCATGTATCATAAGATAATATGAGGGAGTTGACAACAGAATACTTCACCTAGGCGTGTGACGGACACTACGAGTGTACCAAATGAAATGTGGGATGACCCCACTCCGATAGGAGCTTGTGGGCCTGGCAGACCTACTTATAGGTTAGTCGGGTAAGTAACAATGTATCAGTAGGGTACCCCACATATGTATACGGGTAGAGTCGGGAACACGGGAAGTAGTCGACTCCATACTACGGTCAGCAGTAAAAGTCAGACAAGAGCGAAGGATTACCATGAATGGTTGAAGTAAAGGAACCCAGTTAAGTTAAAGAGACTAAAGGAATTAGTGAATTCGTTTCAAAGAAATGTTTATGAGTCAGGAAGTGCGAAGTGCACTGACTCTTATGTAAAGACATCGCATATGTCTTAAGAATCCCGAGGGATAAACATGATAGCTGGAACGACGATTATCAAGCCTATACATTGTAAGGCAAACGCCTATTATGGACACGTTAATGTGCAATGAATGGGATGAAACTCCCGGAATGATCACCTAGACTACTAGGGGGTATCGATCTTCACAGAAGAGGATAGTAAACCCAGCTAAGAACGCAAAACGGCGTAGTTAACTAAACACACCAATAGGTGCAAGCCAGATGTAATGGCATAACTTAGCAACACCCAGGAGCAATCCTTGAGGGGTCTTTGGATCAGCAATTGTTGGACGAAATAACATGACAGAAACGCAAGGGTTGAAACTAACACTCAGTTTAAACATAAGTCGTCAGGAGGCAGACTGACATTCCTAGGGGCATCCCATGAAAGGAAGCGTGATGCAGCGACCTTGTCATGAAGCCCAATACAACAACCAAACCATGTGATGGCATATGAAGAAGTAAAATTTGTATGAACAACTTATAATGAGCACAACTCGAGGCAAAGAGGCGTATAAGCCACAAAGTAAATGTGTTACGTAAATTGAATTGATTATGGAAGTTATGTTGTACAAGTGAATAGAGCAGAGAACGGGCCACTACTTTAAGAGTGGGGACACCTCTCGATATTGTGAGACCGCGGGAGCGGTAGTTATGTGAACCGAGTTCAAAAAATATGTTAAGGATTGACCATGTTGTTATTGCGGGAGAGCAGTTAGTTTAGTAGCATGTGTGTATAATGTGAAGCACCGAGTGAGCAACGCTCAAGGAGCATAAAGACTCGAAAAATAGTGTAGTAGTAGTCATCCAAATGAATGACGAACCATAACACGAATGATGAAAGTACATGTGTGGAAGCTAATATGGCAGTGGATGCCATATAAGTTAGTGTTGTACAATGGGTAAGAACATGGTGCGCAGCAAGCGACCAATACATGTGAATAAATCACTCAATAATATGGAGTTGATGAATAAAGATGGTAGACAGACCGGATAACAAGGAAACATAGTTCATTCCTATTGCAATCGCATAAGAGATTTACTGCCAAGAGTTTACACCTCTGCACTCTGTATGACTGAGTGTTTTGGTATTGCACTTGCGTAGTAATGATCGAGTGAGATAGTAAGGAATTTGGGAAAATGTTAATTGCGGTAGAAGTAGAAAGAGACTTATAACGCTATAATGACCGATGCATAGGAAATGCAAGGTCATACCAATGAAATGATACTTGTACAGGACCTCAAGTGTGGAGGGATGATTAGGAATAAGGGACTACAGTAGCACTAAATACCAAATATCGGTATGGAATATACCTCAAGTGTGGGAAGTAACCGATAGAGCACTACATATTAGGTAGTAGCTCAACCTCAACCGACAGTAAGTCAGAAGAAATCAAGTTAATCATTGTGAAATGCATAGCAATATACACTGTAAATCATGGAAGTGGATAGAAAGTTTGCAACTCACCGAATTCGCTCACGGTAAGAGATACCACGCATCGATGGAGAAACCGTTATTACCAAGATAAAGGTGATAAATCGGAGATGTACAATACAGTAAAAATAACAAATGGGGTAAACTAAGCTCTAAAGTTATTAGGGTCGCGCAGTAGAAGCTAGTGGACCCGTGATTCAAAGGTTGAATGTGCATAGTAAATATGCGTAAATGGCTAATTATTAACGCCTAGAAGCCTCATAGGCTAGAACCGAAACCGGTTATGAGTTAAATAAACTCCAATGAGAATTCTTGGCTTAGGGACTAAACCGCCAATATAGTTAAGACCCTCTAACCAGAACGCATAGTATAATAGACCGCGTGGAAGTTAAAACACTTCACGGCGGCAGAACATTTTAAACCAATGTTCAGTGATTGATTACGTGGGTGTAATCCCTTTTAAGGGGGGTAGAGCGCAACACCGATTAGTGTGTTTTGACGTACAAGTGTACACGAACTATGGTGTGCTTAGCACAAAATAATTTGCTTTGATGATTAGTGTGTATGTATTATTAACATACGCATTCATTCATGGTTTAATTGTGGTAATTACGCACAGAAGACGCGAATACCATTGTGATAAGTGTGTTTACTTTGTTAACTGTTGTGTGAGAGTACAAGTGTAAGGGAGCAGAGAAACTCCCGGGGGAACAAAACCCCGACAGTATATAAATGTAAAACCGTGTATTGTATTTTGATAAATATATATATATATATATATATATATATATATATATATATATATATACAGTATTGTGATTTATGAAGGGGTGTGAAACCGACATAAAACCTAGTGAGAATTAGATTCCCTAGGTAACTTGATTAAAAGTGAATGGAGATAACTGATGGATGGAGTTCTATCCCTTGGAGATGTAGTGATTATGACTAGAATGACTAAAAAGATAGAAAATTGGAAATGAGTGTGCTATCTGATGCTTGAAAATGAAGTGGGAGGTGGAACTTGATTTGCATGAGATCAAGGGAAGCCGAACACAAATTGGGGTGGAAGGATAGTTCAACACTGATGCTGATCACATCAGGGTTGGATGATTCTTGAAGCTCCCTATAAGTGGTCACAAATAACCACGCTAAGGAAAGATACAAAGAGCATAAATTGGACTTGGAGCTGTATTGCATTTTCAAAAAGGATTTTCAATTGGTATTTCCAAAACTTTCGATTGATATTTTGAATAAAGGATTCTCTTATACTTAACCTCGTAAAGAATATTTTTGTAGTACTTGCTCACGAGCTGAGGACGTATGAGCCTTTGTCTTCAGTCCGGTGACATGAGAAGTATATATGTTAAAAATGAAGTGATTGTTTTGATCTCCCAAAGGAACAGGGACCAGAAGGTGTCCATCGTTACCGGGTTCTGTGGGATCACAGTATATATGTACTCGACATGGGACTCGAGGACTGTAATGTCCTGTAGTCTTAGGACCAAGCCCATGAAGAGATGGAAAAGGAATTATCAATTGCTATACATGCTAAGACATGTTGTGTTGTATGTGTAATAAATATTATCCAGACCTATAAGTCTGAATGTTGTTATGTTATCCAGACCTGAGAGTCTGAGGGTTGTTATGTAGGTACAAGTGTTGGTATGTTACCCGGACCGTTGAGTCCGAGGTTATTATGTAAGTATGTTATGTATGGATGTGGATATGTTACCCAGAACATTAAATCCGAGGTTGTGATGTAAAGTATGTTGGTTATGGAAGTTTTATCATGCAAGTAATTCCCGGATTCTATAAAATAATGCGAGGGAAACTGTGAACTTCGAGGATGAAGCTCTTTTAAGGGGGGTAGATTGAAATACCCCAAACCTTGATATGTTGTTTGAATATTAAACTATGGTATATTAAGGCTAAAAAAGTTCCTTTGAAACATTAGTGAACAATCTAAACCATAGTAAAACAATAAAGTACCATAAACACAGTTTGAGCAAAAACATGCTCTAAGCTTGGAATGAACTTGGTTAGGACCCAAAGAGCCTACCAAGACTTAATAACATGCAATTATGATTTGATAAGGCCAATTAAGTCCTTAAGAAACATTGGTAGACAATTTAGACCAAACAAAACACAAGAAAACACCGTAAAGTCAATTTAAGCAAATATTTGCCCTAGACTTGGTGTAACCTTGTATAAGACCTAAAGGTCATCCCTATACCTTATTAACATGATAATGAACATGTTAAATCAATTACTAAAGAAAACCAAGCTTGAAAACAAGCTAAAACACAAAATGTGCTTTAAGGAGCCTTAAAGCACATTTTTGAAAAATTGTCTTGGAAATGAGTTTTGAGTGGCTAAATGTCCATCAGTACTCTTTAATCAACATGTGTACTACTTAGTATCACATTAGGAAGTCTAAATCAATGGGAAATAAAAAAAATTCACAATTATGTGCACTAATTTGTGAATAGTGCTCAAATATTGCTAGTTTAAGACATAAGTCAACTTAGTTAATTAAATGGTCAACATAAGCCATGAAATGCCATAGTATATAAAGGGGGCCGGTTTTCTATGTGGTGACTCAGCACCATGTGCTAGTTAAATAATGAAAGGAAGGAAAAGGAAGAAAAAGAGGAATTACCTTTATATATCAAAATATCTTCAAAAGACTACCTCTCTCCTCATTCTCTTCTTTCCCTTTTGTTCCCAACGTCACCTATCTTCATCCTCCCTCTCAAAATAGATTTGCTACAGCACCACACCATTCTCTATCTTCTTTTCCTTGTAACTTCCAACTCCATGATCCAAATTCAATTTCAAGACTACCTTTGTCTTAGTTAGACCAAGCTCTTCACTTCTATCTTTTCAAATCTTCAAGAACTTAATTTCGGTGCCATGGAGAATCTCCATTGAAGGAGGAAAAGCTCATCTCTTCACACCGTGTTGTTCTCCTTTGCTTCAAGGTAAGGAAAATCAAAGAAAATCCATGTTTCCCTTCATTTTCATACATAGCCTAAAATTCACCTCTTAATGGTGCATTATCTTGCTCTTCATTTAGCTTGATTCAATCTTCAAAGGACTAGGAGGAGTCCCCTCTTGCTTCTTAATCAAGTTCTCTTTCAAATTCCAAGGTAAACTTGCATTTTAGTGTTTTAAAACACTTATGTAAATCTAGGGTTTAATTATGAGTTTAAGTGTGAAGCTTAATGCTCATTACCCTTATATGTGTACACCAGAAGATTGGCAAGTGATAAAAGCTCCTTGTCGATTATCAATCAAGAAAGGACAAGAGAAAACAAGTGAGAAAATCTTGAAGTGAGAGGCAAATGACCTCTCTTAATGTAGTTTTGTGCCTTAGGAAATTGAGCTATAATTGCTTCATAAATAACCTAAAGAGCCAATGGGAAATGAGATAGAAAACTATCCTCAAGGAGGCTATTAAGGGCATATGTGATGTTGTGTGTATTTGTAGGTCGAAGGCATTTAAATGTGGAAATTCAGTGTTTAAGTTTAATGCAATTTAAGGGCCTAAGCGCCATGTCATTTAAGGGCCTAAGTGCCAAGCAATTTAAGTTTATGCACTATATTATAATGTAGTGTAGTTTAAAGGTTTAGTTGGGTGTAAAGAACATTTCTTGTGAAGATGAATGTCTTTGATTGTTAAAGGATGAAAACCCATGTGTTTGTGTGTAAGGATGGGTATTAAGGGATTGAGTGTTCTTGGATTGCATAAAAGTGAAAAGATTATGTGCTTTGGTGTAAGGTGATACAAGAGAACCTATGGCAAAAATTTGGTGGGGAAAACAAGAGTTTTAAGTGCTTTGGTGAAGTATTGTGACCTAGGTTGTACTAGGAATTGATAAGTGTTAAATCGGAGGGAGAAAGTGAATTAAGGTGTTGTTGAGTGTTAAAATGACTTAGGAGTTATCATGGAGGATTCAGAGTTCAAATGGGTGTCTAAGACACACCAAAGTTATGGTAAGAATGTTGTTAAGACTTGTGCAAAATTTGGTAAACAAAAGAAGTATAATGCCTTGTGAAGGATTGAATGTGAAATTGTGGAAAATACCTTAAGGTGTGTGTGTAAAGGAGATGATGATGATGCAAAATAATGCTTAGGAGTGGTTATCGTGGTTGTGAAGAAACATTTTTGTTAGTTGAACTTAGGCAAAAAAAATTACAAGTTGGATGTGTAAGGAATTAAGTGTTAAGTGTAAGATTGTAGTAAGAACTTGAGTGAATGTTTAAGGAGTTTGTTGGATGATTTGAGAGGGTATTAGTGTGCCAAAAAGGGTGTTAAAACATGTGGGACAACATGTGGAGTGATTAGGAAAAGATTAGAGTAAAATAGGCACTTTGGGAAGTGGTTCTGCAGCCAACCTACACCGGGGACCGACCCCAGTCTAGGTCGGTCGGGTTAAAACTGTGAACTCGGATGCTCTTTGCAGCCGACCTACCAAGGGGGTGGGTCGGCCTGTGGGTGGGTGGGTCGACCTTAAAAAAAAATTAATTTAATTTAAATTTTAAGAATGTTAAGTGGCATTAGTGTTGTGCCAATAAGAGGGTGATTGCAGACTGTTAATTCTGAGTTGTTAGAACAGGTGTAATTACATAAAAGAAAGAAATTAAAAACTCAAATTATAAACGTCGGGCTGCAAACAAAACCCGGTCGTAGTATAAAACAAGTGTCGTATCCACAGGGAGATTGTTCAATTTACCCTAGTCTTGGTAGTTACTTAAAAACTGTAAAAAGGGGTTTAGCCGGAGGCAGCTTGATTTGTTGTTAAATTAATACAGAAATAATAAAAACAGTTAAAAGGTGAATTAATTGATGTGGATGGAAAAATGTATCCTAGGATAGCGGGGGAATTTCCTAAATTACTTAAACATATTTATAACCTTGTTTCAATTATTATTGCCTATTAGAGTTAATAATTGTCAGTTACGAACTCTTAATAAAGCCTTAATATTTTCCTGCTCAGTCCGGAGTGTAAATATCAAGATTAATTCCTTTGTGGTACCTAGACTATCTCAAAATCATATGTTGATAATTACCAAATAAATGCAGTCGTTTGTCGCGCAAAGCATTTAGCAATATTAGTTAAAAGGAATTAAAACAAGTTAAATGAGAGAACAGGTGATAAATATTAATTACTAATATTAGAAATCAAACCCCCATCCTAGGATACAGAAAAATTACTCAGACATTAACGGAGTTAAAGATTACACAGATAGATTTTGACATTAATTCAGAGGAAGAACTGGTCTGTTCTCCTCTCACTGCTGCTCTTCTATTTCTTTTGTTACTGCGTGAGTGTGGAATGATGTGGTGATACGGGAGGAAATATAAGTGGAAGCGAATGGTTTCTTCAGACTCCCGTCGTGCGTGGTGTGTGTGTGGTGTGTTGTAAGGGTGAGTTTATATAGAGGTTTGGGGCCGTACGAATTCGATTGCAGATGTAGAGAGCTTGATTGCTATCTTCATTGATTGCAAGGGGACAGAGAGCTGCACGCGTGAGAGATTATGGTAGGCGCTGCGGGAGTATATAGATAAATCGATTCAAGTTGCAGAAGACGGCGAAGACGGGCGAAGAAAACTAGTCGCGGCGTTGATTTTATTCTGACCGCCTGCTGTCCGCTTGCCAAACAGGCGGTCGCCTCTTATGTGTCCGCCTGTTTTAGAGGCGGTTGTGTGTGTTACGTCCGCCTCCTTAAGAGGCGTAGCCTCTATAGTGACCGCGAGGCGGTTGCGTATTCCTTGTCGCCACTTAGGAGGCGGTTTGCGCCTGATGGAGCGGACGTCTCAGCCGATATTATATATATTTATACATATATATAACAATCTTCAACCGGCTCTACATTCATCGTTTTGGGCTCCGTTTTCTGAGCCGTCTGCGTATGCGTTGGTTTTTCTCGTGTACTTTCTCCTAGCTTGGCTTTCCTCATGTTTTAACCAATAAATTTGGAGAATCAATAAAAACATAAACTAGAGGAAAACCATAAGATAAGTGAGAAATGAGCAGAAAAGTGTTGATATAATATATGAAATACACCTATAAAACATGCTCATTTAGACACTTATCAATGATGGTTACAAAGATAAGTATATAAGGACTTAAGAGGTTACGTTAAGTAAGATGATTTAAATGTTTAAGGTTATAAAACGACATGTGATGAAGGGGTTTGTTAGGTATTGATGTTATAAGGATGTTTAAGTGATGTTTGGTGAGTTATATCAGCCGTTAAGAGGGCGAACAAGTATAAGCTTAAGTGTGAAAGTATACAACATAAATATGTGAAGTAATTAGTTAACTGGAAAGTAAGAACGGTAATTAATCATTCGATTGAATGAATTATAGGAATGAGAACTAGTCGAAATGGCAGCCGGGACTAAGAGGGTGTCACATTAGGCTAGCCAACCTCAAGGTGACAGGTATGGTTTTCTTGTAACCTGTGTTCTACAGGATTACACCGGCTTGTATGCTGATAAGTGTGAAACATATAGGCTTTTTAGAGCTTAATTACCTGATAATCTGTTACAATTTAAGCAATGTTTCCTACTTATTCATTGTTTTTCCTAAGATTGATGTTTTGATATGAACTGATGCATTTTATATGCTAAATATAGGGAAAACCAAGAGAAATGAAGATTTTACATCATAAGGATTGCAGCACAACAAACGGGGAACAAATCCGGAAAAAGAGGCAAAGATTGGTCACATCAGGGTCAGAAGGGCCGGACGCAAATCCGGACGTCACATGTCCGGATCCGGACGCAAGCCGGACGTGACCCAAACTCCAGATCCGAGAGTTCTGTGTCTTGTCCGGATCCGGAACAGCGATCCGGACACAACCCGAGTTTCAGATCCAAAACCGTTGTCTCACGTCCGGATCCGGACACAGATCCGGACGTCACACAGAGATGAAAAATAAAAATGCAATCGCGCTGATAATCGGGCTTTCGGCGCAATTACCAGCCGAAAGCAAGTCTAACCCATGCCGCAATGATTATTAATACACAGCCATGCTCAATTAATCACTCACTCACCAAACTACCACTAACCTTTGTTTCATTTCTAAGCCTATATAAACCCAGCTTTAGCCTTCATTTCAATTCGTCCCAGACTCTCAGAGTCTAAGCAATACACTCTCCTCCTCTCTACATATTCTCTCATTCACGACTCGCTCCATCTCCATTCATAAATTCCCTCCGCAACTCATCTCCCTCACTCACAGACAGAACCTTGCTCACAGCGCTTCATTTACCGGCGTCCGGATTTGACGTCCGGATCCGGACAGCACCAGGAGAACGCGTCCGGATCTGCGTCCGACCCAAGACAGCCGGACGTGACTCAGACAAGTGTGGAAATTCCGAATCGGTGACGGCTTCTAAAAGCAGTTTTTCTGCTAAATCCCTCTATCCTTATGCTGTTTATATTGAGCATTGTTATTTTGTCCATGGCTGAGTAGTCGCTTTAAATTTCGGTTTACTATGTATCTCTAGAATAATTATTTCTGAACCTTTGTGATTTTCTGTAGTACACTAGAATAAAGTTATTTTCCCCTATGAATTCCTAAACTTGTTAATCTGATCAATTAAATGAGTTTATCAGTTTATTAGTTTATAAGTGAGAACTGCGGCTATCAATTGACTATAGGGAAAGAACCAGTTAGTATAGAGATGGTAATTCCTCTAAACACTAGCTAACCATTAATCTAGACTACACTTAAAGCAATTAGTAAACAGTGGATTCATAATGAGAGTTAGGATTCGGTCTTTGCTAATTAGAATTCGTGGAACGGGAGACCGAATACGAGTTATCCTTATTCTAGGGTTTTATTCTAAATTCTGTAGAAATCACTGAGGGGAAGATATTGCAAAACCTAGAGAGAAGTAGTGAACCGGAATTTTCTTTATCAAACAAAATCAAAACATATATTTACTTGTTATTTATTGCTCATTGAACTCCTTTACAAAATTCACCATCACATACAAAAACCCCCAATTTCCTATTATTTTTATATTATTCTTGTTTTGTGTGTAAGTAGAAATTAAACTAGCCACTACCTCCTTGGATTCGATACTCAGGGAATACTCCAAGATTAAAACTTGCTATAATCGACCGGTACACTTGCCGTTAGGTTAAACCCCCTAACAACAATTAACCGTTAGGTTTTACCCCAACAAGTTTTTGGCGCCGTTGCCGGGGAGGCACGGTTGCTTAGTTTAATTTTTTTTCTTATATTGGTATTATCTCATTTAATTTTGTTTTGTTTTTGATTTTTTTAGTTTATTTTTGTTTTGTTTTTTTATTTTATTTTATTTTCCTTTGTTCATTTTCTTAGTTTTGTGCAATTTGTTTCTTATTTTTTTGTTGTAGTATTATTTTGGTTTTACCCGATTGAGTTTACTTTTACAACTACATTACTGTTAGTTATCTGATTTTGGTTTATGGTTAAAACTCGTTCTGAAGGAAATCCTGAATTTGAGCTGGAACATGAGATAGAACGACTTACAAGAAGAAGTCGTCAGGGATTGGTACTGGAGTCTACAGTTGAACCAGAGGTGTTTCTCAAAGACTCACCAGGTGATACCTTTGTTCAAGAAGAAGAGTATCTTATGGACGGTATCAGCGGAGAAAGAAGGATGAACGACTACACTCGTCCGAATGTGGAGGGACTCACATCACCAATAATAATCCCTGCACTACCAGAAGGGGTAGAATGGCAATTCAAGACCCATTATGTCACGATGGTCCTGAATGCTCCACAGTTCAATGGAGTAGTCACTGAAGACCCAAATGTTCACCTTACATCCTTCCTGCGATTGGTTGGAGCATGTTCAACACCAGCTTCTCAAGAGGTAGTCAGGCTAACCTTGTTTCCTTTTTCACTCAGGGACAGAGCTGCAGAGTGGCTGAACTCCCTATCTCCAAACAGTATCACTTCTTGGACGGAGTTAGCAAATGCATTCTTGGCGAAGTATTTCCCTCCTTCTCGAATGCTGACTATGAGAGGAGAGATTACCAACTTTAAGCAGTTCACCGGTGAGACATTATCTGAGGCTTGGGAGCGTTTCAAAGGGATTGTGCGTAGAGTACCACACCATGGCTTGGGAGAGGAGGTAATTTTGCAGTCCCTTTACAAAGATTTGGATCATTCAAGCGGTTTGTTGGTAGACACTTGTGCAGGAGGAAGCCTCATGGAGTTACCAATAGCTAGAATCAAGGAGTTGTTGGAAACTCTTTCCAACTCAGCTAACCAATGGGGAGGTGCGAGAACCAGAGAAGCTGCACCGAAGAGTACTACTGGAGTTTATGAAGTGGATTCAAATACTTTTCTGGCTGCCAAGATAGAAGCAATGTCGAAGCAGTTTGAGCGTATATGTGCAGTGATGAACCCGCAGTCAAATGTAGCCGCTGCTCCTGAGGTTTATCCACCTTGTGAACATTGTGGTCGAGGTTCTAACATGTGCCAGTGTGCTCCACCGCAAGAAGAGGCAGCAAACTATGTTGATAACAGACCAGGTAATTATTTCAGGAATCAAGGCAACCCGGGATACCACTCTCAGCAACAGAATCGTTATCAAGCTGGTGGTAGCAACAACTTCAATCAGAGACCGCCACAACAGTATAATCAAACATACCAGAAACCAATCGAGAACCAGCAGACACAGAGTTCCGGTGCAGGAACATCCTCGAACATGGAAGAAGTACTGGCCAGAATGAATGATTTCATCTCGGTTAGCACGAAGAAGTTCAACGAGCTGGAAGCCTTCAATCAGGAGCAGAGAACCTTCAATAATGACCAGAGGACATTCAATAGAAACATCGAGACTCAGCTGTCTCAGATATCGCAGCAGTTGGCTCAGCGTCCTTTGGGTTCTTTGCCTAGTCAGTCCGAGCAGAATCCAAGAGAGTATGCTAAAGCTGTTTTTGCTGTGGAAGAAGATACTCCACTTATCGCTGCAGTTTTACCTGTTCAACAAGAGGTTAAGGACTCCATTAAAGTTTTTGGAAAACCCAAGGAGAGGGAGTCTCCTGAAACTCATCCTTCTTACTCTTCTGTTTCCAATCGCAAATTTGAAGAACCTATTCATTTTCCTGATAGGTTAAAGAAAAGGGATCTTGATGAACAACTTGGAAAATTTCTTAAAATTTTTAAGAAATCAACTAAAGATATTCCTTTTTCTGATATGCTTAAGTTAATGCCAAATTACGCTACACTGGTGGATGATATCTTGGCTAACAAATGTCCTTTGCAGGAAAAGGAAATAGCGAAGAAGGTAACTACTAGTAGTGGTAAAGGTAAAGCTACTGAGCCTGAGGTGAGCATGGCGCAACCGGTGCTAGAGAATGAGCGGAATTATGAAGTTACCAAATCTCCTTCACCTACACCACCTACAGTTGAAGTTGCTCCTCCAGTTCCATTTCCAAACAGAACCAAGCATTCCAAGGAGGATAGTGAGTTTGATAAGTTTCTTACTTTACTTCGTCAACTATCTGTTGATATCCCCTTTGTTGATTTAGTTGAGAAGGTGCCTAACTATACCAAGTATTTAAGGAAGATTTTATCTAATAAGACAAAGTTAGTTGAGACAGGAACTATTCAGCTCACAGAGACTTGTTCAACGATCATACAGAAGCGCTTACCAGAAAAATGCAAAGATCCTAGAAGCTTCACAATTCCATGTAGAATAAGAGACATTGACTTCAACCACTGTCTTGCTGATTTAGGAGCGTCGATTAGTCTCATGCCATACACTTTATTTGAAAAGCTTGGAATTGGAGACTTACAGCCTACACAAATGACGCTTCAGCTAGCAGATCGCTCAATGGTTTACCCTTGTGAAATTGCAAAGGATGTGATGGTTAAGGTGAAGCATCTGTATTTCCCCTGCAACTTTGTCGTACTCGACATGGCTGCAGATCCAACGGTCCCTATTATCCTTGGAAGACCCTTCCTAGCAACAGCCGACGCTCGAATCGAAGTTGCTCATGGTACAATCACTTTGAATGCAGAAGGTGAGCAGCTACTGTTTTATGCTGGTAGGTCCTCTAAAAATGTTTTGGAAGCTTCTCGGAGTTCGTGTCACCAGGTTTCAAAGACGGCTCAATCTTCTGGAATCTCTTGAGAGAACAAAAACAAGGTCTAGCCAAAGAACGAAAAGACGGGCATCTTGGTGGGAGGCAACCCACCAGTAAAGAAATCTCCTCCCCACTTTCTTTTTACACTTTCCTATTACTTGATATAATTTTCTTGTAATCTATTGAGAATTTTTAGCATGAGCCCCGACTCCCCGATTTCAATAAATAACTCTGCCTATTTTTTCCCTTGAGTTCTTCTGGTTTTGCAGATTTAATCTTTCAGGTACTTCATTCTAATGCTAAACTGAACTCAAGTGTGAGGAAATATCATGGGAGTGTTCATCACGGATCAGGGAGTCCTTTAACACTCTTGCTATTTAACTTCTGCATTTCTTGTGTTTGTTTTATTTTTGTTTGATTATTTTTGGTAATGTTTCCTTTTTAATTTTAATTTTTAAATAAATGATGAGTTTTAGATTAATGGTTTTAAATTAAAAAAAAAAGAGGAACTACAACGCGTCCGGCTAAACCCAGCCGGACGCCCCTAAACCCTAACCAGTCCGGATCCGGACGGAATTCCGGACACCACTAAACTCGCGCGCCGATTTTAATTTTCTTTCTATTCTTCTCTGTTTCTTTCTTCTTCCCACGACGCATTCGAAACCAGACACCACCATACCTCCATTCCTCTTCCTCCATTATCACCACCCAACCACACCACCACTTCCCTACCGCCGGTGACCACCAGTTCCGACGCCAGCGCCGCCCAGACGCAACACCACCACCGTCGCCTCCATCTCTTCTTCCCCAAATTCGAACCATAACCCTAATCGAACTGGTTTGTCAAATTTTGAGTGATTTCAATTTAAATTCTGTTAAATTCGAGTAGATTCGGTAGTATTTTGTGTTTTTGATGTCGATTTGTGTTGAGATGCGAAAACAATGGGATATTCTGTGAAATTTGTGCGATTCTAGGTTCAACTTTTGTGAAATTCGAATGTGTATGTTCGCGGCGCGATTTTAGGGATTCTATACTGCGTCCGGATCTGCGTCCGGCTAAGTTGACCCGGACGTGGATTCGGACATGTTAAAATTTTCCAAATTTTTCTGAAATTAATTTCTAGGCTAATGTTCTGTTGTTTGATGATAGTGTTGCTGTGTTTAGATGTTTTAATGCCTTGCTACCCATAAATTAACTGTGTGCACAAATGTGTTCAAATAGAACTTAATGCTCGACCGGTTTCGGGTTTTGGTGTGCCTGTTGCTTCTCTTTTCTCGCTGTTTAGATTTCTTACTGCTTTTTTTATCATTTAGATGGCTCGCACTAGAGGAGGTGGTACACGCACCATGCCCTGACGACCAGTCAGAGCCAGCCCAGACCCCACTACGCGATGATGGATTCAGATCTGCTAGAACCCGAGATTGGTACGATCAGGGCGGGGCCTTCGTCATTGAGAGGCGCATCAGCGACGAGGCATCAGCTGCCGCCGGGATTACAGACCTATTTGAGGGGATTGGCGCCCGCAGCATCTTGCGCATGGGCGTGGGTGTCTTCTCTCCGGAGCTGGAACGAGAATTCTACACCAACGCTGTGGCATCAGACACGACACACAGCATTATCTCCTACGTGCGCCAGTTCCAGGTGGAGGTAACTGTCACACGAGAAATTGCCTCACTGTGACCGGCTCAACTCACGCCCGAGTCGATCAGCCTACACACCTTTGCTTGAAACACACCCGCTTCAAGACTCCGCCTTGGCTAGACACTCACACACTCCTCTGCGCCTAGGAGTGGTAAAGGTCCAACCTTTACGCCTCTGCACACCAAACGGGATACAAGAACGAGAATACCGCCCACGTTGTGGTAACTAGTTCCATTGCAACCTTGCCCTCCTGAACTTGCCTCTGAATCAAGTTCGCAAGTGTTGGATGTTGCAGGACTATAGGTAGGAAATGGGAAACGCTCAAACGCTCACGCTAGAATTCTTTAGGGGAAGAACTCAGTTGTGACGTAGCTAAGTTTATGTGAGATCAAAGGCGCATATATTCTCTCTTTCTTTCTCTTGCTTCCAAAGCTTAGAAAATAGAATGGATAAGTGATTGATGCCGCCTACAATGATCTCACCAGCCTTATATAGGCCTCTTGGTTCGGTTGAGAATAAGGGAAAAAACTCCTTTATTCCCTCTCCTTAAAATCTCAACAAACTTCCCCTTATCTCTCAGGTTGGTTAGGCGCTTAAAAATCTCAACTTCCCACAAAGGAAGGCGCCTAACAACAAACTCCTATAAAGGTGGCGCCCCAATCAGCTAGCCAAGGAAGATCTCAACAACCTTGCTACATTGGTGCCGCCTCCTAACTACCCTCCTAAATATGTGGCGCCTCTATTTGTTAAGGAGAGGATCTTAACAACCTCTCCTAAATAGGTGCCGCCCACAAGGAAAGGGATAAGGCTGCCCAGCTGTCCTTATCCAATTGAGAGAATATCTCAACCTCTTTCCACAATTTTAGGAAGTAGTTATTCAGTTTGTTAGGATAACAATCCTTAACCACTTAGAGAGATATTTGCTACCGGTTTACCCCAGGTAAACTTTAGCAACTAATTATCCCGAAGAAATCTCAACAACTTAGAGAACCTTTCGCAGATAATATATTTTAGGGAAGGAAATCCAATTTCACCAAGGTAAACTTAATTTCCCATGGAAAGGCATTTTCTCTTTCCAAACATAATTAACCCAGTTAATATATGTTCTTCTACCAGCTTCCAGACATATCTTTTAGTTAAGGGAATATTAGGCTTTATTATCTCCAAGATAATAACCACCTCCAAGAGCATCCCACAAAAATAGGAACATTCGGTTAAGGCCCGAGAATCAGGGTTTCAGGAAGACCGGCGCTGGCGCCCAGCGCGCGCCGTGCTCCTTGTCCCTGCGCGCCCAAGCACACCCCAGCGCCCAGCGCTTGTGTCTTGGCGTCGTGTCTCTCGTTGCTGCCTAGCGCCCAGCGCCTGCAGCGTGTCATGGCGCGCCTCAGCGTGTCCTAGCGCCCAGCGCTCTTGGCACCGCTGCTCGCGTCGCACCCGAGACACACCCTGGCACCCTGTCACAGCCAGCGCCCGTGCCAAGCACTGCCAACGCCCGTGTCAAGAGATGCCCATGCCTTAGTCACCCAACTTGGCCCCGCGCACCGAGTCACAGCCAACGCCCGTGCCCAGCACAGCCAGCGCCCGTGTCATGGATACCGTGCCTAGTCGTGACTCGCTCTTTTCCCTTGTCATGACTCAAGCATGACACACCTTGGCAACAAATGCCACAGGATGTCTGGTCATGTCTGCCATAGCCCAGCTACCGACATGATACCACAAGTTAGCACAAAGCTATTTCCACCCGCTTCTCATTCTTGGTGAGCCTAGCTCACTGCCCCAAGTACCTGAGCCCCGGACTCATTACTTGTGCAACCTCGTCAGGTTCCCGCGCATGACAACGTGCCTGGGACTCGAACCCCACTTGTCACCGCTGTGTCATTCGCCAACCTCGTGACACGGCCTGGACGTTGGGCCACCGAAACGCATCCCTGCCCAAATGGCGAAGCCTCGCTTCCCACGCTAGCAAGAGCCTTACACTTGGTTGAATATGGGGGTCGCTGAGCTTAGCGCATTCGCTCCAGAGAAAAGAACTGTGACATTCTCCCCCAACTGAGCTTTGTCCGTCCTCGGCAAAGCCTCAAGTGCTTCCGGACTTGAAGATCATGCTCCAAGCTTCTTTCATCCTTCCTCGCATCCCCTACTGCGCTCACCTTGTGAACTAGGAGTCAGAGCTTCACAAGTGAGTGGATGGATAACCTACTCAATTCTGGGTGAGTGCATCACAAGTGTCGTCACACAAGTGAACCCTTCGAACCTCCTCATCAGGTTCTGTAAGCCGTGATCCAATCTATCACACTTACTATCTGTTGGTTAACCCCGTAGTCCTTGGCACCACTCCCAGAGTCTGCCCCTTGACACCTTGCTTGACACTGGCCAACGAGTCTTGACATCGCCTCATGCCTCCTCATAACTCGGCACCGGTAGTCAAGCCATACACCAACCCTTCGAAGTTGTCCAACATCTCTCGAATATTTCCTCCAAGGTAGTCCACAAGCGCCTTTGTCTTCCTTGGCTCGTCCCCAGGACAACCACCTGGAAACCACTCTGGCTTTGTCACACCATCGTGCACAACCACCATGCTCTGGACACCATCACTTGGAGAGGCCCGCTAGATGCTCCAAGCACCTGTGGGTTAGGGCCCTCGCATCCACATGCTTCCTCCTTGGCCTAGCCCTCTCATGCTAGCCAACTTGTTCTCCAGGTTGTTGTGCTTCCAGCTGAATGTCTACATGCGCCTCCAAGGCCATATCCAACATTCAGCCCGGTTGTCCTCCCCCAACTATTCCTTTGGTCTCGCCTCGAGTTCCTTGAACCTGCTGATCTTGAACTTGCTCTAGTAGAATATCTTGCTTGATAGATTAGGTAAACTATGCCTAGATTCCCACCTTATAGCTAGACCCTTGTGCCACTACTAGGATGCCATCTTCCACGGCTTCACTTAGTCTTATTGATGGGGTACTTGTCCAACACTCAGAGTTGACAACCATCGACTTAGTGATTTTAGCTAGTGCACTGTCTACTATAACCATGTGGTTCGCATAGTCACAACTAACCTCATCTTAGCTCACCCGAAAGGATGGTATCACCCATTACCTTTCAAGATCTACTCATGTCCACGCACAAATTGGAACTCGCAATTTCAGAGCAAACTTCAACTTTTATTCAGCACTTCTCTTGGTTCGAACTACAAAAGGAATAGAAACAAAAGTAGTAATTTCCAACTACAAGGGACAACTTTGAAGGAAACAACCTAACTACTTAATTCAAATGTCATCTTCTAAAACATGAAGCATGACTAAATTTAAAGAACAAGGAATCGAGAACACCTAGTTTCAAGCTACTCCATGCGTCTCCATGCCTAGAACTCTCCTCGGCATGACACTTCTTCCGAGTACTTGGTCCAACTGATGATCCCTCTGGAGGGTGTGAGTCCATAGACCCACCCTTGCATGACTCCACGCCATCCACATGCGGTTCTGGAATAACTCGACGCTAGTCTTGGCCTTACGAGCAAACGGTTCCCCTAGGATCATGGGAACAGAGACAAATCCAAGAGTCAAAGGTAAGATAGCCTCCCCACGGACCTATCTCACATAAGTCTTGACTCTTCCACATGTCTCTGCACAACCTCATCTCCCATCCTAATGCGCCTCACATTAGGAACGATGGGCAGCTTCAGCTCTCTAGCCACGCGTACACTTAGACAATTGCATTCAGCCCCGGTATCGACCAAAGCCATCACACATGCATCTCTATCAAGGCATCAACATACAGCAGCTTACTCGGGGTCTCGTAGCCGGATAATCAACATAAAAAACCGAAAGAGAAGGAAGAACAGCACCTTCATAATTCATCGGTGTTAGGTAGCCACTTGCTCACCCCTCGGCTCCCCATCGATTGCCGTAGCAGCCTTCTTCTTAGGGCAGTCCCGTGCCCAATGACCCGCCTCACCACAATTGTAGCACGCATACGACTGTGGCCTGGACTTGCTCTTGCTCCTTCGGTCACCTTGGGACTTTGGCGCCGCCTTGGTCTTGGTACCCTTGGGCTCCTCCTTCTTGGCACCACCCTTAGGCGCCTCAGTCTAACCCATCCTTCTCTTTTTGTTGGATTGGTATCTCCTCCAAGACTTGCGCTACTCGCCACCGGTACCCTTGGTTTCCTTGACCTTGAAATCTCCCAGAGACTCAGCAAGTGCAACCGCTTCGGACAGGGTCTTTGGCTTCTTGAGCCACATTTTCTCTTGCGCATCTTTGGACATCCCGCGCACAAAATAGAAGACTTTGTACTTTTCTGGCAAGTCGGGCAATTCAGCAACAATAGCATTAAACTCAGACACATATTCTCTTACCGTGCCTGCCATGGTGATCGTAGTCAAGTCGGTCTGGGCCTTCCAAACAGCATCCTTAGGATAGAAATGCCTTCGAACTTCCTTCTTGAAGTCCGCCCAAGTCTCGACCTTTCCTTTGCCTACGGTCCTCCACCATTGCTTAGCTCTCCCGGAGAGCCTCGACCTTGCATACAAAAGCCTCTCGCGGTCGACTTAATGTCATTTGCCTCAAAGTCTGACAAATCCTGGAAGAAGTTAGCCAAGATTGTGCCATCTCTAGCACCATCATAGAGTTCGGGATCTGGAAACTTCAATTTCCTCTTCCCACTTAGTCCACACAGCTGATCATACGCTGCCTTATAGCGTAGATACTTGGACTTGTATTTGTCAGGGGAACTCCTCGAGTTCTCCCTTGGATCCCCTTCTTCTCCCTCACTTCCGGAACCATCCTCGGAATGAGAACTAGAAGAACCACCTGAGGAACCACCATCATCACCGTCATGATGCCCATCATCATGCCCGGGTTCATCATCACCCAGCCGGTCGTCTTCTCGGCCATCATCATCGCCTCGACGACTACCGCTACCTCGACGTTTGTAGCCTTGTCCAACCTCATCAGCAAAGCGCACCACTTTGCTCCTCACCTTAGGCCGCTGCTCATGAACGACCCCGTCGTCATCAACTAGCCAGCGCCTCATCTCATCATCAATGCTTCCATCACGCTTCAAGGGATCGCTGCTTCGCCTTGGGGCTCCATGTTTGCGCCCACCATCATGACCATCACGACGGTGTCGCGAACGTCCACGCCTTGGACTCTCGCCCTCATCCATCTGCAGGGTTTGACGCGTGTCACCCCCGCCATTAGGATCAACAAGTCTCGCCGCCCCGGGACCCTTGCGTGGAGCTTGGAGAGCCTTGGCCACCGCCGCACCAACTTGAGCCGGGATCGACTCCAATAGGGTGTTGTTAGCCTGGATCTCGCCATGCAGATCATCAAGGAGGTTGTGATGATCCTGCTCCGTCTCGAGTATCTTACCCGCCAAGGATCTGGTCGTGCTGAGAATCCGGTGTTGCGAAGTCAAGCTCGTGGTGATGGGAGTGAAATCCACCCCATGTTGCGCCTCCATTGAAGCAACCCTTTTGTCGATTGACGAAGGAGTGACTGATGAAGCCATTGAGTGAGGAAAGGTGATAAAGGTAGAACCTTTAGCGTTGTAGAAGACTCACGGACTGATTTCTGATGATAAATTCAAACGCAGCTCTGATACCAGCTTTGTCACACGAGAAATTGCCTCGCTGTGACCGGCTCAACTCACGCCCGAGTCGATCAGCCTACACACCTTTGCTTGAAACACGCCCGCTTCAAGACTCCGCCTTGGCTAGACACTCACACACTCCTCTGCGCCTAGGAGTGGTAAAGGTCCAACCTTTACGCCTCTGCACACCAAATGGGATACAAGAACGAGAATACCGCCCACGTTGTGGTAACTAGTTCCACTGCAACCTTGCCCTCCTGAACTTGCCTCTGAATCAAGTTCGCAAGTGTTGGATGTTGCAGGACTAGAGGTAGGAACTGGGAAACGCTCAAACACTCACGCTAGAATTCTTTAGGGGAAGAACTCAGTTGTGACGTAGCTAAGTTTATGTGAGATCAAAGGCACATATATTCTCTCTTTCTTTCTCTTGCTTCCAAAGCTTAGAATAGATTAGAATGGATAAGTGATTGATGCCGCCTACAATGATCTCACCAGCCTTATATAGGCCTCTTGGTTCGGTTGAGATAATAAGGGAAACAAACTCCTTTATTCCCTCTCCTTAAAACCTCAACAAACTTCCCCCTTATCTCTCTGGTTGGTTAGGCGCTTAAATATCTCAACTTCCACAAAGGAGGCGCCAACAACAAACTCCTATAAAGGTGGCGCCCCAATCAGCTAGCCAAGGAAGATCTCAACAACCTTGCTACATTGGTGCCGCCTCCTAACTACCTTCCTAAATAAGTGGCGCCTCTATTTGCTAAGGAGAGGATCGTAACAACCTCTACTAAATAGGTGCCGCCCAAAGGAAAGGGGATAAGGCTGCCCAGCTGTCCTTATCCAGTTGAGAGAATATCTCAACCTCTTTCCACAATTTTAGGAAGTAGTTATTCAGTTTGTTAGGATAACAATCCTTAACCACTTAGAGAGATATTTGCTACCGGTTTACCCCAGGTAAACTTTAACAAATAATTATCCCGAAGAAATCTCAACAACTTAGAGAACCTTTCGCAGATAATATATTTTAGGGAAGGAAATCCAATTTCACCAAGGTAAACTTAATTTCCCATGGAAAGGCATTTTCTCTTTCCAAACATAATTAACCCAGTTAATATATGTTCTTCTACCAGCTTCCAGACATATCTTTTAGTTAAGGGAATATTAGGCTTTATTACCTCCAAGATAATAACCACCACCAAGAGCGTCCCACAAAAATAGGAACTTTCGGTTAAGGCCCGAGAATCAGGGTTTCAGGGAGGCACGGCGCCTGGCGCCCAGCGCGCGCCTGTGCTCCTTGTCCCTCGTGCGCCCAAGCACACCCCAGCGCCCAGCACTTGTGTCTTGGCGTCGCGTGCTCTCGCTGCTGCCTAGCGCCCAGCGCCTGCAGCGTGTCCTGGCGCGCCTCAGCGTGTCCTAGCGCCCAGCGCTCATGACACCGCTGCTCGCGTCGCGCACCCGAGACACACCCTGGCACCCTGCCACAGTCAGCGCCCGTGTCATGCGATACCGTGCCTAGTCGTGACCCGCTCTTTTCCCTTGTCATGACTCAAGCATGACACACCTTGGCAACTAATGCCACAGGATTCTGGTCATGTCTGCCATAGCCCAGCTACCGACATGATACCACAAGTTAGCACAAAGCTATTCCACCCGCTTCTCATTCTTGGTGAGCCTAGCTCACTGCCCCAAGTACCTGAGCCCCGGACTCATTACTTGTGCAACCTCGTCAGGTTCCCGCGCATGACAACGTGCCTTGGGTCCCGGACCCTTCACTTGTCACCGCTGTGTCATTCGCCAACCTCGTGATACGGCCTGGACGTTGGGCCACCGAAACGCATCCCTGCCCAAATGGCGAAGCCTCGCTTCCCACGCTAGCAAGAGCCTTACACTTGGTTGAATGTGGGGGTCGCTGAGCTTAGCGCATTCGCTCCAGAGAAAAGAACTGTGACAGTAACCCCTGAGACTTTTGCCCTTCTTTTACTCCTCCCGGACAACACAAACACACATTTAGATTTTTCAGAGGATTCACTTAGGCAGAGTAAGTCTAGGTGGTTACAAGAGGTCGGGAGTAGTACTCGCCGACGGGGTGAGGAAAATAAGACTGTGCTCCCCTATGCTATCCTCCCCTCCCTTCCATAGAGGACCCTGGCAGAGATCCTCAGTCATCAGATCCGGCCTCATGCCGGAAATGATGCTTCTGATGAGGATTGTGTGCTCCTAGACTACCTCCTGGCCTCACCACATCCACCAGCTCAGCAGCTCTCGCTTCCTTTCGTCATGTTTAGGCAGCTGCATAAGGTGGTGACTTATCTGTGGACGAAGAAGAAGAAGATCACCCCTATCTTTCCCATGTTTCTCCACCATCTTCTTGTCTCCACCCTCCCCGAGGAGATCTACACTGATATTGAGGTGAGGGAGGGGGAGACACCCATCTCCCTTGGGACCTTCAGGAGATGGGGCTTCTTACGCCTCGATGACGGCAGCTGGGTGAAGGACAGTTCAGGTCTCATCCACAGGCACCTCTGCCAGTTCCAGCTCTACTCCGGCGGCCACTGCTACCATGGCACCTCCTATGCCCCCAGTGATGAGCATCCCACCGGAGATGCAGACCATGATGGACTCCCTACTTCAGCAGCAGCAGAGGATGGAGCAGCGCTTTGGGGGCATGGAGCAGCAGTTTGGGGATGTCCAGCAGCGCCAAGTGCGCATGGAGGGACACATAGATGACATCCGCCATGATGGACTTCTATCCGCGACACACAGACTATGCTTGCAGAGCGCTTGGAGCGCAGTGATGCTTTGCAGAGAGAGACAACCGCTCATCAGACCCAGACTACCCAGATCTTACAGATGCTCATGGCCCAGATGAGACCTCCGCCACCGCCACCACCACCGCCTCAGTGACCGCCATCTTATCTTTACTGCTTTCTTTTATTTTGTTTATTTTTTCTGTACTTTTCTTTTTCTTTGACTTATTTTACCTTTGTTTGTTATAACTAACAGTTAAACACGGAACTAACAGGTGAAGTGATGGTGTTATATTTGCCAGTACTTAAGTTCTGAATTGCTAAGTTTCTTGTTTCTCATAGTAGTACAACATTCGTCACTGATTTATTTACATGTCCTATCTACTGCGAAACGAATGGCTTGAGAAACTCACAACTTTTACTCTGCACAACACGCATACGGTCTGTGACTCATGAGGAATATCTCGACCCCTACAAAATTCCAAGTGAGAGGAAGAGCATCTTCCTCAATCTATAACACCAGGGGAGTCTCAGTTCCTAATTTAACTTATTGATGTTCCACCTTTCTTGCGTTGAGGATTAATTATTGCATATGCATCTATTATGAGTATAGCATGTTTTGAAAGCTCTTTTACCTGCATTTCTTTTATGAACAATAAGGACATTGCTCCTCTTAAGTGTGAGGAAGGAAAGATCTTTCCCTGAAAACATGCTAGATGTTCTTTAATGCCACACTTGCTTTTTGCTGCTCTAATGCCTGTGCACACCTAGTGAAATTAAACCAAGTGAAAACCGTAGGAATCTTTTTGCTTGATGAGGTTTGTATAAATAATTTTATTTAAAAATACTCTTTTTTCACTAAAATCTGGTAGATTGGCTAGTTGTGGAAACCAGATTATTTTAGCTTGGGATTTTGGAAATGAAGTGAATGTTTGGAATGAAAAGGATAAGGCAAGGTACTCCACTGATCAAAATTTTTTTCCTAACAATAGCAGGCCTCGTCTATCCGGTTATTAAGTCTTAAGGGTGCCTTAACACCTATCTACCTAAGGTCTCGGGATCTGGGATAGTTGGCCCAACACCATCTCAAGGATAGAGAGAAAAGTCTGGGTTACGGAATAACTCTACAAGATCTCAAATATTAGTTTGTTTTATACATAATTCTTGAAGATAAATGCTTTCGCTTACAAAAGAGATAATTGCAGTTAAAATTATACTTTTGATCATGAGTGCGTGGTGTTGAAAGGTATTGCGGAATAAGGCATTTCTTCACACCCCTTGTCATCCAAAGGTTAGAGGAATGTAAATTGGAGGAAAGTCCCAAGCTAAGTTAACTTGTTTTCTACAATCTAGTTTCTCTATGCTTTTACAAAATTGTTCTTCCTTCACTATTTATGAAAATCTACCTCTAAAGAGCAAGATTATTCTTTCATTTATCACTTTGTTTGATTTCGCCCTGCACTTGTTTAATTTTGAGGTTATTTAACGGCTTTAGAGGTATTCTTATTCCTTATTTTGCTTGAGGACAAGCAAAAGCTTAAGTGTGAGGAACTTGATAAGTGTGAAACAAATATAGGCTTTTTAGGGCTTAATTACCTGATAATTTGTTACAATATAAGCAATGTTTCCCACTTATTCTGTGATTTTCCTAAGATTGATGTTTTGATATGAACTGATGCATTTTATATGCTAAATATAGGAAAACCCTAGAGAAATGAAGATTTTACATCATAAGGATTGCAACACAACAAACGGGGAACAAATCCGGAAAAAGAGGCAAAGATTGGTCACGTCCGGGTCAGAAGGGCCGGACGCAAATCCGGACGTCACACGTCCGGATCCGGATGCAAGCCGGACGTGACCCAAACTCCAGATCCGAGAGTTATGTGTCTTGTCCGGATCCGGAACAACGATCCGGACACAACCCTAGTTTCAGATCCAAAACCGCTGTCTCACGTCCGGATCCAGACACAGATCCGGACGTCACACAGAGATGAAAAATAAAAATGCAATCGCGCTGATAATCGGGCTTTCGGTGCAATTATTAGCTGAAAGCAAGTCTAACCCATGCCTCAACGATTATTAATACACAGCCATGCTCAATTAATCACTCACTCACCAAACTTCCACTAACCTTTGTTTCATTTCTAAGCCTATATAAACCGAGCTTCAGCCTTCATTTCAATTCGTCCCAGACTCTCAGAGTCTAAGCAATACACTCTCCTCCTCTCTACATATCCTCTCATTCACGACTCGCTCCATCTCCATTCATAAATTCCCTCCGCAACTCATCTCCCTCACTCACAGACAGAACCTTGCTCACAGCGCTTCATTTACCCGCGTCCGGATTTGACGACCGGATCCGGACAGCACCAGGAGAACGCGTCCGGATCTGTGTCCGACCCAAGACAGCCGGACGTGACTCAGACGAGTGTGGAAATTGCAGAATCGGTGACGGCTTCTAAAATCAATTTTTATGCTAAATCCCTCTATCCTTATGCTGTTTATATTGAGCATTGTTATTTTGTCCATGGCTGAGTAGTCGCTTTTAATTTCGGTTTACTATGTATCTCTAGAATAATTATTTCTGAACCTTTGTGATTTTCTGCAGTACACTAGAATAAAGTTCTTTTCCCTTATGAATTCCTAAACTTGTTAATCTGATCAATTAAATGAGTTTATCAGTTTGTTAGCTTATAAGTGAGAACTGCGGCTATCAATTGACTACAGGGAAAGAACCAGTTAGTATAGAGATGGTAATTCCTCTAAACACTAGCTAACCATTAATCTAGACTACACTTAAAGCAATTAGTAAACAGTGGATTCATAACGAGAGTTAGGATTCGGTCTTTGCTAATTAGAATTCGTGGAACGGGAGACCGAATACGAGTTATCCTTATTCTAGGGTTTTATTCTGAATTCTGTAGAAATCACTGAGGGGAAGAAATTGCAAAACCTAGAGAGAAGTAGTAAACCGGAATTTCCTTTATCAAACAAAATCAAAACAATTATTTACTTGTTATTTATTGCTCATTGAACTCCTTTACAACATTCACCATCACATACAAAAACCCCCAATTTCCTGTTATTTTTATATTATTCTTGTTTTGTGTGTAAGTAGAAATTTAACTAGCCACTACCTCCTTGGATTCGATACTCAGGGAATACTCCGAGATTTAAACTTGCTATAATCGACCGGTACACTTGCCGTTAGGTTAAACCCCCTAACAACAATTTACCGTTAGGTTTTACCCCAACATATGCCAACTTATTTTTCTGTGTGTTTGCCACCTTGCAAGAAAAAGCATGAAATGAGTTTATAGTAATTCATTTATGTGGCGTGTTTAGTTTTGATACCGTTTAACCTCGAAAGTGTTAAACCATAGCTTACCAAACCTAGGATCACATAAGGGATCGGTATTCAGATTTAACGACCCAAACCTTGGGAACGTTCTAACCACGGCTATGCGTGAGTTAGTTGTGTGTTGTTTGTGCTTGTAAGTATGTTTACCTCCCTTGTGTGTTTAACCCGGTTGTAACACCATGTGGTGTGTGGGTGTGATAGGTTCCATAATGGAGCTCTTAACTATATATATATTATGGGGAGTGAGGAATCCGGTCGTTCCGGTCGCGCATGTTGTTTGGGAGTTGATGTTTACAGTTGCTTTAACTCCCTCTCTGTTTATGGTTGATTTCCTTCTTGGTCTTCAATCACCCTCAAGCTTAACCAAGGCTATTTATCTGACTCACGTTGGATTAGGGGGATATGTGTATAATGTGTATGGTTCTATATTAAGATCAAAATATCTTTGTAAGTAAATGTGTACGGTGTGTTCGGAATTAAGTTATATCCGACACATCTTAAGTAAGTATACGTTCTCTAAGTAGAACAATAAATTATTGTGTAATGAGCTTAACATGGGAATAGAAAGATTGTCTAGGCTCCAAAGAGATAACTAACTCTCATCTTGGGGTACGAGCCCTCACGTGACTCTCCCTGAGTCATGTTGTATGTATGTTAAGGTGTGATATGTGTTGTTATGTTGAATATGTTGGTCATGGGTACCAACCCCAGGTTATCATAAGAGGAGTTTAAGTATAACCCGATTAAGCGGGTAAATGTCGTCTAGGGAGGAGTTAGCTCCATTAAGGTAGAAATCCTCACGGTATTAAAGAATGCAATAATGTGATCTAACAAGTGTTGATGTGTTGATTGAGTTGTTTGGATCCTATTGATTGGATGTGTGTTATGTGTTTATAGTTTTCCAAGCATGATTTAAATATAATCAACCGCATGCTTAGACGACAATTAGTTGTGCGTAGCCCGGTAGTATGCGGGCTGTAACACCCCCAACACTGGCCTAGGAGTTAGGGATGTTACACGCCGCGTATTAACTTAATAACGCAAGGCTCTAATGATCAAACACAAACAACAAAATAAAGGCCCAAAATAGAATACTTATATAAAAGTATAGTCAAAGTGATGTTGAAACATCCTAAAAGTTAATACAAAACCCACAAGCGAAACAAAAGCGGAAGCTAACTTTAGAGGCCCGAAGGCTACAAGTCAAATACAAATGTCTTAAAGAACTGAATAAATCAATAACTAAACTCCCGATGCTGAACAAAGTGATCCTCGCTGATCAATCTACAATGTTAGAATAAGTAGGGGAATGAGCACACAACTATGCCCAGTAGATGACTAACTTCATCAACCAGCATGCTCAAAACATTTTAAGAATATTATCAAATCAGAAAGAGTCAGAACGAATCCATAACCTTGTCAGAAAACAGAAGCAGAAGTCCATTCATTAAAGGGACTTAATAGAGTTAGAAATAGATAGAATCAGAAAACAGAAAGGGACACTAGTTTATCACAGCATACAGACAGAACAGGAACAACCTGTGAACAGAACGAGGAAACCTCACTCGTAAACAGAACAGGTGGAACGCCTGTGAACAGAACGGGGAACATCACCCGTGAAACAGAAGGATATCCTACATAGCGCGCTACGAGACAACTAAACCAGCCACCCAAAGGTTTAGATACAGAGATAACTATGTCCCAAAACAGATACTTAATTGTAAATAAGCACATGTGCACCATTGCACCAGAAAGCACATAGAAAGCTGAGAAATCAGAAGGGGAATCCAACCCCTTAAACATAAGTCACAGAATTCAGAACTTGTTGAAGGCTTTCAAATCAGAGAACACATAATCATGTGCTCAAACATATATAAGCAGATAGTATTTTAAAAGAGGAATCCAACACCGGAAATGACACTCAAAACAGAGATCAAACGAGCGAGTTAAGGCGAAAACAGTGTGTTGTCCGAACTTGTGTCCAAACATTGAAGTTCGGACGCAAGTCAAATTAAAACCAGTCGAGAAATTCACAGTGTCCGAACTTCAATGTTCGGACTGAAGTTCGGACAGTTTCCAGAAAAAAACCCGCGGTGAAGTCCGAACGTCGAAGTTCAGTTTATTTCAGAAAATAGAGGGTGTCCGAACTTCAATGTTTGGACTGAAGTTCGGACAGCCCAAAAAATGCAATTTCCAGAACTGAACAGAAACGAACAAAAACACCAAAACAAATCCAAATCGACACACGCTTTCAGAAAACAACCTTGGGGGTTTAATCCATTGATAAGGCATTAAATCAGACATAAATCACACACAACACGAAGTCAATTCATCAAGTTAAATTGCAGAAACCAAACTCCCCAAGGCTGAACACACAAGCCGAATCCGAGAGCCACCTACCTCGTTACAGAAGAAACTCCTCAATCTAATGCAGAAAGATCCAAAAGACAGACACAGCAGCAGCGCAGTCCAACAATGCAACCCCAATCATGCTGAACATACATATTCGCAGAAACAACCCGAACTCAGAACGTAGAACCCCCAATTCGTAAAAAGAAAACTGTCCAACAACAGAATATAGCGCATACCTGAAACCGACTGACACGAACGAAACAGCAGTCCACAGCAGAGGAGAGATCGACAGAGACAACAGAGGATTACTGATTCCCTAATCAGATTGGAGAAGAGAGTTAGGGATTGGAGAAGTTCTCCAAACTGAACTGCATAATTAACGAGTGATACACAAACCTGACTGCAAAGGGGAACAGCAAGACGACGGAAGAATTCGTAGTAGCACTCGAGTCTCCAATCAGCAGAACTTGGTAGATTAGTGATGTAGAAGAGAGCGTTGAGAGAGAGAAGGAAGAAGAACATCTCGAGAGTTGAGCGACTGATCGTGATGAACGTGGTGATCAGAATTGCAAAATTGAGAATTATTAATATCACCCAAATATTAATAATAATCCCTTACCAAAAAAAAAGAAACGAAAAGGACCACCTCCCCTTGTCTTTAATCAAATGGACTTCCACGTCCTGAATCCAGAATGAAACAAATTAAAATAAGTTGTGACGAAATAAAATTGTAACAGAATCTTGGGTTATAACATCACCTCCCCCTTAAAAGAATTTTGATCCTCGAAATTAAAACGTACTTATTGCTCGAAGAGGGCGGGAAACTTGGATCGCACTTCACTCTCCAACTCCCAAGTCGCTTCCTGCTCTGACTGACCCGACCACTGGATCTTGACCAAACATGGTCTTACTCCGGATCTTACAAACAGCTCGAGCCAAAATCTTCAGAGGCACTGCTTCATAAGTGAAGTCCTCTCTAAGCTGAAGTGGACCGAACTCTATGACATGCGACGGATTCGGAATATACTTCCTTAGCATAGACACGTGGAAGACACTGTGAACTCCCGCCAACGACGGTGGCAATGCTAAACGATAGGCAACCGGTCCGATCCTCTCTAAGATCTCAAAAGGACCCACAAAATTAGGGCTAAGCTTGCCTCTCTTCCCAAACCTCACAACACCTCGGACTGGGGAGACCTTCAAATAAACGTGATCGCCCACCGCAAACTGTAGGGCTCGTCTCCTCTGATCGGCGTAGCTCTTCTGACGACTCTGAGCCACAAGCAGGCGCTCTCTAATAGTATGTATCTTCCCCACAGCATCCTGGACCAGGTCTGGTCCGACCACGGCCCTCTCCTTCAGATCATCCCAACAGATGGGTGATCTACATCTCCGGCCATACAAGGCCTTGAACGGGGCCATCCTGATGCTAGCCTGGAAGCTATTATTATAGGCAAACTCTATCAAGGCAACGTGCTGGTCCCAGCTGCCTCCAAAGTCAAGCACACATGCTCTGAGCATGTCCTCAAGGACCTGATTCGTCCTCTCTGTCTGCCCATCTGACTGAGGATGATAAGCTGAACTGAAAGACAACCTCATCCCCAAAGCCTGATGCAAACTCTGCCAGAATCTTGACACGAACCTCGGGTCTCCGTCATACACAATAGTAGCAGGAACTCCATGAAGGTGCACGATCTCGTCCATATATAACTGAGCCAGGCGATGCAAACTGTAGGTCTTCCTGACTGGCAGAAAATGGGCACTCTTCGTAAGCCTATCCATAATAACCCATACGACATCGAAACCTCTCAGAGTCTTAGGCAGACCCATGACAAAATCCATGCCGACACTCTCCCATTTCCACTCCGGAACTGGAAGAGACTGAAGAAGACCCGCTGGTCTCTGATGCTCCGCCTTGACCTGCTGCCAGGTCTGGCATCTGGACACAAAATCAGATACATCTCTCTTCATATTGTTCCACCAAAAGGTCTCTCGAAGGTCTCGGTACATCTTCACACCTCCTGGGTGTACCAGAGTACGGAGCTCCATAAGCCTCCTGCATGATCTCTCGCCTCAAGGCATCATCTGCAGGCACACATACATGGTCCCTGAATCTCAGACAGTCGTGCTCTGAAATTCTGAACTCAGACTCCTGACCAGAAGTAATACTCTCTCTGATCATAGCCAAACCGGCGTCGAGCTCCTGGCTGGCCTTGATCCGGTCGACCAAGGTAGGCTGAATCTGCAATGTTGCCAACATCCCAGACCTCTCTGGACGGACGACCCAGATACCCATACGCAGCAACTCGAGAGCAGACCTCTGCACACTAGACAAGGCACAAACAGCTCCAGACGGACCCCTCCTACTGAGCGCATCAGCAACTACATTCGCTCTACCCGGATGGTAGAGGATCTCCAAATCGTAATCGTGCAGCAACTCCAGCCACCTCCTCTGCCTCAAGTTCAACTCCTTCTGAGTGAACAAGTACTTGAGGCTCTTGTGGTCCGTATATACCATGCACGATGCCCCGTAAAGGTAGTGCCTCCATATCTTCAAGGCAAATATAACAGCAGCTAACTCCAGATCATGGGTCGGGTAATTCTTCTCATATGGCATCAACTGACGAGAGCCATATGCAACCACCTTCCCATGCTGCATCAGAACACACCCAAGTCCCCTATGGGACGCATCACAGAAAACCTCCTGTCCGTCAGTACCCTCTGGAAGGGTCAGAATCGGTGCAGTAGTCAACCTCTTCTTCAACTCCTGGAAACACTGCTCACAGGCCTCGCTCCACTCAAACTTCACATCCTTCTGTAGTAGACGAGTCAAAGGGATTACTAGCTTGGAGAAGCCCTCCAAACTTACGATAATAGCCCGCTAATCTAAGGAAGCTACGAATATCTCCAAGATTAGTGGCCTTGGCCCACTCTGTAATGGCTCTAATCTTCTCCGGGTCCACGGAGATACCATCCTTGGAGACAACATGTCCCAAGAACACCACCTGATCCAACCAGAACTCACACTTCTTCAGTTTTGCGTATAGCTCCTTCTCTCTCAGAGTTTGGAGAACATTCCTCAGATGCTCCTCGTGCTCCTCAGCACTCTTGGAGTACACCAAGATGTCATTGATAAACACCACCACGAACTGGTCTAGAAACGGCTTGAACACCCGGTTCATCATGTCTATAAATACAGAAGGCGCATTCGTCAGACCGAATGGCATCAGTAGGAACTCATAGTGTCCATAACGAGTCTTGAAAGCGGACTTAGGCACATCATCTGCCTTAATCCTCAGCTGATGGTAACCAGACCTCAGATCGATCTTAGAAAACACCTTAGCTCCAGCTAGCTGATCAAACAAGTCATCAATGTGTGGGAGAGGATACCGGTTCTTGATGGTAACCTTGCTGATCTCCCTGTAGTCAATGCATAAACGCATGCTACCGTCCTTCTTCTTGACAAATAACACTGGCGCTCCCTAAGGCGACGCACTCGGGCGAATGAAGCCCTTATCCAATAGCTCCTGTAACTGAACCTTCAGCTCCTTAAGCTCAGCAGGCGCCATCTGGTATGGGGCCATAGAAAAAGGCTGAGTCTCAGGTGCGAGCTCGATCGAGAACTCCACCTCTCTGATAGGGGGAAGCCCAGGTACGTCATCCTGGAACACGTCGGGGTAGTCTCTGACCACTGGTATGTCCTCCAACTTCGCATCCTTGCGAACCTCAAGGATGTAGCACAGATATCCCTGGCATCCTTTCCTCAAATGGCGAAACGCCTGCATAGCTGAAATGACTGGCGGCGAGCACGGGAGTCCATTCCCTACTACAGTCAAACGGGGCTGGCCCGGCTCCTCGAATGTAACTCTCGAAGCGGCACAATCAATGTGGGCATGGTGCGCAACAAGCCAATTCATGCCCAGAATCACATCAAAGGTAGTCATCTCCATCGGGATGAGATTAGCACACAGAATCCTATCCTTTACTAGCATGGGACCATCTTTACACACAGAGTTCAGAAGCACATTCGAATTCCTAGCCAAAGGACTATGCACACACAATTCCACACTCAAGCGCACAATAGGCAAACCGCACTCACCCACCAACTCAGTAGAAATAAAAGAGTGGGTGGCTCCAAAGTCAAACAAACAGAAAACAGAACGATCAGGCAGCTAGAGAATACCTGTGACAACTCTGTTAGTGGATTGGTCTCTCTCTCCAGCCATCGCATAGACTCTGGCCTGGCCCTGGGGCTTCCTATGCTCGGCCCGGTTTCGATCTCTGGACTCTAAAGCAGATCCTCCAGTCCCACCTCCTGAGCTGCCTCTGCTCCTCTCGGCCTGAGTGCAGTCAGCATTCCTGTGGTCCAAGGAGCCGCACTTGAAGAAGGCTCCTGACTTTTTGTAGTGGTCCCTACCTCGATTGAACTTGCCACAGACCTGGCACTTAGGAGCAGACGATGATGACGATGACCCTCCTCTGTCTCTCGAACCCTAACAGTCCCCAGATCGGTCTCCAGTAGACTGCTTCTTCTGAGAAGCAGACTGATCTCTCCTGTCAGTGTCGTCGGACCTCTGCTTCCTCTTCTGATCCTTCCCAGACTGGAGCCCCTTCAAATCGGCCTCCACCAACAGGGAAACATCAGCCACGTCCCTGAAGGTCTTGTGACACAACGGCATCACAGCAGAACGGATATCGGGCCTCAGACCACTCTCGAACTTCCTGGCCTTCCTATGCTCATCCGGCTCAGGTGCGAACTTGGACAGACTGATGAACTTGCGCACATACTCCTCCACGCTCATGTCCCGACCCTGGCGTAGCCGGTTATACTCCAGAATGCGTTGGTCCTTGTAAACATCGGGGTAGAACTATTTGTTGAACTCCCCTGTGAACTGATCCCACGTCCATGGCTGTGGGAACTTCCCCATAACGGACCTCCACCACTCCTTGGCTTCGGCCTTGAATAGGAAGGTGGCGAAGTCCACCTTCTGGTTTTCCTCGGATCCCATAACGCGTAGCAGATCCTCCACCTCTAAGAGCCAATGGCTGGCCTCCTGCGGGTCTCCAGTCCCATCAAATGCTGAAGGCTTCAGCTGGTCCACCCCCTGCAGCCATCGTCTACATGAGCTGTGTCATGAACTGCTGAACAGCATCAGCAACATTTCCTGGAGCTCTTCTTGGCGGCATTCTGATAGTCCAACAGTAGGCAATTAGACTTAGACACTAGTACTAACGTTTCTGACTACTGGCTAACTTAAAATCCCAACAGATTAGAACCCAGAGCTCTGATACCCCTAAATGTAACACCCCCAACACTGGCCTAGGAGTTAGGGATGTTACACGCCGCGTATTAACTTAATAACGCAAGGCTCTAATGATCAAGTGCAAACAACAAAATAAAGGCCCAAAATAGAATACTTATATAAAAGTATACTCAAAGTGATGTTGAAACATCCTAAAAGTTAATACAAAACCCACAAGCGAAACAAAAGCGGAAGCTAACTTTAGAGGCCCGAAGGCTACAAGTCAAATACAAATGTCTTAAAGAACTGAATAAATCAATAACTAAACTCCCGATGCTGAACAAAGTGATCCTCGATCAATCTACAATGTTAGAATAAGTAGGGGAATGAGCACACAACTATGCCCAGTAGATGACTAACTTCATCAACCAGCATGCTCAAAACATTTTAAGAATATTATCAAATCAGAAAGAGTCAGAAGGAATACATAACCGTGTCAGAAAACAGAAGTAGAAGTCCATTCATTAAAGGGACTAAACAGAGTTAGAAACAGACAGAATCAGAAAACAGAAAGGGACACTAGTTAATCACAGCATACAGATAGAACGGGAACAACCTGAGAACAGAACGAGGAAACCTCACTCATAAATAGAACAGGTGGAACACCTGTGAACAGAACGGGAACATCACCCGTGAAACAGAAGGATATCCTACATAGCGCGCTACGAGACAGCTAAACCAGCCATCCAAAGGTTCAGATACAGAGATAACTAGGTCCCAAAACAGAGTCTTAAATGTAAATAAGCACATGTGCACCATTGCACCAGAAAGCACATAGAAAGCTGAGAAATTAGAAGGGGAATCCAACCCCGCAAACAGAAGTCACAGAATTCAGAAGCTTGTTGAAGGCTTTCAAATCAGAGAACACATAATCATGTGCTCAAACATATATAAACAGATAGTATTTGAAAATAGGAATCCAACGCCACAAACGGCAATCAAAACGGAGCTCAAATGAGTGAGTTAAGGCGAAAACAGTGTGTTGTCCGAACTTGTGTTCAAACTTCGAAGTTCGGACGCAAGTCGAATTAAAACCGGTCGAGAAATTCACAGTGTCCAAACTTCAATGTTCGGACTGATGTTCGGACAATTTCCGGAAAAAAACCGCGGTGAAGTCCGAACATCGAAGTTCGGTTTATTTCAAAAAACAGAGGGTGTCCAAACTTCAATGTTCAGACTGAAGTTCGGACAGCCCGAATTCCAGAACTGAACAGAAACGAACAGAAACACCAAAACAAATCCAAATCGACACACGCTTTCAGAAAACAACCATGGGGGTTTAATCCATTGAAAAGGCATTAAATCAGACATAAATCACACACAACACGAAGTCAATTCATCGAGTTAAATTGCAGAAACCAAACTCCCCAAGGCTGAACACACAAGCCGAATCCGAGAGCCACCTACCTTGTTACAGCAGAAACTCCTCAATCTGATGCAGAAAGATCCGAAAGACAGACACTGCAGCAGCAGCGCAGTCCAACAACGCAACCCTAATCACACTGTACTAACATATTCGCAGAAACAACCAGAACTCAGGACGTAGAACCCCCAATTTGTAAAAACAAAACTGTCCAACAACAGAATACAATGCATACCTGAAACCGACTAACACGAACACAACAGCAGTCCACAACAGAAGAGAGATCGATAGAGACAACGGAGGATTACTGATTCCCTAAACAGATTGAAGGAGAGAGTTAGGGATTGGAGAAGTTCCCCAAACTAAACTGTATAATTAACGAGCGATACACAAACCTGACTGCGAAGGAGAACAGCAAGACGATGGAAGAATTCGCAGTAGTACTCGAGTCTCCAATCAGCAGAACTTGGTAGATTAGTGATGTATAAGAGAGCGTTGAGAGAGAGAAGGAAGAAGAACATCTCGAGAGTTGAGCGACTGATCGTGAATGAATGTTGTGATCAGAATTGCAAAATTGAGAATTATTAATATCACCCAAATATTAATAATAATCCCTTACCAAAAAAATGAAACGAAAAGGACTACCTCGCCCTTGTCTTTAATCAAAAGGACTTCCACGTACTGAATCCAGAATGAAACAACTTAAAATAAGTTGTGACGAAATAAAATTGTAACAGAATCTTGGGTTATAACACGGGCTGCGCGATTACCATACCAGCAAAGGTGCTGAGCCCCTTGGGGGGCCACCCTTTCTTTCCCTTTCAGGTACAAGGAGCTGGAAGCCGTTCGAGAGTTGGACGGGATGATAGTTTGTACATGGGTAGCTATTTTATTACTTATGTATTGTATGTGTAGTAAGACCAAAACTGTTGTCAGCATTAGTTTGTAAATACTTGGTATAGTAGGAATGTAAATGTATATTGATTGTTGGAAATGGAACAGGATTGTAATGTGTAGTTGCTCGGGAATCTGGTCCATCAGACCGGTACAATGTATATGTATTAGCCTTGTTAGCCACGTGGGTGGTTAACGGCGTGTAACACCAATGAGTTAAGTAATGTGATGAGTTATGTTTTCCGCTGCAAATGGTTGTCAAGTGTATTGTTGCAGTTGGGGTGTTACATTTAGATCTGAGGTTGCAATCTAGAATTTAGAAAACACTCAGAAAGGGAATTGATAAACTAGGGAGAAGTAGTAAACCAGGATTCGCCCTTTTAGAATTGTTTAGAAGATAACCTTTTTACTGTTTTTATTATTGTTTATTAAATTTCTGCAACCAAACCCCCAAGTTTATTGTTGTTATTTTTCTTTAGTTTATTAGTTAGTAGATTAAAGACTCAAACTAGACACAGCCTTCTTTGGTTCGATAACCTAGAGAATACTACCTAGGAAAACTTGCTACGATAGACCAGTACACTTGCTGATATATGTTTTCACCCGTACAGTGGTCTTGGGGTGGTTTTATCTCAAGAAAAGGGTTGTGAACAGCCACCATTCGTGGGTATATAGAGGCAGAAAAAGGGGTGTCAAAAGTCATATTTTCGGACTCACATATAAGGGAGATGAAGGTGGTATTTTTGGGTAAGTTTTCTTACAATTTAAACTTAAATGAGTTCTTCAAGTTCTTGGCAATTTTTAGCTGATTTGAAGCCTTGACAGGGGAGTTCCTTGCCTTAGAAGATGGAGGAAAATCAGAGGGGGAGAAGGTGCTGGGGAAAAACGTAAGGAAGGAAAATGATAGGTCTTTACCTTGTTTCTTAACTTGTTCTTTGCTGTTGCAAACTGGAAATGAAAGGAGAGCTAGATGGGCATGTTGCTGTCGTAGAGGAGGAGGGAAAGAAGACTTCAGCTTCTGTATGGAAGCGGCCAGATCAGAAAAGAAATAAAGAACAGAAGAACAATGAGTTGAAGAGTGGTTGTTTTACCTTGTTCTTTCCTTGATGTCTCAGCTGGACCTCTTGCTGTTACAATCGATAATGGGGAGGAATGAGATTCAAGTTTTGTTGTCTTTAGGGAGAAGAGGAAAGTAGCAGGTTTTGTTTCTTTCGTTGTTGTAACTGAGAGTGAGGCAAGGAAATAAGATGGATGCTTCTCTTGCCTTTGTTTTTTAGCTGCAACCGGTAATAGAGGAAGGAGTATGGAGTGCTGTCTGTGTGCAATGGGAAGAGAAGAAAAGAGAGTTGGGGCTGCTGCTGAGAAGATGTGACCGAGAGAGACATGGGGAAGATGAAAAGAGTATAGGTGATGGAGAAAGGAAGGCTAGTTGTACCTTTTGTACTTGTTTAATATTTTGTTGTTGTTGTTGTCACTACTACTAATAATACCAGTTGTAGCCAAAAGTAACTAATATCTATAAGAGGCTCGTGATGACTATAAGCTCCATGTCAAGCTTTCATCATTGGGCAAGAACTGGTTTAATATTTATTTGTCAAGTTATGTTTTTCTGTATAAAGCGTAGAGGCTGGGAAGTTTGGCAGAAAAAAAATCATTTGTTTTAGGGTGAGTGAGAGGAGATAAGAGAAAATTGTGGGTATAATTACAAAAGAGTTATCATTGTAGGTAAATAAGTGTATTTGTTCCACTTATATTAATTCAATTTTCTTTCTTTTATTAATAACAACCGAAAGAAATGAAAGTTGGAGGGATGTTAGCCTAGAATGTAGGTGTAACACCCCAACTCATAAATCTATACTCATCTCATAAACCTCCATTTACTTATATCAACATTGCAGCGGAATTTTTACAACAATTGGTGTTACCGCTGTTAGTCACCCACGTGACTAACTAGGCATACTAAATACTCCAAGATCTAGCTACGGTTTATGGACCCGAATATACCGAACATTAGTACTTACAAACCTTAACCAATTACATAACACTTACAAGTTCTTTACATCCTATACAGCTTACTAACTTGTACCACTTACTAAACGAGGGTACATGCACAACTCGTGTGACAAAAGGAAAAAAACCCGAAGTACTTCTACCCGATCCTACTCTCAGGACGGCCGTCTTCTGTCATTCACCTGCAAAATAAATATGGATGCCCCTAGGGGCTCAGCACCTTTGCTGGTACGATTAACTTATAGCCCCTAAGCTAAAGGGGCTATGATGACTACTTGTCGATAGCATGTGGTTGATTATTATTACAACATAAATAAAAAGTACAATAAACACCACACCACATATGAACAATTATAGTTCAAACACAATGAACGACTTAAAATCGTTCCCTAATAGAGTGAGTTAGCTTTTAACTCCTTATGTTACGATTTCTTTGTTATTCTCAGTCCAAGTCTTATCTCATCTCAAGTCTTATCCCAGTCCAAGTCTTATCTCATCTCAAGTCGTATCTCAGTCTTATTGTACCAACTGTTCTTTAATTAGAATTGGTTGTTTCTTAACTCAATGTTTATCTTTGTCTGGTCAAAGATAACCCTAGTCAATGAGCTATCAACTCTACTGGTTTAAATAAACATTATTGCTTAAATTTGGGATTTAGGAGATCCCACCGCACCATCTTAATCTTGCCTCCCACCTTGAACCGTAATCCAAGGTGGCCGAGTGTATTTGTCGACTCTAGACGATAAGTCGAAGACAAGTCTCAATGGAGGACGGAACTGATAAGGATACCGACCTCCTAACTCAACATGCATGACCGGAGTCAGTCCCGGATTCCTCACCCCCCAAGTTCCAGTTAGTAGAAGTCTCAACGACAATGTTCGTTAGTTAACCTCTTTCAGTTACTAATAAACCAATATTAGGGAGTGTTCCTTATTCTCACACAATTCTTTACTAAACATTGTTAGTAAGTTCTCAAGGTAAGTTGTGTTAGTTTAAAACAACACACAACAATACAATAAACCGGTTGCATGCTTTATCTTGTTTAGTCGGAACACATAAACAAATAGCATACAAGTCGAGGGACACCTCGTTAGCAAGCAGGCTACAAGAAAACCATACCGTTCACCGTTGGTCGTTCGGTTGTCTACTCCTCTCCGAATCCAGACACTCAAATCCTATAATATTCATCCAATCGGGTGGTTAATTACTTTTACTTAACTTAGCTTAACTCCTCACTAATGATTCCCGATTTATAACCACTAAGTCATTGTAGTTTAATCTTAATCTCATAAGTCATTTACTTCTCATTATTTCTTAAGCTTGCTTATGCCCCTAATGACCATTATATGTCATTAATTATGTATTAACAATCTTATAATATCATTATCAAACAAGTCCCAACCTTAAAACCCCATTTTTCAACTTTCTAGAGCCTTTTTAGGGTGGTCCGGGTTTGTGTCCGAGGTTGTAAACCCGGACCATCTCTCAGCTAAACATTCTACCATGAAAATGCACTGGTCCGGGTTTGTGGACCGGGATATAAACCCGGACCAGACACGAATTTTTACTCTCTACCTAGTTTTTAGTGTGGTCCGGGTTTGTGTACCGATTTGCAAACCCGACCAACACAAAACATGTCTAATTCGCTAGTTTTTCAACTCTATTCAACCTCAATTCTTATCCAATCTTTTCCTTACCTTTCCACATGTATAATTACATGTTTTAACATCATTTTAACACTCTAAAAACCTTCTAATTCATCCACCAAACTCATACTAAATTCCTTGATCATGGTACTCAAATTCTTACTAAATTCCTAACACTTGCAACTTAGTTTCTTACACTACTAAGATGTGCCTTTTTCTTAGAATTTTAACTTTCCCAAATATTTCCTTACAACCACTTTAACCACACCTAATGCATCATTATTCATCCTTATCTCCTTTACCCAAGCTGCTCAAAGTTCTCTAAGTTATATTGCATCCTCATGCATAATTTCCTCTCCTTTACATTTTCTACTCATCATTCCCAAACTTGCACATATATATGTATCTTTAATCATTCTCTTAACACCTTACATCATTTATCCTTCATCTTGACCATTCTAAATTCCTCTTAGACACTTTCATCTTCATCATCCAAGTCCTCTCATTACCATTAAGATTATACTCACTAGTTCATACCTAAACCTCCCAAGACATTTCTACAACATTCACCTACAATTTTGCACAATACAATGTATACCTCATACCTCAATTTTGGTGTGTTTGATCCACTCATTCTACCTCAAACTCCTCCTAATCAACAATAAGTCATCCTAACTCTCAAGAACACTTCAGTTTAGTCATTTCTACCAAAACATTCTTAAATGATTCCTAGCACAACCTAGGTCATAATGTCTCCTTAAAACACTTAGTTCCCACTCAAATATTTTCATAGATTCTCTAGTATATTATCATACCCAAATACATAGTCTTTCTCATTCAATCAACTCACACTCATCAAACCCTTTTCTCATGATATTTCTCACCCAATTCAAACCATTTATAACAAACTCAATATGGTGCAATAATCTTAAATTGCATAGCACTAAGGCTCTTAAATGACATGAATTTAAACACTGAATTTCCCACATTTAGAGCTTTCAATCTGCAATTACACAACACTCGATCTCATAGCAAATATAAATGCTCTTATTATCCATTTTATGCTTATGTTACTAACTCATTTTCCATTGGCTCCATAATCACAAGTTCACAAGCTTGTTCAAATCTTTTTTTCCTAATTTATATAATGTAATCTCTAAGCTACATTTGGTATCTATCTAAATCCCACCCTTAAAACATTAAACCGCCTTAAGGTAAGTAATTTACCTTGTTTGTTTCTCAAGGTTTTCTCACTTCCTCCTTTGGTCTTCTTGGTTCGATTTCGGCCAAGGACCTTAGTTCCTTTGCTAACCTTATAACCAACATTAAAATAATGTAATGAGTACTAAGGAACATGCCTAGACTCATGAAAATCATTCCTAGGTTTACAAGAGTTTCTTAATGCACTAAATAGAAGATTACCTTTGAAGTTTAGAATGAACTTGATAAGGAAGAAAGGTAAGACCATTCTAGTCCTTTGGATGTTGAAACAACACTAGAACAATGGTAAGACAAGGTGTCTCAAATGGTGATTATCGGACATTAAGAGAAAATGAAGAAAACTTAGTTTATCTTTAAGTTTTCTTACCTTGAATGAAAGAAGAAGCAAAGGAGCTCTTCAAACTGAATTTTCCCCCTTTAATGGAGTTTCTACATGGCATCAAACTTGAGCTTTTGATGTTTTGAAAAGATGGAACTAAAGGGCTTGCCAACTAAGAATAATCTAAGCTTAGTTATTGATTTGGAGCAATATTGTGTATTTGGTGAGCAAGTGAAGATGGAGGAGAATGGGGGCTGCAACTTACAGTTTTGGAGCAGAGGGAAGAAGAAGAAGACGAAGAAGACGGTGGGGAAAGGAAGAAATAAAGAAAAGGAGAGAGAAGAGGTAAAGTAAGATATTTGCTTTAATAAGGTAAATAGTAACTTTCTTCTTTCCCTTCTTCTTTTCTAATATGGCTGGCATAAGGTGGTGACTCACCCTCTCAAAAACTGGCCCCCCTCTTATTACCTTAGATATTTAGGTGTTATTGACCACTGACCACTTAAGAAAGTCATTTGACTTATTTTGGGCACTATTTTGGTACTATTCATAATTAGTGCACAAATTTATGAAATTTTTGGTTTCTCATTGATTTAGGCTTCCTAATGTGATACTAATTAGTACACATGTTGATTAAGGTGTAATCATGGGCATTTAGCCACTAAAAACTCATTTCCAAGACAAATTTTCAAAAATGTGCTTTAATAAGTCTTAAAGCACAATTTGTGTTTTAACTTGTTTTGGAGCTTGGTTTTCTTTTATAATTGATCTAACATGCTCATTAGCATGTAAATAAGGTCTATAAATGACCGTTGGGTCCTAATCAAGGTTACATCAAGTCTAGAGCAAGTATTTGCTTAAATTGACTTTATGGCGTTTTATTGTGTTTTATTGTGTTTTCTTTGGTTTAAATTGTCTACCATTGTTTCTAAGGCATGTTTTAGCCTTATTACATCCTAAATTGATGTTTACTTATCATACTTAGGTTTGGGGTATTTCAATCTACCACCCTTAAATGAACTTTGTCCCCAAAGTTCCCGTGCATCTTATCTCATTCGAATACACGGTTTATCTCATTCCTTATATCACATAGATCGTTTTATTTATATAATCTTACAGACTCGTTAGGTTTGTCATATACTTATACTCAATTATCACGCAACATGCTTAAGCATGTATAGCAGTCAAAATTCCTTTTGTTGCATCCTCCCCATGTCACCGGTCGGAAGATAAAGGCTCACAGGTCCCCAGCTCCATGAGTGAGTAATGCAAGATATCGCCCGTAGGTACTGACTATTGGACACTTACGCTCTCTGGTCCACAGTCCTTTGGAAGATTAAAACAATCACATAACTTTTAATGTATTCTCCCATGTCACCGGTGCGAAGACAAAGGCACATTCGTCCTCGCCTTCATGGGCAAGAATACCAAAACCACTCTGTTTTACCCATGTCACGGTCCAAAGACAAAGGCTCATGCGTTCTCGACTTCATGAGCGAGACTCAGTAAGAGGGAAATCCTTTTTACGAGGTCAAGTGAGGAATAATTCCTCTAATTGAAAATACAATCAACTCCAATTCCACTTTTATGCTAACTGCATCCTTTCTAACGTGATTAATTGTGACCACTTATAGGAAGTTTCAAGAATCATTTGACCCTGATGTGATCAGCATCAGTGTTGAACTATCCTTCCACCCCAATTTGTGTTCGGTTTCCCTTGATCCCTTGAAAATCAAGTTCCACCTCCCACATCATTTTCATACATCAAATGATTCACTCATTCCAATTTTCTATCTTTTTAGTCATTCTAGTCAAAATCAATACATCTCCAAGGTGTGGACTCATTCCATCAATCGTTCTCCGTTCAACTCCAAGCAATTACCCAAGGAATTTAATTCCTACTAAGTTCTATATTGGTTTCATACCAGTTCTTACCTCATAGCATTACTATTTCCTACCACATACTCATATCGAATAATATCTCATAGTGTTACCTTATTCTTATCTCATACGCATATTGCTTCATATCTCATAATGTTTCATACCGACTCATATCTTGTATATTCCTTGAGTCTCTCTAATCCTCTTCACTAATTCTCTTAACTTGTACTCACACCGGAGTTAACAAGATAGGTACTTAATACGTATGGTATTTGCGTCTTATGTGCCTAATAACCATAATTAATCTCAGAATATATACATATGTATATGTAAAAGAAATTCTTAAATTATTTTGTGCTATGCACACTGTAGTTTACGTACTTGGTACGTAAACATACGCTAAGCGGTTTTTCTCTCTACCCCCCTTAAAATGGATTACACCCACGTAATCAACATTATTTCCTTCTTAAACATTGGTTCAAGGTGTCTAGGTCTTATGGAGCATTCTAGCTTCCATGTAGTCTATCTCACTTATGATTCGATCAGAGGGTCTTAACCATGTTAATGGCTAAGTCTCTGTATCGAGGATTTTTATCGGTATTTGTACCAATCTCTCTAATGTGTTCGGGATAAGCCTCAAAAGTTCTAAAGCATTCGGCCTATAAGTCGTATATTTATCCAGCTAGAAGATGTCGGTACATCGTTCCTTTCCCGTTCATTAGGTATATGAAACCTTTATGGTACCGGTCTGCCAGCTTCTGCTGCGCGACTCTGATGACCTCAGGGCGTAGATTGCCCACCTTTATCCTTTTATTGTATTTTACATCCCTTTGTATATAGTTTAGGAATAAAGGTCTCTCAATGGACACGTGTTATCTTTACTTATACACGACCTTAATGAGTTGTAGCTTGTCTATCCCATTCTCTCTGAAGATCTAATGTTCATATTCTTAGTGTTCTCTCATGTGTCTAATTTATTCTTCCCAATTGACCTTTGTTTTGAAGATGATGCTTAATCTGAAACTACTGTTTAGTGCTTATTGCCCTTTACAGTTCTTTCTAAAGTTTATAGACATATCAGATGGCAGTGCTTAATAATCCGTGCTCTTCGCACTTCATAATGCTTAATTTTTTTCTGTCTATGCTGAGTTCTTTGATTCCTTTCGTGTCGTTAATCTAACTGAGTTCTTTCTCTTCAACTGTTCTTGGTAGCTGCTCTGGTCTGATCTTGCGTCGCTGACTGTTGTACGGAGTCGACTACTTCTCGTGTTCCTTACACCACTCGTTTACACGCATGGGGTACCTTACTGATACAATACTACTTACCCGACTAACTGATAAATGAGTCTGTCAAGCCTGCAAGCCCCTGTGGAGTGCAGTCGTCCCACGTCTCGTTTTAGTATACTCGTAGTGTCTGTCACACGTTTAGCTATTGCTAATTATGAAGCATTCTGTTGTCGATCTCCTCTTTCATCGTTCCATGGTAAAACTTATTGTTCTTGAATTTAATCTAGGGAAATCCATCTACTGTGTTCTTAGATATGGTATGTTCTAGCTTCTTTCTATGTTTAGTACGGGCTCGATCCTTTAGTAATTAAGGTCTCTTTCCATAGAGCCTATTATCTTGTTTCTCATGTTTAATCTACTGGGAATGCACTCCCAGTTCCTTAAGGAATGGACAATGTGCTTCCTGTGAAATCTTTCTTCGCATGGTCTAGACTACTGGCGTTAATGCCAAGTCTGTCTTCCATCTTAGTTCCTCACTTATATCTGGTTTAGGTCATAAGTCTAATTGGTTCCGTGTCAATAATTGACGGTTTACACATAATGGTCACTTTGTTGTGCACCATGACTTAATTCGTTTATACAAGTATTTTCTTCACGGCCTCTGCTACTGCGGTAGCTTGCCTTTATCCTGTTGCCCATTAATGGTGCATCCCCACAATCGTTTATTCTAATGTCTCGCTCCTCAATCGTTTACTCTAACGTCTCGTCTTATACTTAATCCCTTCCTGGTGTAAATACACTGGGAGTCCTTAAATTCAGGTGTGTATGGCGGTTGTTGTACCATGCCGTATGATCGTTATCTCTTAAGGTGAAGATGTTTTACTTCAAATTCGGGCTCATGTGTATATTAGTCTCTCTCAAGTTCTCATCACTTAGGGTATAGCTTACCAAGTCTTTTAACTGACTATAGAAGAAATAATCCATTGGGTCACAAGCTCTTTTGAGTGCTGGTCACTAGACGTGCCATATTGTGCACTCACAGTGGTTATCTCTGACGATTACTGATTCTTAAATCCTGGGTGTTGGATATAAGGTCTGACTATGCAGTCTTCCTTTTTATTTATGTGTAACTGGAGTGTTCCAAGGAAATTTCAAGGTTTACGGTTTGAGTTTTCTAACAAAAGAATATTCTATCTCTAGTAAGTGAAAGACTATTTTGAGGGGTTTATTCCCACTCACAAGCCTCACATCAAGGAGAGGTATCCCCACCCTAAAAGGAGTGGTTTGTTCTCCACCCCTGTCATTAGTATTATCTCCTTAATCTCACTGGTGCCCATTTGGCAATCTCTTCCACAATTAACTTATAGGTTATGTAAATGATCATATCCACGAATTGTAGTTCGTTCATGGCTTAAATAAGTCCTCTTATGCCTTCCTGCGCCTTGGGCTCTGATGTGGTTAACATCCTTGGCTCGTAGGCTCTTAGTGCTTAATGTCATTGAGTGAGTGCTGGTGCTCGGTTCACTGCTTGTACTCTTACTTATCTAGAGGTTATCCTCATAAGCTTCTGGTTCTTTAAATTTTACCAACCGCTAGGTTACGTCATTAAATGTAGTATCGGGTGTCATGGCAAGTTGCAGCATCCTGCTTCCTACTATGGAAGTTCGTTCAGGTGATCTGACATTATTTAGTGTCTACAACAATATTTCCGCTCCTTAAGACTTGAGTCTTCTAGTGATTAAGGTTTGATTTGTATTAGGCATCTGCCTTACGGTGTTTAAGTTGGATACTTATCCTGGCTATCTTGTGCTTCCATCTCAATGCTCCGTTCAACCTTTGTTGATTACGCCACCCATCGGTGCTTAATCATACTTGGGTGTTAATGAGTTAGGCCAACAATATTTACTATCTTTTGTTCGTTCGGCTCGACTGTACCAACTCGGGGGTGTAGCCCTCTGAGCTGTCCTCTATCAGGATTGTATGTCTTTGATCCTTGGTAGGCCATTTCTTAAGTTCGTTTCCTCTTTTTCCATTCCTAGGGTTTATTAACATCTTCAATGAAGAATCTCGTTACTGGTATTTCTTAGTGGTCAACCTGGGAGTCTTATCCCGTTCCTGTTGAAAGCTGTTGTGTCATCCGTCTTCATTATATCTTGTAACACATTTCTTGTAGGTTAGGATCCTGCTCGCATTGTTGCGTGGTCTCTTCAGTTCTTCTCTTCAAGGTTCTGGATTGATTTTTTTACATGTGGTGTCGGTTATTGTTGAAGTAGGTTTTGTCGTTGCTGATGATTAAATCATTTAGTATTCTGACCAAGTTCAGCTCCCTGCTGACTGATGCGTCGACTTAGTTCATCATGGTCAGGTCGTCCGGCCTTCCAAGTTCTCATTCTCCAGTTCTTAAGGATTGGCAATCCGGTACTAATATGTATTTTGTATTATAATCGTAGCGTTCTACTATCTCGCCGTGATGGCTTCCCGTACAGCTTCTTCGTGGCAGCACTTGCTATTGCAAGTGCACCATGCAAGATGGGCTATCGGTACCGCGTACATCAATAGTGGTACTTCCTCTTAATCTCCACGTATGTTGTAGTCCACAGGACTCTCTCTCTTTGCCCTTTTTGTTTTAGATACTTAATTATCTAGGCGGTTTCCCAATTATGTCCACTGTATAGTCTCTCATCAGGGCGTTCCTCATTCTGAGGGAATCCCTCGTTATTTACTACGCCTTAATCCTCGCTCCCGTTTCCACGCATTTGTCGTGGTTACTAAGTACTGATTCTCCTTTAGGCACTACGTCGTAGTCCTATTTCGGTATGCAATTTGTATGTGTTTTCATGGTCGTTTGCGTTATGTCGGTCAGGTTTTGGTAACCTTTCGAGTTGCATGGGGTTTAGAGTTCCCCGTTTCATAATAGACTTTCAGGTAGTCTTTATTCTCGTGCGCGGCATTATCCCGCTGTTATGCTTCTTCGGATTGCTGTCCGGTATTATTCCTGGTGCTTCTCTTTTTCCTCTCCACCGCACTCGCAGTGCTTTAATTTTACTGGTATGGCGGGGTATCTCGACTACGTAGCATGTCGACCCATGTTGCCGGTAATTACCGTTCTCTCATCGGTAGGATTCCGTTGGCAGCGCCTGTTTCAACGTTGCGTTCCAGATAAAACCTCCATGTTTTTGTTAACTTTGAAACAAACCTAGAACAATGGCAAGACAAGGTGTCTCAAATGGTGATTTTTGGACATTAAGAGAAACTGAAGAAAACTTAGTTTTTCTTTGAGTTTTCTTACCTTGAATGAAAGAAGAAGCAAAGGAGCTCTTCAAACTGAATTTCCCCCCTTCAATGGAGTTTCTCCATGGCATCGAACTTGAGCTTTTGAAGTTTTGAAAAGATGGAACTAAAGGGCTTGCTCCAACTAAGAATAATCTAAGCTCAGTTTTTGATATGGAGCTATATTGTGTATTTGGTGAGCAAGTGAAGATGGAGGAGAATGGGGGCTGCAAATTATGGTTTTGGATCAGAGGGAAGAAGAATAAGATGGTGGGGAAAGGAAGAAATGAAGAAGCGAGGAGAGAGAAGAGGTAAAGTAAGATATTTGCTTTAATAAGGTAAATAGTAACTTTCTTCTTTCCCTTCTTCTTTTCTAATATGGCCGACATAAGGTGGTGACTCACCCTCTCAAAAACCGGCCCCCCTCTTATTCCCTTAGATATTTAGGTGTTATTTGACCATTGACCACTTAAGGAAGTCATTTGACTTATTTTGGGCACTATTTGGGTACGATTCATAATTAGTGCACAAGTTTGTAAACTTTTAGTTTCTCATTGATTTAGGCTTTGTAATGTGATACTAATTAGTGCACATGTTGATTAAGGTGTACTCATGGGCATTTAGCCACTCAAAACTCATTTCCAAGACAATTTTTCAAAAATGTGCTTTAAGAAGTCTTAAAGCACAATTTGAGTTTTAACTTGTTTTTGAGCTTGGTTTTCTTTGGTAATTGATCTAACATGTTCATTAGTATTTCAATAAGGTCTAGGAATAACCTTTGGGTCCTAGTCAAGGTTACACCAAGTCAGAGCAAGTAATTGCTTAAATTGACTTTATAGTGTTTCTTGTGTTTTCTTTGTTTTAAATTGTCTACCAATGTTTCTAAGGCATGTTTTAGCCTTGTTACATCCTAAATTGATGTTTACTTATCATACTTAGGTTTGGGGTATTTCAATAGGAAGAAGATGGGGGAAAGTACCAGTGATTTCATATTTTTGTGCTTTAAATTTATACTTGTTTATCTTTCCAATTTTTGGTTGTTTTTCAATTTTCTTCTTTCTTTTTGATATGTATATGTGCCGAGAGTATAGTTAGTGGAGGGAGAGTTTCTTGATTTTTGTACATTAATGTTGTACATTAATGTGTATAATTGACTTGTTTATATATTAGGTGGTAACATGTTTTATTTCATGCTTTTAATGTGTATGTATATATATATATATATATGTACACCCCAACCGCTAATCCTTCCATTATCCTCTAATCCTTCCCATAATTACCTTACTCGCAGCGGAATGCTTACCTACTCCCGGCGGGTGATACATTGCCGTTAACCATCCAAGGTCAACAAGGCTACTACTACTTACCGTATCGGTCTGACGATTAGAATGAATACATACATACTACTTACTTTACAATACCAATTACTTAATTACATTTGATTACCGAGTATACCGAATATATGAATTACATTCCATCACTACTTCCCAAAAATAATGAGTTTGTACAACTACTCCTTCCTATCCAATCAAGAATTCAATATCCCAAAAAGGTGTACCACATGGTACACCGGCTACTCAAAAAGCTCTAGCCGTGTACAACTCGGTACACTATTCCAAATCCTACTAACTACTCCAAAAAGGATTACATGCTGCCCTTACTCTACCTTCATGCCTCGCGGGTACCTGTGGAGTAAAAACATTCCCCCTAGGGGGTCAGCTTACGCTGCATATGATAACCGCATACCCCGCGTACTAGCGAGGGTACGCCAACTATTTGGTCGAGTACATGCGGTTCGTTTCATTCATACATACATACATGCTTATACGATACAATACATTACATCCATTTACCCAACATACATACATGCAATACATACAAGGAATACAATGCAAGTCATTCATCCATACTTACCATACTCACCGCATCACGGAGATACAATTCTCCAATACATACAAAGGTCTTGTTAGCCTTATTACACACCCGGGTTAATCGGGTGTTCAATACTTTTACTCCGGGTCAATGACTTACAATAGTCAAGACCAATACAAATACAATACATACTTCTTACATACTTTACTTCCAGTTAAGTCGGTATGACCTCCGGGCAGGGAATACTACTTCCCACCACCGGGCTTTAGGGTGGCCCACTAATCCAGGATGCTACCCATACAAAGGGAATTGGTCCAAGGAAAAGATCATAGCCAGGATTCGGTTCCAACCTCTTGTGGTTCCTTATCCTCACGCGTGGCCGAAACTATATCGGGCTTCTACTCATTCCATTTTACTCAATACTCATGTTAGGAGTTAGGTTGTTAGGAATTAGTAGAAGTCCATAATTACTTCCATACATACTTACATACACAAGTACTCATACTTACACATACACTTCATTTCCATTCATACATTTCATGAATTATACAAACTAAATGTTCAAGAGCATAAACAAGGACAATATAGTTCAAACACATATAAGTGCAATATAAATCCGATTCATGCATTTATCTTGTTGGTGATCACATAAGCACACAAATCGGGGTAACCAAGTTAGGATACAGGGCATGAGGAAATCATACCGTTCACCGTCGAATACGTTCTACCGGTTCCTTTGGAGGTCAACTATTTGATTCCTATACATACATGAAGTAGTTTGATCAATGATCTATTATTGATCTAACTTACTCCCTCATTGATACTTTCAATGTATACTTACTACTTCTTTACATTCATACTTGGTTATAAAACCATTCTTTTCTTTACCACCTCATAACTTGTTTTCTTACAAACCTACTCACTTCCTTACCATTATTACTTCATCAATGGTGTATTACTACATATATGTGCATATAGGTATATAGGCATATATATATGTATATATGATTACTATAGTCATATAATTAAAACATACTTTTTTTTTTGTAAGTGTTTGGGCCGTCCGACCCGTCCGACCCAACCCTGGGTCGGACCATTCCAGTAGGTTTTCGTCCTCTGAAATTACTCCCGTCCGACCCAGCACTATTCCGTCCGACCCATACCCTCTGGGTCGGACCATTCCAGAAAGTTTCGATTTGTCATCCAGGTCATGTCCGACCCACGTCCGACCCAACCTCTGGGTCGGACGAAGTCAGAAACTTCGATGGAGAAAATTTTCGCCCGTCCGACCCAGTCCGAACTCACGGCCCTGGGTCGGGACCATTCCAGAAAGGTTTACTGTCGATTATCAAGACCGTCCGACCACGTCCGACTCACGGCTCTGGTCGGACGGTTCCAAGAAGGTTTTCCCGTTGTTTTCTCAAGGCCCGTCCGACTCACGGCTCTGGTCGGACGGTTCCAGAAAGTTTATTTCGTTTGTTCAGGCCCTGTCCGACCCAGCGTCCGATCCAGCTGTGGGTCGGACAGTAGCAGAACTTTGCTACAGGCCTTGTTTTCTTTTCCAATTTCACCATTGCTTCCCCACTCTTCCTAATTGGATCCTAACATGTTTTAGTACTATTTAGACACTCTAAATCACCTTAATTCATCCACCAAACTTGCTACTCAATCCTACATTTACTTACACCTTTCCTCATTACTTTTTCACACTTATATAGTTTCCTCACACTTATGCTACAGATTTTGTTTCTTCTTTTACACACCAATTCTCCCTCAACCAATGCTATTCCTGCATCCAAAATACATCACTCACATCCTAGTTCCATTCCCTTAACATACCTCTTTCAAAAACCTGTTACAAACTACAACTACAAAAGCACTCCATTAAACTCTAACTACTTCCTCTCTTTTACACAGCTAAGTCCTCTCATTTCTACACAAAATTTGACATAGTCTCCCCTATAATTCTTACTTTGCTCACACACTATTTCAGTTCACAATCTCACATTTTCCCAACCTGTTACACCACACATTATACTAACAATTCCAACACTTACTACATCCACATAAAATTCCTGCACATACACTCATTTACTACCCAATGTTTCCCAAGCTTTTAAACTTCATTTAAAAACTTCAAAACTGTTAAAACTCATTATTCATCATACTACAATATTCTCATTACTCATTACTCAATTCACTACTCATTTTACTACTCAAAAAACTGTTATAATACCACATACACAAGCTAGTTCAAGGTAAACACAATTACCTTGTCTTGCTAGTTTTCTTTCCATTCTTTTCCTTCCTCTTCCTTTCTTCTCCTTGTTCTCGGTTCCAATGAGATTCACACACACACAAGTGCTACAGCACAGAACAACATACACAACACCATTTAGCATTTCATTTATATTAACCCTAGAATTCAAGTTTTAGGGTTTAGGCAAGAATGTTACCTTCCAATGAGTAGATGAAGTTCTGCTTAGCAAGAGAACAATATTTCTAGCCCAAGAAGGAGCCAAAATCGGCTGAAGCAACAAAGAGCCAAGAGTTCAAAACATGGAAATTCTTAAAATGCCAATGAGAGCTAGAAACAATGGATTTCGAACTTCTTTTTTTTTTACCTCAGATGAAGAGGAGGTGAAGGTGCTTCTAATGGTGGCTTCAAATCTCCAAATGGTGAACACCCATAAAATCGAAAGTGGAGTTTTTGGATTTTTGAAAGGATGAAAATGTTCTCCTTTGCAAGGGGATTACAACGGTAATTTTTGTCGAGTTTGGAGGAGATTTGAGTGGTCAAAGAGAGGAGAGAAGTAGAGGGCTGTATGGGGGCTCAAGAAATCGCCATTATCGGCTGATGAGAGGAGAGGAAAAAATTCAGAGGGAAGGAGAAGGGAGTTACGTGAGAGAGGGGTGAGGGGTGAGGGTAGAGAGAGAGTGTTAATTTTTTTGTTTATTTGTTTGTCCTTTAGTCACTAAAGGCAAATAAAGAGGGAGGGGAGTAGTGAGTGGACCGGCCCCCTCTATACACACACAGCATTTTCAGATTTTATTTACCCAGTGGACACATTAGCTTTGTTTATTTACTCTCTCACCCCACAACTTACCGGTTGCTACAGTTCTTACTAATCGGTACCCGTTTTCCGGAAATTTTCTCATTTAGTTAATTTTATTGGTTCTAAAGCTTCACTAATATCTATTAGTGACTATTTAGTTGACCAAAATTATTACGAGTCTATTTGACCCGCTTAAAGTCACGTTTTCCCGGTTTCCTCGGAAAACGCGCTTTAAGGTTCGTTTATGCTTTTAACCCTTTTTAAAGGTCTGTTTTCTTCGGGATTTGTTCCCTCATATTTATTTTAGTGTAATTAAGCCTTTCAAAACATAATTAGCCTAATTAATCACTGTTTTTAATTACGGGGTATTTCAATATATGTGTATATAGCACTTTCAATTTGTTTTGACTATATAAAATATTTTATATAGTTTCATGAGTGGTATTTGTGATATTTAATACATGTATTAATATGCAACATGTGATATTAATTTTTGGAGTTTATTTCTCCTTAATAATTCTCTCTTTGATTAGTGATTTAATATATGATTAGTGTCCATTTTGGACTATATATTTATATAATGATATTTATAGCAATTAATGCTCATGATTCAAATTAATCCTTATTAAATAAGGTAATAAATATTTGGGGTATTTCAGCCTACCCCCCTAAAAGGACTTCGTCCCGAAGTCATCTTGATTAAATAGGTAATATAACTACCCAATGTAAGCTCAATGATAACTACCAATTCGGCGTATCAATTCTAAGGTCTCGACACTTCCCCGAAGTGTTATCAGTTCTGATCAACCACAAGCTTTCCAATCCAAATCAGTATGCATATAACATAAGTCCCGAAGGACATAAGTACATAACTGTACAAGTTCTTAGAGCACATACACACATTACAAGTGCATCACAACACATCACGTTCATTCAATGACATATCACCAGTACATAAGGCACATATATGCCTCAAAAACAACACAACCACAACAAAGACAATATAAACAACTAAATATACCAAGAGGCTCTACCCCCCTTAAAAAGGGTTACGTCCCGTGACCCCAAAAGTATCTAACAGTCGCTATGAGAGGAGCGTTGGATACTTGGATCTCATGGAGTTCTCCAACTCCCATGTGGCCCTTTTTCGCCTCATGATTCGACCAACGGACTTTGACCCATTTAATGGTCTTGTTCTTGGTCTTCTTTGTTTTCGTATTGAAACTTGGGAGTGGAGTCTTCTCATATTGAGGGACAGATCGATCTCTAGTCACTCGGCTCTATAAGAAAAGATGCAAAGGGTGAGGCGCGTATTCTTTTGGTTAAGGCGTAGAATATTTGTGCACTCTCCCAAACACGTTCTATTGGGCCCACCATGCTTCTCGCTCCATAATGAGGTGCAACCCACGTATATAGGGCTTGGTTTGCCCTTTTCGGTCCTAAAGGTATATTATAGATGATTTATTAACAGCAAGTTATTGCTGACCTCTTTCCAATATGACAGTGTCATTCACGGTCTTTTCTTAATTTAGAAACGGAGGTATTTCCATTCAGTGTTTTATCATTACTTGTACATGCGTGCGATTAGGTCTAAGTCGTATCCAGATGTTATGGATTACTAGCGCGGAATATATTTTGAATTGTTATTATCTTCACTCATTTGTTTGTAGTTGAGGTGAAGTATAACATTGGCTATCGTTTGTTGTTAGTGCTCTTGCACTAGTCTCTGAGATTTTGGATGTATTAGCTTAAGAATTCACGGAGATAATTCTTGTCATCTCTTATCTCCAGGTTGTTTTGATCCGGAGTAACATTAATTGTAATATTTGTTATGTGCTTCGTGTTGTTGTATATTGTATATTTTGTATATTGGTCTTACGCCAATATTTGTATGATTCACCCCGCTTTTGCTAGCGAAATCCATTTTTGTGTTCATATTGGGCCTTGCATTTTTCGGCATCCCGTATGGGTATGCTCTTTGGCAGTTGAGGCATTTTTCCCTCTGGTATATCTATATCCTTTCTATTTTGCATGTTGTTCAACAGGAATGTAATTGTATGTTTATGAGTTCCTGTGTGGATTATAGCGTTGAACGTTGTATTTATTTTGGAGTGCATCTTTGAACGGTCTAGGCTATTTTGTAGCCTGCCTTCAATTTTTGTTTCTCATCATTTGAGTTCTGCACAACTTTCACTCGTCTGTGTTTGCCAATGTATCCATTCTAATGGCTATTTATAATGGTCGCTTCTGTGCGCACCATATCTTAGTCGATTCGACAGTTATAAGTTATTGTGATATTTGATTAATAGCTTGGGCATCTGCTAGCGTGCCAGCTTGCCTTTCTTTTATTATATATTGGTGTACTTATTTTCAGCCCCTTTCCAGGTGAAAACGTATTGTTGCCTTTAATGTGGGCATATGAGATTGTTACATCATTCGATATTGTCTTGCTCTCTGTTGGAGAGTAACTCTCTTTATGTCCCTCTTACGGGTGGCGATTTCCATTATTAAGTAGGTTCTTTTTGGTGCTAAGTATTGTGTTGGTGTGAGCAGTTATTGAACCTTATGAGGGTTCTATTTATGTTTAATCACCCATTCAATGGGTTTTACATGCTTGTCACTAGGCTGACTATCAACTCTCTCCTCATTCTAGAGGTTTTCTTAATGTTATTGTGTCAACCGTTCCTTTGCGGCGTTATGACTTAGTTGTGTTATTTTTAAGGTTTGGTTCCGGTAATCTCGTTGGTTTAATTGGAAATATTCTCGTTAATTTACTGAGGTAGTTATTTGCACTAGTCTTGTAACGCCCCTATTTACCGAAAATGCAGCGGAAATAAAATACAAGGCGATTACAGATCATCGGGTTCCAAACACCCGGCACCAAACCTCACCAATTTTAACCTAGGACAATACAAATGCTACGGTCTAAACTCGAGAAAACATAACATAAACCTAAAAATAGAAAATTACGCCAAAGCTCCACAAATCCTAATTCCCATCCCAATCACTCATACTCTTCGTGGCCACCTGTATAACAATTCATACCTACAAGATAAAACCAAGCAGCCCACCCCGGGAGGGGTGAGTCAGTTCCCTGGAATGGAACTGGTACAATTCTCATAATAGAAATTAAAACATAGTCTTTAAACAATATAGTAACTTGGAAAGAAACACTTAAAACAAAACAGAGGAACAAGGCACTTCAAAACCACCAAGTCAAAGTAACAAGCAAAGAATAGAGATAGATAACAGAAAGGTAAAGTTAGTCAATTAAAACCACACCATGAGTTAGTAAACATCCCATGCTTAAGTTAGATTTAATTCCAGTTAGGAGTAGAAAGACTCAAGTAGTCACAAGGACTAGGAAAGAAAGGAAGAAATCCAAGAACCAACAACTCAAGAGTGGAATGAAACCAATTGGAAGAGATGGCTCCGCTGCCAATTACGTCCCTCGCTGTTAACTACGTCCGATAGGACAGGGGATATACAGCCCCTCGCTGTTTTTCAACGTCCGATTGGATAGGGGATATACAGCCCCTCGCTGTTTACCGGTGAAGATGTGCGCACATCACAACAAAGACTCACCTCATGGTTGAAACGATATCCAGGTCGAAAGAAGAATTTACCAAGATTGACATTCCCATATTCCAACTAGATTAATAACTGCACAAGTGCAATACCAAAACACTCACTCCTACAGAGTGCAGAGGCGTAAACCCTCAGCAGTTAATATCCAATGAGATAACCAGATAAGAGGAACCAATAATCATGAAAGTTGTACATTCAAGGCTCAGTTAGTCACATCAGGCTGAGTTAGTCACACAAACAGTTTCCTTTCGAAATTCATTCAAGCTCAGTTAGCGTTTCTCAAAACATTCCATAAAGTTTGTCACCAAAAGTATCTGAGTACGAGAAATCGTACCTGGTATGTGTAGAAGCAATAACTAAACTTGAAAATGCGAACTACTTCCACTAATCACCTATAATTAAGGTATTCCAAGCATTGATTAGTTAAGGAACTATAATGCTACACATCTTTCATTCTTACTAGTCTATAGTATTTGGTTTACAATTACTCTCTCTTAAAGATCTGGCTAGATCTCGTAGTTAAATCTTTAATGTTCATTTTAACTTATTCCATTTACCTACTCCTGAATATAGGTTTAGGTTAATTAAACTCTTTAGTTACACTTGGCTAACTTACTTTAATGCCTATTTAAGGTTTAAGATATGTATTTCCCCCTAATAGTCCACCTAGATGTCACATTAACATTTAATATTTCAATTGTCACGTATGAGTAAGGTTTATCCTAATTTTCCCCTCTTATTATGTTTCCCATAAGGTATGTTACTTCTTTTATTTACTTCTAATGTATTTATATATACACATATATTTTCCTTAGGATTTATCCAAAACATTCTTTAAGAAATTCTTATTGTATTTAATTATCTTTAATAACCTTTACACCTATCCACTCCCGGTATATAATTTATAAAATTAAGCATTTCCCTTAGTTTAATTTAAGTACATTACCCTCCACATTATCTAGTTGGTACAAACATAGATTGACTAAATTCCTTGATTAAACATATTATTATTTTATTTCTTATATATATATGCATATATATATATATTCACTTCACTTAAAAGCTTGTACTCAAAATATTACTTAACATTCTGTATTAAATGTTAGTTTAGTATTATTATATAATTCTCAACCTACAAAGTTTATTAATCATCTATACTTTAATTTTTTGTTACATTCAAAACCTTATATATTATAATACACCTTAGGAAAAATTCAGAATTACAATTTTTAGACCTATTTCTTCTTGTCTAAAAATCCCCATATTTAATATATAGCAACAATAACATTTTAGACATATTATAAAATTTTTATTTCATAAAAATATCTTTTTAAATTATCCAAACAATTCCAAAATTCACAAAACATACAAAAATTATAATTTACGTTTAAAAACTCAAAACCCATATTAATTTACATCAAAATAAACTACATTTTATAAGGAATCTGTGGTTAAAATTTGTCTCAAAATACATTAGGGAAGGTCATTAAATAAATCTAGCAAGTTAGGACTTTATTCTGGAAAACATATTAAATTATTACAACTTAAACCCCCACGATCTAATCTCGGCCGTCCATTCCTATTAACCACAATCGGACGGCCTACATCTCGCGAGTTCATCAGAAACTCCCAAATCGCACCCGAGTACTAATCCCTCAATATCTCACAATCTACAGAACAAAATTCGACGATTCTTGTTCCTATGGATTCGAAATTAAATTTCGGTTCTAATGGTACCGATTTCCCTAATTATCATGCAGAATTGAAGATTTTCGAATCTGGGTTCGAAGTTAGGGTTTATAGGTTGCTTTCGGTTTGAATTAGGCAAATTCCCCTATTGTAATCCGTTAATAGACTAAATTGCTATGTGGGTTTGACCGGTAATGAAGTTACGATTGGCAACAACGGAGCAATTTGATCAGAAACTCACCAGAATTGCATTAACGAGGAGAATCAAATCGGAAATTATGGAAACTTGTTATTTTATGTGCAGTTCAGGTAGGCAACTTCTCGAATCAACTCGCGCCAACTGAGAGAGATTTGATTCACGAAACCTATCACAATCCAAACTAGACATGTAACTCTAGACGTTAGTGGAAGAATCATTGAATCTGATGAACTAGGGAGAAAGTTACAAATCTCACAAGATCTGTGTTTACCTAGTCGGTTTTGGGATAATCTGGGCAGAAATACCACCGTGATCGCATAGGCAACTTTAGATAGCTTTATCTCCCAAACCAGCTGAAATACCCCAAACCCTTATATGTTGTTTAAACATTAAACTTGTAACACCCCCAAATAAACTCAGCAGCAGTACAAACAATGCCTAACGATATTATGACAAGTATATGCAGCGGGTTCGCAACTCCATCCGGGTGCCACAGACGTCAACCACCCACGTGGTTGACATAATCACACTACCAACACCAAGTTACGGTCCGAATGACTAGAATTAAAAACCTTAACCAAATCCAAGTACGACATGAAATACAACCAAGTACCGAGAGTCTACATCATAAGTTCTTAATAAAACAACATAAACTGAAGCGTACATCCAGGGTTTAGTGTTACATAGTCACAACCCATACATTAAAACATACTAATTAATAGTCTTGCCCAGATAGACTACCCCCATGATAGTCCTTCACCTACACTCCGACATGATCGAGCTGATCACCTGTAAAAATAAAGGACTCAGCAAAACTATGCTGAGTATGAACGTGTGTAGCCCATATGTTGCCGGGCTACACGACTACTTGGTCAAATATAATTAAGTCAAATTACATGCTATAATAACGCAGTAAAGCACACCACAACACATCGTAATATCATACACACATCAAGGTAGCAAGCATTAGACACAGGCAACCAAGCATAACATGCTGGCATCATCAAACACATAACCAAGCACATAAGGTTGCTAGTATATCAACAGCAATCATGTAACTAATACAAGCGTGCGCGTAGGTGTTTTATGCCAATGATCCTCACTATGAGATCATTCGAGCGTTGTGTATTTTCATTCCTTTTCTGTTGTTCCCGTAAGTGTATCCTCTTTCTCTCTTCTTGCACCAAGTCTGGGGATATAGTTAAGTCCCGTGACCATATCATGTAGGCGCCAATCTTTCCTTGATTCTTTAAGGTTTATTTGTGAATTCACTATCACCACATATTGAAGAGCGTCTTCTCCATAGCTAATCCTCCATTTCCGGTGTCGTGCGTCGAGAACGCGGGGTCACCTCAATACCCCAGTATGGTTTCCTTCAACTGGTATTTTACTATTCATTATTGTTATAAGTTCGACACCATAGTGGGTGTCGTTAGAAGTCCTCTAAAATTTAAGAGGAGTGTTCCTCTTATATAGTTCCATGTTTGTTTACGTAATTCGTTGTATTTCATCTCAAGGTTTCATCAACGAGAAGGGACTACACTACTGTGCGCGCACAAGTATTATGCAGCAATGATATATGTAACAAGCATATAAACAAGTCATAACAAGCAATCCAATTTCATGCTAATCTTATGGTCATTGTCAAACAAGGCACACAACACGCAAGCCGTGTAACACGACAACATACGAACAACACATGTCCATACCTTATTTGAAAGCACGAGTAGTCTTACTCTCGAAGTCCCGGTCGGAGCTCGCTACGGTCCTAGAGTTAATTAAAACAATGTGTCAGTTTATTATTTTATGTGACGACACTTTATATCGTATGTTATTCCTTAGGTATGTTGTTACATGGCTAGTTTATATTGACTCTTAGAACTTCACGTGCATTAATTCTAGGCCTAACTTACACCTAGGATATTCATATCTTTATTTACATGTTAACTAAGCCCTTTGTCCTTAGTTAATGTTTTAGGGCGGTTTAAGAGGTAATTATGTAACAAGTTTATATAGTATAGGTTTAACATGTCTAATGTGTATTCCCTCCTTAGATAACTAGGTGGGCAATAATTTAACTCCTGTATAGTGATAATATAGGCCATAGAATAACCCTAAAACTTCTTTATACAGAAACCCATAAGCTGCCAAAACTAAAACACCATTTCCATGGAATACCTTAACTAATTTCACTTTTAATGTAGTAGTTGGTGTATAACTTTCTCCACATGCTTTGGTATTCTAGTTATGTTGATTAGCTATTATTTGAGTTCATTATTAAACTGGAATATCACTGCTAATACCCTTGAAATCTGGTTATGCAGAAACTATAACCTCACTGAAACTGAACACAACTACACATTCTTCCTTGGTTATTGTTGTTAGTTAGCTTAGTGTGTTTACCTCTTTCCTGCAGTGCTTACACAACTAATCATAGGTGTTAACCTTGGTTTAAGTTCAAGACTATACTCATAGGACACCCACAGTTCATCTGTAACTAATTACATAGAACAGATACAGAAGACAATCAAGAAAGCTGAAACTGAAAGTCATGAGACTAGATGCCTACTCCTTGATTCTTTTCTGTTTAATCACAGTTTCTTCCTTTCAAATCTCTCCCCAGGCTCATCTATCTAGTTGAGTGTGATAACACAAGTTTAAACTCGAAACTACTCTAGTAATACACACACTAAATCTTCTGTCTAGAAAAACAGAAACACCTCCAGAATCAAACAAAAGGAAACAAGCTGAAAACAGAAACTGATATGTCTTTCCATTTTTTTCCCAGCTTAACTATACCATGGTTTATGTGTTAACAAATTTTTAGACTCAAGACTAATCCTAAGCCACAAGGACAACTCCTCTGAATATCATTGTTCAGACCTAACAAAACTGAAAACATAACAGGAAAGACTAATTCTGTAACTTGAAACTGAAAGATTGATAGATCTCCTTGTTTTTCTTTTAGGTTCTGAGTCTATTTTTTTTTTCCTCCTAAGTATTTATACCCAGTTAAGTGTGTTAATGAGTTTTGAACCTTCAAGCATAGGCCAATATTAACCTAGACAATGCCCCCGAAAACCCCCTGCATAAAACTAGAAAATCTGATAACCTAAACTTCAAGAAACTGATAACCTGATGTGAAGCTTTCTGTTATAGTTGGTTTCTGTCTCTTTAGTCTCTTTTATGTTTTTTTTTTCTAAACCGATCTACAACTTCCTCCAACTAATTTACATTCTTAGTTAAGACAGTTAAAAGACTCTAAGTTCATTTTCCACCCAAGGAGCAAGACACACCCTCTGAGAAAAACTCTACACAGAAACTGCAAGTAAGGTCTACTGTGGTTTCTTATTGATTCTTTTCTGTATTTTACCATCCTGTCTTTTAAACTTCTCCCCTATGTATTTATTACCCAGTCAAACGTTTCCTCCCAATTTTAAACCCAAAGCTTTGCTAATACACACTCACTCGGTCTCCTGTACATAACAGAAACTAATCCAACTGAAACTGAAACTTTCACATTTTGATATCTTGCTCTTATTTCCTTCTGTTTGTTCATTGTCTGTGTTTCAAACTTGTTTTCTGTTTCCTCATCTTGCCCACTCATTTAACCAAGTATTTCAGTTAAGCTCCTAAACCCAAAATAACCCAAGTGACATTCCGTACTGAGAAGTTGATATACAGAAGCACAAATTCAGAACTGCAACAGAACTGCTACAACATTGCCCATCTCTTCTCTCGGTTTCCTGGTTGGGTTTTTAGATTTTTTTCCACTTCTTTGCCTTACGTGACTTAGTGTGTTATATAGTTTTAGAATTTAAGAATTGACCCAAAGGTGGCATGGACAACTACCAGGCAGAACTGGAAAACTGAAACCTACACTGAACTGAATGTAACAGACCCTGGACTGTCACATTTCTTTTCTGTTACTTGACTTTCTATCTTTCCCACGGTGCTTACAGATTCACTTAAGTACATTAGAATGCCTTAGACTCATTAACTACTCAATACAGCCTTCTATAGTTCTTTGTACAAATTCACACATAACTCAAGTTCTTCAGTAAAAACTGTAACCTGAAAATGTAGCACTGATATCTATCATTCTATTAGCTGTTTGTTATTGAATTAGGTTCCCACTTCTTCCCATTCTAATTTGGGTAGCTTAATATGTGGTGATCCTTAAATCCCACAGACCCCAACTGTAACACCCCGTCCATAAACTTAACACTTAATCAATAATCGCAGCGGAAATCATTACTTAAACATATACCAAAAAGGGCGGTGTTACACGCCGTTAGCCACCCACGTGGCTAACAAGGCTGTTACATAATATGTATCGGTCTGATCACACGAATCCCGAGCATACTTACAACCTTCCAAAAATGACCATCCAAAAAGAATTACAATATACCGAGTGTAACTGTTCAAAAATCACTAACCAACTTTACATCCTCCAAAGTAAACGACCTCGAGTGTACAAGCACTACTCGGGTTCAACATCCAAAAACAACAAAATATCAACATCCTAGGATCTAAAGCCAATCTGCTTCCTCGATCCTCATCCTGCAAATAAACATAGCCCCCAAGGGGGTCAGCAACCTTTTGCTGGCATGGTTAACGTGCAGCCCGCTGACTACCGGGATACACGCAACTATTTGTCATTATTACATGGCGTTGATTTTATCATACAACATGCATAATATATAACAGGAGCTATTGCAGAACAATAACAACACATACATAGTGAAAACAGTTCACTTTAAATAACAACCAACATGGTTAGTCAACTTGTAAGCCTAGAGGATGTCTTCATCCTCATGTTAAGCTTAACACATAACACATTACTGTTTAGTTAGTCGGGTGAGTAACTTTAACTTGAAAGATGAGACGAGCGTAGTGACCCGAACACATCAACACATAATTTCCCCCTAGCCCGAGTGGAAGTCAGGTAGGTAGCTTTGGCTAAGCTATGGGAGGTCGAATTCCCCATAAAAGGAAGACTACCCTAACATAAGGAGAGAGCCGAATCTGATGCAGATGTCGACACCCATACATACACGCGTGACCGGAACGACCGGATTCCTCACTCCCCGGTTAGCACTCGTTAGAAGTCCCACAATGGGAGCTTAACATAATCTCACACAAGTGTGTTTAAGTCCAGTTAAACAACAAGGGAAGCAAGGCATAATTATAACACATCACATAACCAAACACACATAGCCGGGTTAGAACGTTCCTTAGGGGGAACGTTGTTACCGGATACCGTTCTCTTACGTTTCTAGACTTGGGTTATTAACGGTTAGCACGCATTCGAGGTTACCGGTATCGGCACACACGTCACATTAATATAAAACTGTAAACTCGTTTCATGATTAATCTTACAAGGTTGTAAACACGCAAAAACACAGGTAGCACACAAGCCGGTGTAAACCGGTAGGCAACGGACTGCAAGAAAACCATACCTTGGTCCTTGCCGCTCTAGTGGTCCACCGTACGTGGTTCCTAAACACGATTGATAATGTCGGTTAATTAATATACTAGACCCTTGATAAACTTGTTACTTCACATTCCTTGTTTATTCTTCTTTCACACTTTATTATGATTTTTCCCCATCTTTTAGTTGTTATTATAGTCCCCATACATGTTCTAGACAAACCCCCCACAGGAAGTCAAAACGGGGCTCAAACGAGCAGTTATGTTGAAAACAGTGACATGTCCGAACTTGTGTCCGAACATCAATGTTCGGACACAAGCCGAGACTCATAAGTTGAAAACTGCCATTTGTCCGAACTTGTGTCCGGACATCAATGTTCGGACACAAGCCGAGACTCAGGAATTGAAAACTGCCATTTGTCCGAACTTGTGTCCGGACATCAATGTTCGGACACAAGCGAGAGCAAATGAAATTAACATGTCCGAACTTGTGTCCGGACATCGAAGTTCGGACACAAGTCGGTTAAAACTTGTGAAAATTGGGGTGTCCGAACTTGTGTCCGGACATCAAAGTTCGGACACAAGTCGAGTTAAACCGAGGAAAATTGAGGCGTCCGAACTTGTGTCCGGACATCGAAGTTCGGACACAAGTCGAGACTTAAAACTGTGAAAATTTTTGAGTGTCCGAACTTCGAAGGTCGGACCGAAGTTCGGACATCACCCAAAGTTCCGAAAACTTTAACTTAACGAGGCATGTCCGAACTTCCAAGTCCGGACGGAAGTTCGGACAGACCCAGAAATGCATTTTTCAGTGGCGTTTTCAACACAGAATTTCACCCAAACTCAATACAATTTTGCATATCTCCCCATAGACATTACATGTTTCCCCACATTATTAGCCCCAAAACACTTGACACAACTCATTTAAAAACACCAATTTGTACACAAACATCATTTAACAACAACACACAATGTATAAACCCTTAAGTTTGGCACTTAAACAACAACAATTTAAACACTGAATTTCCTCATATTTGCAACACCTGCATTTCACTGAGCATTTATTTGCACTTAAACAAAAACACATCTCAAGCTCATACATGGTTTAAGGTAAGTTTATTACCTTGGTTTTCCTTCCCAAACTTCCCTTCTCTTTACTCCTTGTTCCACAATCGGTATCAACGGGTTTACCGCTACACTAATGACCAAGCCAAGATAGCCACAATGAGTATTTAGGGTTTATAATTCCTTAACCCTAGAATTAGAAATTGCTTGAACACAAGGAGGGAATTACCTTTATTTCAAAAAAATGCTTGGTAATGGAATTAGGGCTAGCTCCAACTCCTCAAGGAGATTGAACAAGCTAACAAGGAGAACAAGCATGGTGTTCAAAATAGAGAAAACCGATTTCAAGAAGGAAATGAAGGAATGAGTGAGTTTTTGATTTCCTTCTTACCTTAGAACAACAAGAAGACCCTTGGCTTCAAGAATGTGAAGCTTTCTCTTCAAAATGGGGTACACCCATGGAGATGAAGTATGGTGTTTTGAGATTTCGAAAGGTACAAAATGATCTCCAAAATGAGAGGAGTATTTTGGTGAAAGAATTTCTTGATTTGGAGCTAAGATGAGGAAGTTACAAGAGATTGAAGTTGGGGCTTCTTTGGCTTTGTGAAATCGCCATGCTTGGCAAAACAAGAGAAAGAGAGCTGGGTGAGGGAGAAGGCAACGTGAGTGAAGAGAATGAGGGGGAGAGAGAGAGTGAGAGAGAGTTTTGTGTGTGAGAGGGAAATAAATGTATTTTATTGTTTTGTAGTTTAGTAAATGAGTGGTATTAATAGAATAGAGAGGGGAATAAAATCTGGTTTTTATTTTACAATATGAGAGAGTGGCACTTGGTCATTAGCAGATAACACCCGTTAATTCCCGAACTGTCGGTTTTGACAGTCCGGGTCCGGTTTCCGGAATATATATATTTTTGATTCTAAAAATTCTTAGACTTTAATTAGTATATAATTATAGTTATAAAATCAACTATAATTTATACAAGTCCGCTTTACGTTTAACGTCACGTTTTTCAGTTTTCTTGAAAAACGTGTTTAAAGTCTCGTTTGTGCATTTAATCCATTATATGGATTCGTTTCTTTCGGGAATTTCTCCCACATGTTCTTAATGACTACTTAAGTCTTAAAATATATTAATTATGTAATTAACTAACATATTAAGGTTTGGGGTATTTCAATCTACCCCCCTTAAAAGAACTTTGTCCCCAAAGTTCACATTTCCCACGTATCTTAATATTAGAACACGGGGATTACTTCTGCAACAACGCTCCCATAACAACACACGAACATTCTTTACATTCCATCGGACTCAAGGTCCTGATAACAAACATCACTTAGACTCAAGGTCTATAACATAACAACATAGACATGTATTCCAATACATGCCGTACATACATAACCGAAACGGCTCTACCCCCCTTAAATAGGGGTACGCCCCGTACCCTATACATACAACTAAGAAGTAAACAATGACGGGTACTTCGCCTTCATCTTCTCCTCCAGCTCCCAAGTGGCCTCCTCGACTTCCTGGTTAGACCAGAGAACCTTCACCAATCTCACAGATTTATGGCGAGTGTCTCGAGTCTTAGTGTCCAGGATCCGTACGGGGTCTCCACTGATCGCATGGTCGGCTCTAATGTTAGCCTCTCGGGCTGAAGTACATGAGACGGATGGACATATATTTCTTCAACTGGGACACATGAAATACATCATGTACCTTGCCCAGCTCAGCAGGTAATCAAGCCTGTAAGCTACCGGGCCTATCCGCTCCGTCACAACATAAGGCCCCACATATTTCGGGCTCAACTTGCCTTTCTGGCCAAAACGGAATACTCCCTTCATGGGGGATACTCTAAGGAATACCTGATCGCCCACGGCGAACTCCAGGTCGCGTCTGCGCACATCGGCGTACGATTTCTGTCTATCCTGAGCTGCCTTCATGTTCGCTCGGATCTGACGTACTTCTGCTTGTACTTGCTCCAAATATTCAGGTCCTATAATGACCGTCTCACTCGACTCATCCCAGCATAATGGCGTGCGGCATGGTCTACCGTACAAGGCCTGGAAGGGAGACATCTTGATCGACGCGTGGTAACTGTTGTTGTAGCTAAACTCGATCAGATGTAACTTATCAATCCAGCTGGTCTGAAAGTCAAGTGCACATGCACGTAACATATCCTCAAGCGTCTGTATGGTGCGCTCACTCTGACCATCTGTCTGTGGGTGAAACGCCGTACTCAACTTCAGTTCGGTACCAAGTGCTTCCCGTGTACTTCTCCAGTACCTCGAGAGGAATCTGGTATCCCTATCAGACACGATAGTCTTCGGTACTCCATGGTGCCGTACTATCTCACGGTCGAAGAGCTCTGCTAGCTTCGCCACCTTCCAGGTGTCCTTCATCGGAATGAATCTGGCCACCTTGGTCAGTCGGTCAACAACGACCCATATCATATTCAAGCCTCCCCGAGTAGGCGGAAGCCCAACAACGAAGTCCATGGAAATATCATGGAACTTCCATTCAGGAACGGGCATTGGCTGTACCATGCCACCAGGACGACGGTGCTCAAACTTGACCTTCTGGCAAGTGAGACACCTAACAACATAATCTGTCACATCTTTCTTCATACCGGTCCACCAGAAATATCTCTTCATACCCTTGTACATCTTTGAAGCTCCGGGGTGAATAGAAGTAGAAGAACAATGTGATTCGCTCAATATGCGCTCCTTCAGCTCAGCGCTATTTCGTGGAATACAAAGTCGGCCATTCAGCCTGATCAAACCATCATCATGAAGTCGGAAGTCATACTTCTGACCTTCGAATGTGCCATCGATAAGCTTCTGTTTGATCTCTTGCATGTACTGATCTGACATCTGAGCACTCCGCACCTCTTCAACCAAGCTAGAGTGAGAGATAAGCGAATGGAGAGAGTGTGCTCGGCGACTCAATGCATCAGCTACAATGTTTGCTTTACCTTCCTTGTACTGAAGGTTAATATCATAGTCAGTAAGGAATTCAACCCATCTTCTTTGCCTCATGTTCAACTCCTTCTGAGTGAACAGGTATTTCAAGCTCTTGTGATCTGAATAAATCGTCACATTCACTCCATACAAATGGTGTCGCCATATCTTCAATGCGAAGACAATGGCACCCAACTAAATCATGCGTAGGATAATTTTCTTCGTGTCGCTTCAACTGTCGGGAGGCGTAAGCCACGACCTTCCCGTGTTGCATCAAAACACAGCCCATACCTTTACCTGACGCATCACAGTACACCTCGAAACCATCAGTACCCTCTGGTATAGTAAGAATCGGTGCAGAAGTCAAAGCATCCTTGAGCTTCTGAAACGAGATTTCACAGTCCTCAGTCCAATCAAACGGTGCATCCTTCTTTGTCAAGGATGTCATCGGTTTCGAAACACTAGAGAAATTCCTCACAAACCTCCGATAGTAACCTGCCAGACCGAGGAAGCTCCGGATGTCGGCAACCGTCTTCGGTCTAGGCCAGGTGCGCACAGCATCAATCTTGGCCGGATCCACAGCGATCCCGGCCTCAGAAATAACATGACCAAGGAAAGAGACTTGGTCCAACCAAAATTCACACTTTGAGAACTTCGCATAAAGCTGGTTCTCTCAATGTTTGCAACACACTCCTCAGGTGAGCTTCATGCTCCACCTTGGACTTAGAATAAATGAGAATATCGTCGATGAAGACAACTACTGATCTATCCAACTGATCTCGAAACAAACGATTCATCAAATCCATAAACTTTGCTGGTGCATTAGACAACCCAAACGGCATGACCGTGAATTCATAGTGCCCATATCTGGTACGGAAAGCGGTCTTCTCTATATCACTGTCTCTGATAGCAATCTGATGGTAACCCGATCGCAGATCGATCTTAGAGAACACAGATGCACCTCTCAGCTGATCAAACAAATCATCGATACGTGGCAATGGGTAACGGTTCTTCACCGTCACAGCATTCAGCTCCCTGTAGTCGATGCAGAGGCGGAGACTCCCATCCTTTTTCTTCACAAAAAGGACTGGTGCTCCCCATGGTGAGACGCTAGGGCGGATAAATCCCTTGTCTAGCAGGTCTCGCAGCTGTTCTTTGAGCTCAGTCATCTCAGCTGGAGCCATACGGTAGGGCGCCTTCGCTATAGGTCCGGTGCCCGGTACCAAGTCAATCTCAAACTCAACTGCCCGTGTAGGCGGCATGCCTGGGAGCTCCTTAGGAAAGACATCAGGAAACTCCGACACAACCGGTACATCTGGGCTAAACTCCGGGTCTCTCTCTATGTCCTGGACATAGCAGAGGTATACATCATTCTTCCTTCTGATTTCGTGGTACATGGCCATGGCGGAGATGATCTGTGTCGAAGGCTCCCTGGGCCTCTGGCGGTATGAAATGGTAACCCCAGACGGACTCCTAAGAAGCAGACGGTGCTCGGCACATAGGATTCTGCCCTTGTACCGCTCCAACCAGTTCATCCCCACAATCACATCAAATCCGAGCCCCTCGAACTCTATCAAGTCGATCGGGAACTCTTCATTTTAATTCGAACGGTGGCATCTCGGTAATAACGGGTGCATCTGATCCGCTCCTTAGACGGGAGAGTGACTAAAAGTCAGGGATCTCCTCCCCGTCTAGCCCCAGTCTCCTCGCAAATGAGAGTGAGACAAACGTATGTGAGGCTCCAGAGTCGAACAAGATCGACGCATCCACGCCATTCACTGGGAAGGTACCGGTGAGGATAGTGCCGCTTCTGCCGGCCTCTGCCTCTGTACATACACTCAGTGTACCTTCCGTCCCGAGTGCAGCGCCTAATTTATTTCATAAACTTGATAAGTATATTGGTAACACACGGGTGGAATGCTCAAGAAATCAACACTACTTTATTCATAAAACTCATCGTTACACCATGATGGTATTACATTGGCTACATCGCTCGATAACTTAACATACTTAATGCATCACATACTTAACATACAACTGGCTTCATACTTTACATGATTACACATAACTTCAGAACTGTCTAAAGGTTAAGTTCAGTCTTCCAGGTTTCATGTGGGTGGCATTGATTATTGTCGGAGGCGCCGTATTCAATTTGATCTTCTTGATACCATGATACAGCATCCTCGACTGCCCACCCATGATTAACACATCTCCAGACTCCAATACTAACTTTCTTGCAAGGTCCGCACGCTTCTGCTCGCCATACATAAACACTGCGGTATCACCAATGGACCAAGACACCACGGGTACTCCCTTACTAAGAGACTCGGGTGACTCGTCCTTGTCTTGGTGTAAACCCAACCTTCCACCTTTCTGGTAGAAATTGACAATACACAAATCTGCCTTGATACTTGGGATTTGTTCCGGTTCAACTTGCTGAGCAAATTCCCACGTGTGTTGTGATTAACAACCGCAAGGAACTCCTAGGTATACTCGGTATGGGTAGCCCATCTTCAGCTCGTGTGTCTTGATATGATTGGTGTAAGGGTTCCAATCCTACCATGCACATCATCTTTAAGTTCATTTTCGCCCATTGGGTTTCGGGTGTGTAGAAACCTCCAGGTGCTGCTCCAAGCTCGTCGCATCGTCGAATGATGTGGATTTGTGCTTCGGGTGTCAAGTATCCCTTAATAAATCATACCTGGTTGGAAACTTGACACTGTTCTGTCGGATAGTCGGTGATGTCGATGGTGGTATCTCCGGGGTTCGGTGTGGGTGGGATTGGATAGCAAATATTGAAGGTCCTAAGGTTTATAAATCTTCTAATTTAGGTGGTTTCACTTTATACTTCAACTCATTACTTATGTGGTATTATTTAGACCACTAACACACATGCATGGAAATGCGGTAAGCAATCACTTATCTTACTAACGGTTTAAGGGGGTACCTGGTCTAGAAGACGATCCTGGTGCCTCTGACCGGTCCACCACGTTCAAGGCAGCCTGCCTGCTCCTGCCCCTTCCCCTTCTGGGAATCAGTATTCCCTTGCCCTGAGGATGGCTGATAGGGGATTTCGGGCCTCAGTGGTAGCAGTGGCCTTACCCTTCCATTGCCCTCTAGGCCTGTAGTTTCTGCCATCGGGGTTACTGTAGCACTCAAAGTCACGGTGCGCCCAGCTTCTTGCAGTAGTGGCATAGCACATCGTTCCCCTTGCAGTCCTTACCGGGGTGGTCACCCTTGCACCACTTGCAGAAATAGTGGCGCTCCGGTGCAGAGCCCGTACTGGCTGCTATTACAACACACACAATCAATACCACTTCACAACATAACAATACATACTTGAATTCGATATTCGAAATTTATTAGTTACCCTTGGGCGGGTGTGAGCGTAAGGGCTTAGCCGCATAGGCATAAGTGAGCTTCAGCGGCTCCTCCGTGGTAGTGGGCTGGGCTGGCCTTGCCTTCTTGCTGCTGCTGGCCCTTCTGGGGCTGAGGGTAAGGTTTCCTCTTCTTCCCTCCTTGGTACCCTTGCGAGCTTTGGCCCTCGCTCGAGACCTTGCGCTTATGCGCATTCTCCTCGTCCCTTAGACGGACGGTGATCTCCACCTTAGCAGCGGCATGATAGCACTCTTGAGTTTCAAGGCGTTAGTCATGCCCCGCAACACATTTACACACTCCCATATAACACAACTTATTCACACTTAGACATTATTGGAAATTTACCTGCAAGGTGTTGTACTCGGCTGGCCCCATGCCATAGCGTAGGCGGTGGCTCAACCCACTGTAGAATCGGTTTACTAAGACCCGGTTCGAGTAACCAAGGTGGTCGGTAGAAGATGAACAAGGTCGGTGAAGGCGGTGTAGTAGTCGTCCACCGTCATTTTATCTCCCTGCTTCAGACTGTCAAGCTCTAGGCGCTTCGCCTCCTGCACATGCACGGGATAGTACTTGGCCCTCAGCAATGCCGTGTACTGCTCCCAGCCGAAATCCGGATCGGCCAAGTTCTCAGCCCTCACTAGCTTCCACCAGTTCCTAGCCGAACCCTTCAAAAAAACGCAGCAAGTCGGACCTTGGCATCAGCAGGAACAGCCAAAGTCTCATAGGCGGTCTCGAGCTCCGAGATGTACGCCTCTAGCTTAGAAGGGTCGGTCTCCCCCTTGAAAGACGGGGGCCTCAAATCGGCCAACGCTTTCACCCAATTAGTTTCGCGTGGCTGAGGTGGTGGTGGTGGTTCAGGCTGATCCTGACCAACGGGCGTCTGCTGCCCTTGCTGCACTGCAGCTACTATCTGCGGCACAACCTGTGCCAGGGCGGCCGCTACCGCTTCGGCCATCATTTGAGCAGTGGGGTTATCCCCCGGGTCACTTGGACCAGGCCCTCCTCGGCCTCGTCCTCGCGGTCGCCCTGCCATCTGAACATACATGAGAGCCCATTAGTATTGTGTTTACAAACTTACCGAACCACATGCTTATAACGTCCGTTGGACGACAATGTTTAAATTCCTAACTCGGTATATTCCTAGGCTCGGTTGTCGGTAATCAGAGCGATACTTCGCTCTGATACCACTTTTTGTAACACCCCGTCCATAAACTTAACACTTAATCAATAATCGCAGCGGAAAATCATTACTTAAACATATACCAAAAAGGGCGGTGTTACACGCCGTTAGCCACCCACGTGGCTAACAAGGCTGTTACATAATATGTATCGGTCTGATCACACGAATCCCGAGCATACTTACAACCTTCCAAAAATGACCATCCAAAAGAATTACAATATACCGAGTGTAACTGTTCAAAAATCACTAACCAACTTTACATCCACCAAAAGTAAGCGACCTCGAGTGTACAAACACTACTCGGGTTCAACATCCAAAAACAACAAAATATCAACATCCTAGGATCTAAAGCCAATCTGCTTCCTCGATCCTCATCCTGCAAATAAACATAGCCCCCAAGGGGGTCAGCAACCCTTTGCTGGCATGGTTAACGTGCAGCCCGCTGACTACCGGGATACACGCAACTATTTGTCATTATTACATGGCGTTGATTTTATCATACAACATGCATACATATATAACAGGAGCTATTGCAGAACAGTAACACACATGCATAGTGAAAACAGTTCACTTTAAGTAACAACCAACATGGTTAGTCAACTTGTAAGCCTAGAGGATGTCTTCATCCTCATGTTAAGCTTAACACATAACACATCACTGTTTAGTTAGTCGGGTGAGTAACTTTAACTTGAAAGATGAGACGAGCGTAGTGACCCGAACACATCAACACATAATTTCCCCCTAGCCCGAGTGGAAGTCAGGTAGGTAGCTTTGGCTAAGCTATGGGAGGTCGAATTCCCCATAAAAGGAAGACTACCCTAACATAAGGAGAGAGCCGAATCTGATGCAGATGTCGACACCCATACATACACGCGTGACCGGAACGACCGGATTCCTCACTCCCCGGTTAGCACTCGTTAGAAGTCCCACAATGGGAGCTTAACATAATCTCACACAAGAATGTGTTTAAGTCCAGTTAGAACAAGCAAGGGAAGTAAGGCATAATTCATCAATACACATCACAACCAAAACACATAGCCGGGTTAGAACGTTCCTTAGGTCGAGGGACGTTATTACCGGATACCGCTCTCGTACGTTTCCTAACTTGGGTTAGTTAACGGTTAGCACGCATTTGAGGTTACCGGTATCGGTACACACACGTCACAATAATAGTAAGACCTGTAAACTCGTTTCATGAATTAATCTTACAAGGTTGTAAACACGCAAAAACACAGGTAGCACACAAGCCGGTGTAAACCGGTAGGCAACGGACTGCAAGAAAAACATACCTTGGTCCTTGCCGCTCTAGTGGTCCACCGTATGTGGTTCCTAAACACGATTGATAATGTCGGTTAATTAATATACTAGACCCTTGATAAACTTGTTACTTCACATTCCTTGTTTATTTTTCTTTCACACTTTATTATGATTTTTCCCATCTTTTAGTTGTTATTATAGTCCACCTACATGTTCTAGACAAACCCCCGCAGACGGAAGTCAAAACGGGGCTCAAACGAGCAGTTATGTTGAAAACAGTGAATGTCCGAACTTGTGTCCGAACATCAATGTTCGGACACAAGCCGAGACTCATAAGTTGAAAACTGCCATTTGTCCGAACTTGTGTCCGGACATCAATGTTCGGACACAAGCCGAGACTCAGGAATTGAAAACTGGCATTTGTCCGAACTTGTGTCCGGATCAATGTTCGGACACAAGTCGAGAGCAAATCTGGGAAATTTTTAACATGTCCGAACTTGTGTCCGGACATCAATGTTCGGACACAAGTCGAGACTTAAACCCGTGAAAATCTTGGTGCGTCCGAACTTGTGTCCGGACATCGAAGTTCGGACACAAGTCGAGGGTTAAAACCTGTGAAAATTGAGGTGTCCGAACTTGTGTCCGGACATCGAAGTTCGGACACAAGTCGAGACTTAAAACTTGTGAAAAAATTTTTTGAGTGTCCGAACTTCGAAGGTCGGACCGAAGTTCGGACACCACCCAAAGTTCCGAAAACTTAAAACTTAACGAGGCATGTCCGAACTTCCAAGTCCGGACGGAAGTTCGGACAGACCCAGAAATGCATTTTTCAGTGGCGTTTTCAACACAGAATTTCACCCAAACTCAACACAATTTTTGCATTATCTCCCCATAGACATTACATGTTTCCCCCACATTATTTAGCCACCAAAACACTTGACAACAACTCATTTAAAACACCAATTTGTACACAAAACAATCAATTTAACAACAACACAATGTATAAAACCCTTAAGGTTTGGCACTTAAACATCAACAATTTAACCACTGAATTTCCTCATACTATTTGCAACACCTGCATTTCACTGAGCATTTATTTGCACTTAAACAAAACACATCTCAAGCTCATACATGGTTTTAAGGTAAGTTTATTACCTTTGGTTTTCCTTCCCAAACCTTCCCTTCTCTTTACTCCTTGTTCCACAATCGGTTATCAACGGGATTTTACCGCTACACTAATGACCAAGCCAAGATAGCCACAATGAGTATTTAGGGTTTATAATTCCTTTAACCCTAGAATTAGAAATTGCTTGAACACAAGGAGGGAATTACCTTTTATTTCAAAACGAAATGCTTGGTAATGGAATTAGGGCTAGCTCCAACTCCTCAAGGAGATTGAACAAGCTAACAAGGAGAACAAGATGGTGTTCAAAATAGAGAAAACCGATTTCAAGAAGGAAATGAAGGAATGAGTGAGTTTTTGATTTCCTTCTTACCTTAGAACAACAAGAAGACCCTTGGCTTCAAGAATGTGAAGCTTTCTCTTCAAAATGGGGTACACCCATGGAGATGAAGTATGGTGTTTTGAGATTTCGAAAGGTACAAAATGATCTCCAAAATGAGAGGAGTATTTTGGTGAAAGAATTTCTTGATTTGGAGCTAAGATGAGGAAGTTACAAGAGATTGAAGTTGGGGCTTGGGGCTCTTGGCTTTGTGAAATCGCCATGCTTGGCAAAACAAGAGAAAGAGAGCTGGGTGAGGGAGAAGGCAACCGTGAGTGAAGAGAATGAGGGGGAGAGAGAGAGTGAGAGAGAGTTTTGTGTGTGAGAGGGAAATAAATGTATTTTATTGTTTTGTAGTTTAGTAAATGAGTGGTATTAATAGAATAGAGAGGGGAATAAAATCTGGTTTTTATTTTACAATATGAGAGAGTGGCACTTGGTCATTAGCAGATAACACCCGTTAGTTCCCGAACTGTCGGTTTTGACAGTCCGGGTCCGGTTTCCGGAATATATATATTTTTGATTCTAAAAATTCTTAGACTTTAATTAGTATATAATTATAGTTATAAAATCAACTATAATTTATACAAGTCTGTTTTAAAAAACGTTTAAAGTCACGTTTTTCGGTTTTCTCGAAAAACGTGCTTTTGAGTCTCGTTTATACTTTTAATCCATTATATGGATCCGTTTCCTTCGGGAATTTCTCCCACCTGCTCTTAATGACTAATTAAGTCTTAAAATATACTAATTATGTAATTAACCAACATATTAAGGTTTGGGGTATTTCACCAACAATATCATTGAAGCTACAGAAATAGAATCTCAGGAAAGACTATAACACTGATGTACTGGTTTTTTTTTGTTCTGTTAACCAGTTATCTATTTTCTGTTCGCTTCTCTCCTTATTATACTCTCACGTACAGAACCTCATTCAGGTGTATTTATAAGGTGGCAATGTATTAACGATTCAAATTACCCTAGTATAGTTGGTACACCGAGACTGCATGTTACAGATTTGGCATGGTTATCAGTTTTGACAGGCTTACTTTTTTTTTTGTTTTCTGATTCTGAAACCAGTTCGGAGATACTCACCAGTTGAGTGACTTAACAGATCCTCCTTGGCCAATCCTTGGTGCAGTATGGAACTTCAGTTCTTGAGTCACCCAACAGCAGCTGGGAGAAATCCTAGTAGTTAGACTCGACCGAATCAGAAGGACAACACTGATTGAAATGATAGGAACAAAAAAGGGAAGGGACTTGTTGCATTGTTTTCACCTGGCGGTTTCTTGGAGTTTATTGCTCCAGTCTCCAAGAGCTTGGGCTACAACTCGACCAGACAGACAGGAGAGGAACCAAGAGGTCTGGAGTTTACTGGTTTACAAGAGGGAATGCAAGAGTAACTTGTCAGTTTCCTCTTCGACTGAAACAACAAGACAAGGTTGGTTGTGGTTTACCTGAAACTGAAATCCACACCAGGGGATTGGCTCTTTAACAGCTCTCTGTAGTTTAGAAGAGGGTGCTACAAGTTAACAAGGGCTGTTGTTATATGAGAAGATTGAAGTTACTCTCCTTGATCGGGAACAAAAAGAGATAGAAGTACAACCTTGACATGGGTTTACCTTCACTCAGGAGCAACAGCAGAACCTACCTAAGTCGTTGCTTGGCACCGCATGCAAGGGAGGGAAGAATAGTCAAGCAAGGTATTAATCAGAGGCCAATTGCATCAGAAGTGGTGGTCATGGGCTCTAAATTCCTAGAGGGTATGGGCGTAACAAGAGAACCAGAGGGGCTGTCTCCTTGTCTGTCTTCCTAGCACAGATTGACATAGGAGCATAGTTTAGTAGCCTTGGAGTTGCTGTTACAGAGACAGTTGAGGGAATCTGTGGTGCGTGGGTGTTTGAGCAACACAGACTTTAACGCTTCTGTTGGGTGTTTGAGCGATTCATCAGAAGTAAAGGCCACTCACTTCTTGTTTCAGGTTGTAGGGTAGATCAACATTGTTAATGTTAGTTTTTCTTTTGCTTCACGCATACAACCGAGGACTGGGGCTGAGAGGGCATGAGTTCCAGGAAGGAACCCCGTCTGAATTGTCTCGATCTACAAGGGCTGGTATGGGCGATTGAATAAACAAACTCATATCGTTACAGAGTTTTGATTCCTCTGGTTATACAATCTTTTTTTTGTTTGAATCGGTAGTTAGACCGAGGAAGGAGGAAGAACGTGCTACAGAAGCGTGTTTGTTTCACCTCTCTTTTTTGTAGCTACTCAGTTAGTTGGTACTTGTTTTAATTCGCGTGGGTTAGATACCGAATATGAGCATAGCTCAGCCGGTTAAGCACTCGGGGAAAGTACGGGAGATCTCGGGTTCGAACCTTAGCGGGAGCGTCTTTGCTCCCCCCCCCTTTTTTTAAAATCAATACACATGTTTATTTTTATATACGTACTCTGTATTATATCGTATTATTATTATATTATTATTATTATTATTATTATTATTATTATTATTTATTATTATTATATTTTGTTACGAAGTTATGTGACGACATTGTCACTTATTTACACGTTACAATATCGTAACGTTACGTACATGTATTTTTCGTATTCGCACATATATATATGTACTAGATTTAATTGTTCGTACGTTATTTTATGTCCATATTATAAATACGTTATGATTTTATGTTTAATATTTAGGGGTATTTCAGCTTACCCCCCTTAAAAGAGACTTCGTCCCGAAGTCTTACTTCCTTAACTTATATTTTCCACTCCTGGTAATCTTAGGGATCCAGTCCCGCATTCATTCACGATACACAAAGGATTAAGTTCATAATTAAAATTCTCAGTGCTTCAAGCACCCTGCCACATCAGTGGCTTCACTCGAGTTCTCATGGTAAACCAATAAGTTAACAATGTGCATAACATGCTAAAGTGCAAGTCAAGACACACAATATTCATTCATACAGAGCATACAACATGCTAGAGTGCAAACCATGGCACACAACATTCATTCATACAAGGCGTACATAAACGTACATAACATTCTCACACACAAGTCTACCAAACATAACACATCAAACGAGCAACAACATCGCAAAACGAAACACGCCTACCCCCCCTTAAAATGGATTACGCCCACGTAATCCTTTTTGTATCATATTAGAACCTTGGATAGCGATGTTCAATCCCCATGGGCATTCTAGCTTCTATGCAATTTTGCCCTTGTTAATGGATTATTTTTTTTGTCACAAGGATTCTTATCGGTGTCCATACCGATCTATAACAGATTTGGGTTTAACCCCTCTGGGTCTAAGGTATTGGCCGATATGTCACCTGTTATCCCACTGGAAAATGGGTGATACGGTCCACCAGCTTCTGCTGCGCGACTCTGATAACCTTCGGCTTCCCAATGTGGTGCAGGGCTTAGTGGTAATCTTATAATAGTAGTAAAGTTCTCTTGACTGACAAGGGGTATTTTAATTTATATGGGTTGTAATCTGTCTATTCATTTCCTTTGGAGGTTGGATATTCATGATTTTGGTTCGCTTTTAAGCGTCTGAATTGTTGTTTCTGGCTGCCCCTTTTGGCTTTAATAATTTAGTTCTTAGTATTTGAATGTTACCGACGTGTCGGTGTTACCACAATTTGTTTAGTTTATATTGCTGCTCATATTCATGTGTAGCTAGCTACTTTACTCTCCTAGCATTACTACCTTCTTTTATTGCTTTAATGTGTACATTCAATTCAGATGTGTTTCGTTTCTAAGTAATCTTTATTCTTCGGCCCAATTATGGCGTTGACACTGCTGGTTGACTTCAATTAGTTTCAGTCGAAAGGTTACCAACTTATACCTCTAAGTTTCGGATCATGTATCACTGTATTCTACCCGCTCGTATCATCTATATTGATATCACATCCTTCGTACTTTTCTAGTTCATGTGTCCACTTGTAGGAGGTTTCGAGAGTTATCCAACCCTTACGTGGTCAGCGTAAGTGTTGAACTATCCTTCCACCCCAATTTGTGCTCAGTATCACTTGACCTGACCAGGGTTAAGTTCAACCTTGCACGTCCAACAACAATCAACCAATTTAATTATTACCCTCCATGCTTCTGGCCATCTGGCCATTAATTCTTGAATTAATCCCTTAAATTTTCCAACGATGTATACCTCTAAATGTGTACATGTATACATTCACTCATTTTTGTATCCATAATATATGTATACTTATGTGTTATAAGTCCCAAGGTCGTATTTGAATTATAATACCCTTTTGTCTTATATACGCACATATGGCTGTTTCCATTAATTAAATGGTATTTTGGTAAATACATTCGTATCCTTCTGATATTATGAGTTCTTTTCATTCCAAGTTCTCATATAGGGAGATATAGTATGGATATAGGTGACCCATCCGCACCGTATTCACAGATATAGTATGGATATAGGTGATCCATCCGCACCGTACTTATAGATATGGATATAGGTGATCCATCTGCACCGTATTCATAGATATGGATATAGGTGATCCATCCGCACCGTATTCATAGGTATAGTATGGATATAGGTGATTCATCCACACCCTATTTATAGATATAGTATGGATATAGGTGATCCATCCGCACCGTATTTATAGATATGGATATAGGTGATCCATCCGCACCGTATTTATAGATATGGATATAGGTGATCCATCCGCACCGTACTTATAGATATGGATATAGGTGATCCATCCGCACCGTATTCATAGGTATAGTATGGATATAGGTGATCCATCCGCACCGTATTTATGTCTCCCCATATGATTAGGTTCTCTTAATCTTCTTGCCTGAGGTTCAACCCCAGGTGTTATAGTGAATGATTTGTCTAGTGTATACAAGCCCTTTTAGGTCCTAGTGCATGCCTAGAATTTATCTAGGACATCGTATGTTCGAATATATTTGTATTGGAGAACCGTACTACCGTTACTTAGGATAGTAAAGCCCACGTCATTGTCCTTTTTATGAGTGATATTTTCTTATCGCTACTTATATCTTAATCCAAGATTTATATTCGGTAATTGCCCCTTTTTTTTGTCATGGTTGTTATACTAAATAGGAGAAATTAAATTATACGATATTGTATAATTGAATTTGAATCATAAGGTTGGAGATTGCTTGGCTAAGTAATATTAACCTTGACAAACATTTGAAGTACAAACAATGCCTAACGATATTATGATAAGTATATGCAGCGGGTTCGCAACTCCATCCAGGTGCCACAGACGTCAGCCACCCACGTGGTTGACATAATCACACTACCAACACCAAGTTACGGTCCGAATGACTGGAATTAAAAACCTTAACCGAATCCAAGTACGACATGAAATACAACCATGTACCGAGAGTCTACATCATAAGTTCTTAATTAAACAACATAAACTGAAGCGTACATCTAGGGTTTAGTGTTACATAGTCACAACCCATACATTAAAACATACTAATTAATAGTCTTGCCCAGATAGACTACCCCCATGATAGTCCTTCACCTACACTCCGACACGATCCAGCTGATCACCTGTAAAAATAAAGGACTCAACAAAACTATGCTGAGTATGAACGTGTGTTGCCCGTATGTTGCCGGGCTACACGACTACTTGGTCGAATATTATTAAGTCAAATTACATGCTATAATAACGCAGTAAAGCACACCACAACACATCATAATATCATACACACATCAAGGTAGCAAGCATTAGACACAAGCAACCAAGCATAACATGCTGGCATCATCAAACACACAACCAAGCACATCAGGTTGCTAGTATATCAACAACAATCATGTAACTAATACAAGCGTGCGCGTAGGTGTTTTATGCCAATGATCCTCACTATGGGATCATTCGAGCGTTGTGTATTTTCATTCCTTTTCTGTTGTTCCCGTAAGTGTATCCTCTTTCTCTCCTCTTGCACCAAGTCTGGGGATATAGTTAAGTCCCGTGACCATATCATGTAGGCGCCAATCTTTCCTTGATTCTTTAAGGTTTATTTGTGAATTCACTTATCACCACATATTGAAGAGTCTTCTCCATAGCTAATCCTCCATTTCCGGCGTCGTGCGTCGAGAACGCGGGGTCACCTCAATACCCCAGTATGGTTTCCTTCAACTGGTATTTTACTATTCATTATCGTTATAAGTTCGACACCATAGTGGGTGTCGTTAGAAGTCCTCTAAAATTTAAGAGGAGTGTTCCTCTTATATAGTTCCTTGTTTTTTACGTAATTCGTTGTATTTCATCTCAAGGTTTCATCAACGAGAAGGGACTACACTACTGTGCGCGCGCAAGTATTATGCAGCAATGATATATGTAACAAGCATATAAACAAGTCATAACAAGCAATCCAATTTCATGCTAATCTTATGGTCATTGTCAAACAAGGCACACAGCACGCAAGCCGTGTAACACGGCAACATACGAACCACACATGTCCATACCTTATTTGAAAGCATGAGTAGTCTTACTCTCGATGTCCCGGTCGGAGCTCGCTACGGTCCTAGAGTTAATTAAAACAATGTGTCAGTTTATTATTTTATGTGACGACACTTTATATCGTATGTTATTCCTTAGGTATGTTGTTACATGCCTAGTTTATATTGACTCTTAGAACTTCACGTGCATTAATTCTAGGCTTAACTTACACCTAGGATATTCATATCTTTATTTACATGTTAACTAAGCCCTTTTTCCTTAGTTAATGTTTTAGGGCGGTTTAAGAGGTAATTATGTAACAAGTTTATATAGTATAGGTTTAACATGTCTAATGTGTATTCCCTCCTTAGATTACTAGGTGGGCAATAATTTAACTCCTGTATAGTGATATAGGCCATAGAATAACCCTAAAACTTCTTTATACAGAAGCCCATAAGCTGCCAAAACTAAAACACCATTTCCATGGAATACCTTAACTAATTTCACTTTTAATGTAGTAGTTGGTGTATAACTTTCTCCACATGCTTTGGTATTCTAGTTATGTTCATTAGCTATTATTTGAGTTCATTATTAAACTGGAATATCACTGCTAATACCCTTGAAATCTGGTTATGCAGAAACTATAACCTCACTGAAACTGAACACAAACTACACATTCTTCCTTGGTTATTGTTGTTAGTTAGCTTAGTGTGTTTACCTCTTTCCTGCAGTGCTTACACAACTAATCATAGGTGTTAACCTTGGTTTAAGTTCAAGACTATACTCATAGGACACCCACAGTTCATCTGTAACTAATTACACAGAACAGATACAGAAGACAATCAAGAAAGCTGAAACTGAAAGTCATGAGACTAGATGCCTACTCCTTGATTCTTTTCTGTTTAATCACAGTTTCTTCCTTTCAAATCTCTCCCCAGGCTCATCTATCTAGTTGAGTGTGATAACACAAGTTTAAACTCGAAACTACTCCAGTATACACACACTAAATCTTCTGTCCAGAAAAACAGAAATCACCTCCAGAATCAAACAAAAAGAAACAAGCTGAAAACAGAAACTGATATGTCTTTCCATTTTTTCCCAGCTTAACTATACCTTGGTTTATGTGTTAACAGATTTTTAGACTCAAGACTAATCCTAAGCCACAAGGACAACTCCTCTGAATATCATTGTACAGACCTAACAAAACTGAAAACAGAACAGGAAAGACTAATTCTGTAACTTGAAACTGAAAGATTGATAGCTCTCCTTGTTTTTCTTTTAGGTTCTGAATCTATTTTTTTTTGTTTCCTCCTAATTATTTATACCCAGTTAAGTGTGTTAATGAGTTTTGAACCTTCAAGCATAGGCCAATATTAACCTAGACAATGCCCCCGAAAACCCCCTGCATAAAACCAGAAAATCTGATAACCTAAACTTCAAGAAACTGATAACCTGATGTGAAGCTTTCTGTTATAGTTGGTTTCTGTCTCTTTAGTCTCTCTTCTGTTTTTTTTTTCTAAACCGATCTACAACTTCCTCCAACTAATTTACATTCTTAGTTAAGACAGTTAAAAGACTCTAAGTTCATTTTCCACCCAAGGAGCAAGACACACCCTCTGAGAAAAACTCTACACAGAAACTGCAAGTAAGGTCTGCTGTGGTTTCTTATTGATTCTTTTCTGTAAGTTTTACCATCCTGTCTTTCAAACTTCTCCCCTATGTATTTATTACCCAGTCAAACGTTTCCTCCCTATTTTAAACCCAAAGCTTCGCTAATACACACTCACTCGGTCTCCTGTACAGAACAGAAACTAATCCAACTGAAACTGAAACTTTCACATTTTGATATCTTGCTCTCATTTCCTTCTGTTTGTTCACTGTCTGTGTTTCAAACTTGTTTTCTGTTTCCTCATCTTGCCCACTCATTTAACCAAGTATTTCAGTTAAGCTCCTAAACCCAAAATAACCCAAGTGACATTCCGTACTGAGAAGTTGATATACAGAAGCACAAATTCAGAACTACAACAGAACTGCTACAACATTGCCCATCTCTTCTCTCGGTTTCCTGGTTGGGTTTTCAGATTTTTTTCCACTTCTTTGCCTTATGTGACTTAGTGTGTTATATAGTTTTAGAATTTAAGAATTGACCCAAAGGTGGCATGGACAACTACCAGGCAGAACTGGAAAACTGAAACCTACACTGAACTGAATGTAACAGACCCTGGACTGTCACATTTCATTTCTGTTACTTGACTTTCTATCTTTCCCACGGTGCTTACAGATTCACTTAAGTACATTAGAATGCCTTAGACTCATTAACTACTCAATACAGCCTTCTATAGTTCTTTGTACAAATTCACACATAACTCAAGTTCTTCAGTAAAAACTGTAACCTGAAAATGTAGCACCGATATCTGTCATTCTATTAGCTGTTTGTTATTGAATTAGGTTCCCACTTCTTCTCATTCTAATTTGGGTAGCTTAATATGTTGTGATCTTTAATCCCACAGACCCCAACAATATCATTGAAGCTACAGAAATAGAATCTCAGGAAAGACTATACACTGATGTACTGGTTTTTTTTTGTTCTATTAACCAGTTATCTATTTTTTGTTCGCTTCTCTCCTTATTATACTCTCACGTACAGAACCTCATTCAGGTGTATTTATAAGGTGGCAATGTATTAACGATTCAAATTACCCTAGGATAGTTGGTACACCGAGACTGCATGTTATAGATTTGGCATGGTTATCAGTTTTGACAGGCTTACTTTTTTTTTGTTTTCTGATTCTGAAACCAGTTCGGAGATACTCACCAGCTGAGTGACTTAACAGATCCTCCTTGGCCAATCCTTGGTGCAGTATGGAACTTCAGTTCTTGAGTCACCCAACAGCAGCTGGGAGAAATCCTAGTAGTTAGACTCGACCGAATCAGAATGACAACACTGATTGAAATGACAGGAACAGAAAAGGGAAGAGACTTGTTGCATTGTTTTCACCTGGTGGTTTCTTGGAGTTTATTGCTCCAGTCTCCAAGAGCTTGGGCTACAACTCGACCAGACAGACAGGAGAGGAACCAAGAGGTCTGGAGTTTACTGGTTTACAAGAGGGAATGCAAGAGTAACTTGTCAGTTTCCTCTTCGACTGAAACAACAAGACAAGGTTGGTTGTGGTTTACCTGAAACTGAAATCCACACCAGGGGACTGGCTCTTTAACAGCTCTCTGTAGTTTAGAAGAGGGTGCCACAAGTTAACAAGGGCTGTTGTTATATGAGAAGATTGAAGTTACTCTCCTTGATCGGGAACAAAAAGAGATAGAAGTACAACCTTGACATGGGTTTACCTTCACTCAGGAGCAACAGCAGAACCTACCTAAGTCGTTGCTTGGCACCGCATGCAAGGGAGGGAAGAATAGTCAAGCAAGGTATTAATCAGAGGCCAATTGCATCAGAAGTGGTGGTCATGGGCTCTAAATTCCTAGAGGGTATGGGCGTAACAAGAGAACCAGAGGGGCTGTCTCCTTGTCTGTCTTCCTAGCACAGATTGACATAGGAGCATAGTTTAGTAGCCTTGGAGTTGCTGTTACAGAGACAGTTGAGGGAATCTGTGGTGCGTGGGTGTTTGAGCAACACAGACTTTAACGCTTGTTGGGTGTTTGAGCGATTCATCAGAAGTAAAGGCCACTCACTTCTTGTTTCAGGTTTCGGGCAGATCAACATTGTTAATGTTAGTTTTTCTTTTGCTTCACGCATACAACCGAGGACTGGGGCTGAGAGGCGTGAGTTCCAGGAAGGAACCCCGTCTGAATTGTCTCGATCTACAAGGGCTGGTATGGGCGATTGAATAAACAAACTCATATCGTTACAGAGTTTGGATTCCTCTGGTTATACAATCTTTTTTTTTGTTTGAATCGGTAGTTAGACCGAGGAAGGAGGAAGAACGTGCTACAGAAGCGTGTTTGTTTCACCTCTCTTTTTGTAGCTACTCAGTTAGTTGGTACTTGTTTTAATTCGCGTGGGTTAGATACCGAATATGAGCATAGCTCAGCCGGTTAAGCACTCGGGGAAAGTACGGGAGATCTCGGGTTCGAACCTTAGCGGGAGCGTCTTTGCTCCCCCCCCCTTTTTTTAAAATCAATACACATGTTTATTTTATATATACTCTGTATTAATCGTGTTACTATTATTATATTATTATTATTATTATATTATTATTATTATTATTATTATTATTATTTGTTACGAAGTTATGTGACGACATTGTCACTTATTTACAGCGTTACAATATCGTAACGTTACGTACATGTATTTTTCGTATTCGCACATATATATATGTACTAGATTTAATTGTTCGTACGTTATTTTATGTCCATATTATAAAATACGTTATGATTTTATGCGTTTAATATTTAGGGGTATTTCAGCTTACCCCCCTTAAAAGAGACTTCGTCCCGAAGTCTTACTTCCTTAACTTATATTTTCCACTCCTGGTAATCTTAGGGATCCAGTCCCGCATTCATTCACAATACCCAAAGGATTAAGTTCATAATTAAAATTCTCAGTGCTTCAAAGCACCATGCCACATCAGTGGCTTCACACGAGTTCTCATGGTAAACCAATAAGTTAGCAATGTGCATAACATGCTAAAGTGCAAGTCAAGACACACAATATTCATTCATACAGAGCATACAACATGCTAGAGTGCAAACCATGGCACACAACATTCATTCATACAAAGCGTACATAAACGTACATAACATTCTCACACACAAGTCTACCAAGCATAACACATCAAACGAGCAACAACATAGCAAAACGAAACACGCCTACCCCCCCTTAAAATGGATTACGCCCACGTAATCCTTTTTGTATCATATTAGAACCTTGGATAGCGATGTTCAATCCCCATGGGCATTCTAGCTTCTATGCAATTTTGCCCTTGTTAATGGATTATTTTTTTTTGTCACAAGGATTCTTATCGGTGTCCATACCGATCTATAACAGATTTGGGTTTAACCCCTCTGGGTCTAAGGTATTGGCCGATATGTCACCTGTTATCCCACTGGAAAATGGGTGATACGGTCCACCAGCTTCTGCTGCGCGACTCTGATAACCTTCGGCTTCCCAATGTGGTGCAGGGCTAGTGGTAATCTTATAATAGTAGTAAAGTTCTCTTGACTGACAAGGGGTATTTTAATTTATATGGGTTGTAATCTGTCTATTCATTTCCTTTGGAGGTTGGATATTCATGATTTTGGTTCGCTTTTAAGCATCTGAATTGTTGTTTCTGGCTGCCCCTTTTGGCTTTAATAATTTAGTTCTTAGTATTTGAATGTTACCGACGTGTCGGTGTTACCACAATTTGTTTAGTTTATATTGCTGCTCATATTCATGTGTAGCTAGCTAGTTTACTTCCTAGCATTACTACCTTCTTTTATTGCTTTAATGTGTACATTCAATTCAGATGTGTTTCGTTTCTAAGTAATCTTTATTCTTCGGCCCAATTATGGCGTTGACACTGGTTGACTTCAATTAGTTTCAGTCGAAAGGTTACCAACTTATACCTCTAAGTTTCGGATCATGTATCACTGTATTCTACCCGCTCGTATCATCTATATTGATATCACATCCTTCGTACTTTTCTAGTTCATGTGTCCACTTGTAGGAGGTTTCGAGAGTTATCCAACCCTTACGTGGTCAGCGTAAGTGTTGAACTATCCTTCCACCCCAATTTGTGCTCAGTATCACTTGACCTGACCAGGGTTAAGTTCAACCTTGCACGTCCAACAACAATCAACCAATTTAATTATTACCCTCCATGCTTCTGGCCATCTGGCCATTAATTCTTGAATTAATCCCTTAAATTTTCCAACGATGTATACCTCTAAATGTGTACATGTATACATTCACTCATTTTGTATCCATAATATATGTATACTTATGTGTTATAAGTCCCAAGGTCGTATTTGAATTATAATACCCTTTTGTCTTATATACGCACATATGGCTGTTTCCATTAATTAAATGGTATTTTGGTAAATACATTCGTATCCTTCTGATATATTGAGTTCTTTTCATTCCAAGTTCTCATATAGGGAGATATAGTATGGATATAGGTGACCCATCCGCACCGTATTCACAGATATAGTATGGATATAGGTGATCCATCCGCACCGTACTTATAGATATGGATATAGGTGATCCATCCGCACCGTATTATAGATATGGATATAGGTGATCCATCCGCACCGTATTCATAGGTATAGTATGGATATAGGTGATCCATCCGCACCTATTTATAGATATAGTATGGATATAGTGATCATCCGCACCGTATTATAGATATGGATATAGGTGATCCATCCGCACCGTATTTATAGATATGGATATAGGTGATCCATCCGCACCGTACTTATAGATATGGATATAGGTGATCCATCCGCACCGTATTCTAGGTATAGTATGGATATAGGTGATCCATCCGCACCGTATTTATGTCTCCCCATATGATTAGGTTCTCTTAATCTTCTTGCCTGAGGTTCAACCCCAGGTGTTATAGTGAATGATTTGTCTAGTGATACAAGCCCTTTTAGGTCTAGTGCATGCCTAGAATTTATCTAGGACATCGTATGTTCGAATATATTGTATTGAGAACCGTACTACCGTTACTTAGGATAGTAAAGCCCCACGTCATTGCCTTTTATGAGTGATTTTTCTTATCGCTACTTATATCTTAATCCAAGATTATATTCGGTAATTGCCCCTTTTTTTTTGTCATGGTTGTTATACTAATAGGAGAAATTAAATTATACGATATTGTATAATTGATTTGAATCATAAGGTTGGAGATTGCTTGGCTAAGTAATATTAACCTTGACAAACATTTGAAGTACAAACAATGCCTAACGATATTATAAGTATATGCAGCGGGTTCGCAACTCCATCCAGGTGCCACAGACGTCAGCCACCCACGTGGTTGACATAATCACACTACCAACACCAAGTTACGGTCCGAATGACTGGAATTAAAAACCTTAACCGAATCCAAGTACGACATGAAATACAACCATGTACCGAGAGTCTACATCATAAGTTCTTAATTAAACAACATAAACTGAAGCGTAATCTAGGGTTTAGTGTTACATAGTCACAACCCATACATTAAAACATACTAATTAATAGTCTTGCCCAGATAGACTACCCCCATGATAGTCCTTCACCTACACTCCGACACGATCCAGCTGATCACCTGTAAAAATAAAGGACTCAACAAAACTATGCTGAGTATGAACGTGTGTTGCCCGTATGTTGCCGGGCTACACGACTACTTGTCGAAATTATTAGTCAAATTACATGCTATAATAACGCAGTAAAGCACACCACAACATCATAATATCATACACACATCAAGGTAGCAAGCATTAGACACAGGCAACCAAGCATAACATGCTGGCATCATCAAACACAAACCAAGCACATAGGTTGCTAGTATATCAACAGCAATCATGTAACTAATACAAGCGTGCGCGTAGGTGTTTTATGCCAATGATCCTCACTATGGGATCATTCGAGCGTTGTGTATTTTCATTCCTTTTCTGTTGTTCCCGTAAGTGTATCCTCTTTCTCTCCTCTTGCACCAAGTCTGGGGATATAGTTAAGTCCCGTGACCATATCATGTAGGCGCCAATCTTTCCTTGATTCTTTAAGGTTTATTTGTGAATTCACTTATCACCACATATTGAAGAGCGTCTTCTCCATAGCTAATCCTCATTTCCGGCGTCGTGCGTCGAGAACGCGGGGTCACCTCAATACCCCATTATGGTTTCCTTCAACTGGTATTTTACTATTCATTATCGTTATAAGTTCGACACCATAGTGGGTGTCGTTAGAAGTCCTCTAAAATTTAAGGGGACTGTTCCTCTTATATAGTTCCTTGTTTGTTTACGTAATTCGTTGTATTTCATCTCAAGGTTTCATCAACGAGAAGGGACTACACTACTGTGCGCACAAGTATTATGCAGCAATGATATATGTAACAAGCATCTAAACAAGTCATAACAAGCAATCCAATTTCATGCTAATCTTATGGTCATTGTCAAACAAGGCACACAGCACGCAAGCCGTGTAACACGGCAACATACGAACCACACATGTCCATACCTTATTTGAAAGCACGAGTAGTCTTACTCGAAGTCCCGGTCGGAGCTCGCTACGGTCCTAGAGTTAATTAAAACAATGTGTCAGTTTATTATTTTGTGACGACACTTTATATCGTATGTTATTCCTTAGGTATGTTGTTACATGCCTAGTTTATATTGACTCTTAGAACTTCACGTGCATTAATTCTAGGCTTAACTTACACCTAGGATATTCATATCTTTATTTACATGTTAACTAAGCCCTTTTTCCTTAGTTAATGTTTTAGGGCGGTTTAAGAGGTAATTATGTAACAAGTTTATATAGTATAGGTTTAACATGTCTAATGTGTATTCCCTCTTAGATAACTAGGTGGGCAATAATTTAACTCCTGTATAGTGATAATAGGCCATAGAATAACCCTAAAACTTCTTTATACAGAAACCCATAAGCTGCCAAAACTAAAACACCATTTCCATGGAATACCTTAACTAATTTCACTTTTAATGTAGTAGTTGGTGTATAACTTTCTCCACATGCTTTGGTATTCTAGTTATGTTCATTAGCTATTATTTGAGTTCATTATTAAACTGGAATATCACTGCTAATACCCTTGAAATCTGGTTATGCAGAAACTATAACCTCACTGAAACTGAACACAAACTACACATTCTTCCTTGGTTATTGTTGTTAGTTAGCTTAGTGTGTTTACCTCTTTCCTGCAGTGCTTACACAACTAATCATAGGTGTTAACCTTGGTTTAAGTTCAAGACTATACTCATAGGACACCCACAGTTCATCTGTAACTAATTACACAGAACAGATACAGAAGACAATCAAGAAAGCTGAAACTGAAAGTCATGAGACTAGATGCCTACTCCTTGATTCTTTTCTGTTTAATCACAGTTTCTTCCTTTCAAATCTCTCCCCAGGCTCATCTATCTAGTTGAGTGGGATAACACAAGTTTAAACTCGAAACTACTCCAGTAATACACACACTAAATCTTCTGTCCAGAAAAACAGAAATCACCTCCAGAATCAAACAAAAAGAAACAAGCTGAAAACAGAAACTGATATGTCTTTCCATTTTTTCCCAGCTTAACTATACCTTGGTTTATGTGTTAACAGATTTTTAGACTCAAGACTAATCCTAAGCCACAAGGACAACTCCTCTGAATATCATTGTACAGACCTAACAAAACTGAAAACAGAACAGGAAAGACTAATTCTGTAACTTGAAACTGAAAGATTGATAGCTCTCCTTGTTTTTCTTTTAGGTTCTGAATCTATTTTTTTTTTGTTTCCTCCTAAGTATTTATACCCAGTTAAGTGTGTTAATGAGTTTTGAACCTTCAAGCATAGGCCAATATTAACCTAGACAATGCCCCCGAAAACCCCCTGCATAAAACCAGAAAATCTGATAACCTAAACTTCAAGAAACTGATAACCTGATGTGTATCTTTCTGTTATAGTTGGTTTTTGTCTCTTTAGTCTCTCTTCTGTTTTTTTTTCTAAACCGATCTACAACTTCCTCCAACTAATTTACATTCTTAGTTAAGACAGTTAAAAGACTCTAAGTTCATTTTCCACCCAAGGAGCAAGACACACCCTCTGAGAAAAACTCTACACAGAAACTGCAAGTAAGGTCTGCTGTGGTTTCTTATTGATTCTTTTCTGTAAGTTTTACCATCCTGTCTTTCAAACTTCTCCCCTATGTATTTATTACCCAGTCAAACGTTTCCTCCCTATTTTAAACCCAAAGCTTCGCTAATACACACTCACTCGGTCTCCTGTACAGAACAGAAACTAATCCAACTGAAACTGAAACTTTCACATTTTGATATCTTGCTCTCATTTCCTTCTGTTTGTTCACTGTCTGTGTTTCAAACTTGTTTTCTGTTTCCTCATCTTGCCCACTCATTTAACCAAGTATTTCAGTTAAGCTCCTAAACCCAAAATAACCCAAGTGACATTCCGTACTGAGAAGTTGATATACAGAAGCACAAATTCAGAACTGCAACAGAACTGCTACAACATTGCCCATCTCTTCTCTCGGTTTCCTGGTTGGGTTTTCAGATTTTTTTCCACTTCTTTGCCTTACGTGACTTAGTGTGTTATACAGTTTTAGAATTTAAGAATTGACCCAAAGGTGGCATGGACAACTACCGGGCAGAACTGGAAAACTGAAACCTACACTGAACTGAATGTAACAGACCCTGGACTGTCACATTTCTTTTCTGTTACTTGACTTTCTATCTTTCCCACGGTGCTTACAGATTCACTTAAGTACATTAGAATGCCTTAGACTCATTAACTACTCAATACAGCCTTCTATAGTTCTTTGTACAAATTCACACATAACTCAAGTTCTTCAGTAAAAACTGTAACCTGAAAATGTAGCACTGATATCTATCATTCTATTAGCTGTTTGTTATTGAATTAGGTTCCCACTTCTTCTCATTCTAATTTGGGTAGCTTAATATGTGGTGATCTTAAAATCCCACAGACCCCAACAATATCATTGAAGCTACAGAAATAGAATCTCAGGAAAGACTATAACGCTGATGTACTGGTTTTTTTTTCTGTTAACCTGTTATCTATTTTCTGTTCGCTTCTCTCCTTATTATACTCCCACGTACAGAACCTCATTCAGGTGTATTTATAAGGTGGCAATGTATTAACGATTCAAATTACCATAGTATAGTTGGTACACCGAGACTGCATGTTACAGATTTGGCAAGGTTATCAGTTTTGACAGGCTTACTCTTTTTTTGTTTTCTGATTCTGAAACCAGTTCAGAGATACTCACCAGTTGAGTGACTTAACAGATCTTCCTTGGCCAATCCTTGGTGCAGTATGGAACTTCAGTTCTTGAGTCACCCAACAGCAGCTGGGAGAAATCCTAGTACTTAGACTCGACCGAATCAGAAGGACAACACTGGTTGAAATGACAGGAACAGAAAAGGGAAGGGACTTGTTGCAGTGTTTTCACCTGGTGGTTTCTTGGAGTTTATTGCTCCAGTCTCCAAGAGCTTGGGCTACAACTCGACCAGACAGACAGGAGAGGAACCAAGAGGTCTGGAGTTTACTGGTTTACAAGAGGGAATGCAAGAGTAACTTGTCAGTTTCCTCTTCGACTGAAACAACAAGACAAGGTTGGTTGTGGTTTACCTGAAACTGAAATCCACACCAGGGGACTGGCTCTTTAACAGCTCTCTGTACTTTAGAAGAGGGTGCCACAAGTTAACAAGGGCTGTTGTTATATGAGAAGATTGAAGTTACTCTCCTTGATCGGGAACAAAAAGAGATAGAAGTACAACCTTGACATGGGTTTACCTTCACTCAGGAGCAACAGCAGAACCTACCTAGTCGTTGCTTGGCACCGCATGCAAGGGAGGGAAGAATAGTCAAGCAAGGTATTAATCAGGGCCAATTGCATCAGAAGTGGTGGTCATGGGCTCTAAATTCCTAGAGGGTATGGGCGTAACAAGAGAACGAGGGGCTGTCTCCTTGTCTGTCTTCCTAGCACAGATTGACATAGGAGCATAGTTTAGTAGCCTTGGAGTTGCTGTTACAGAGACAGTTGAGGGAATCTGTGGTGCGTGGGTGTTTGAGCAACACAGACTTTAACGCTCCTGTTGGGTGTTTGAGCGATTCATCAGAAGTAAAGGCCACTCACTTCTTGTTTCAGGTTGTCGGGCAGATCAACATTGTTAATGTTATTTTTTCTTTTGCTTCACGCATACAACCGAGGACTGGGGCTGAGAGGGCGTGAGTTCCAGGAAGGAACCCCGTCTGAATTGTCTCGATCTACAAGGGCTGGTATGGGCGATTGAATAAACAAACTCATATCGTTACGGAGTTTGGATTCCTCTGGTTATACAATCTTTTTTTTTTTTGAATCGGTAGTTACACCGAGGAAGGAGGAAGAACGTGCTACAGAAGCGTGTTTGTTTCACCTCTCTTTTTTGTAGCTACTCAGTTAGTTGGTACTTGTTTTAATTCGCGTGGGTTAGATACCGAATATGAGCATAGCTCAGCCGGTTAAGCACTCGGGGAAAGTACGGGAGATCTCGGGTTCGAACCTTAGCGGGAGCGTCTTTGCTCCCCCCCCCCTTTTTTTAAAATCAATACACAAGTTTATTTATATATACGTGACTCTGTATTATATCGTGTTACTATTATTATTATTATTATTATTATTATTATTATTATTATTATTATTATTATTATTATTATTTTGTTACGAAGTTATGTGACGACATTGTCACTTATTTACAACGTTACAATATCGTAACGTTACGTACATGTATTTTTCGTATTCGCACATATATATATGTACTAGATTTAATTGTTCATACGTTATTTTATGTCCATATTATAAAACGCGTTATGATTTTATGCGTTTAATATTTAGGGGTATTTCAGCTTACCCCCCTTAAAAGAGACTTCGTCCCGAAGTCTTACTTCCTTAACTTATATTTTCCACTCCTGGTAATCTTAGGGATCCAGTCCCGCATTCATTCACGATACCTAAAGGATTAAGTTCATAATTAAAATTCTCAGTGCTTCCAAGCACCATGCCACATCAGTGGCTACACATGAGTTCTCATGGTAAACCAATAAGTTAGCAATGTGCATAACATGCTAAAGTGCAAGTCAAGACACACAATATTCATTCATACAGAGCATACAACATGCTAGAGTGCGAACCATGGCACACAACATTCATTCATACAAAGCGTACATAAACGTACATAACATTCTCACACACAAGTCTACCAAGCATAACACATCAAACGAGCAACAACATAGCAAAACGAAACACGCCTACCCCCCCTTAAAATGGATTACGCCCACGTAATCCTTTTTGTATCATATTAGAACCTTGGATAGCGATGTTCAATCCCCATGGGCATTCTAGCTTCTATGCAATTTTGCCCTTGTTAATGGATTTTTTTTTTGTCACAAGGATTCTTATCGGTGTCCATACCGATCTATAACAGATTCGGGTTTAACCCCTCTGGGTCTAAGGTATTGGCCGATATGTCACCTGTTATCCCACTGGAAAATGGGTGATACGGTCCACCAGCTTCTGCTGCGCACTCTGATAACCTTCGGCTTCCCAATGTGGTGCAGGGCTTAGTGGTAATCTTATAATAGTAGTAAAGTTCTCTTGACTGACAAGGGGTATTTTAATTTATATGGGTTGTAATCTGTCTATTCATTTCCTTTGGAGGTTGGATATTCATGATTTTGGTTCGCTTTTAAGCGTCTGAATTGTTGTTTCTGGCTGCCCCTTTTGGCTTTAATAATTTAGTTCTTAGTATTTGAATGTTACCGACGTGTCGGTGTTACCACGATTTGTTTAGTTTATATTGCTGCTCATATTCATGTGTAGCTAGCTAGTTTACTTCCTAGCATTACTACCTTCTTTTATTGCTTTAATGTGTACATTCAATTCAGATGTGTTTCGTTTCTAAGTAATCTTTATTCTTCGGCCCAATTATGGCGTTGACACTGCTGGTTGACTTCAATTAGTTTCAGTCGAAAGGTTACCAACTTATACCTCTAAGTTTCGGATCATGTATCACTGTATTCTACCCGCTCGTATCATCTATATTGATATCACATCCTTCGTACTTTTCTAGTTCATGTGTCCACTTGTAGAGGTTTCGAGAGTTATCCAACCCTTACGTGGTCAGCGTAAGTGTTGAACTATCCTTCCACCCCAATTTGTGCTCAGTATCACTTGACCTGACCAGGGTTAAGTTCAACCTTGCACGTCCAACAACAATCAACCAATTTAATTATTACCCTCCATGCTTCTGGCCATCTGGCCATTAATCCTTGAATTAATCCCTTAAATTTTCCAACGATGTATACCTCTAAATGTGTACATGTATACATTCACTCATTTTTGTATCCATAATATATGTATACTTATGTGTTATAAGTCCCAAGGTCGTATTTGAATTATAATGCCCTTTTGTCTTATATACGCACATATGGCTGTTTCCATTAATTAAATGGTATTTTGGTAAATACATTCGTATCCTTCGGATATTATGAGTTCTTTTCATTCCAAGTTCTCATATAGGGAGATATAGTATGGATATAGGTGATCCATCCGCACCGTATTCATAGATATAGTATGGATATAGGTGATCCATCCGCACCGTATTCACAGATATAGTGAAATACTCCAAACCTTGGTATGTTGTGTAAATGTCAAACTATGGTATTTAAAGGCTAAAAAGTGCCTTAGAAACATAAATGAACCATTTAAACCATGGTAAAACACAATAAATCACTAAGACACGGTTTGAGCAAAAACATGCTCTAAGCTTGGAGTGAACTTGGCTAGGACCCAAAGAGCCTACCAAGATTTGATAATATAAAATTATGATTTTATAAGGCTAATTAAGTCCTTAGGAAACCTTGGTAGACAATGAAACCAAACAAAACACAAATAAATACCTTAAGGTCAAATGGGCTAAAATGTGCTCTAAGCTTGGGATGAATTTGTATAAGACCTAATGGTCATACATATGCCTTATTTATATGTTAATGAACCATATTAAATCAATTACTAAGAAAACCAAGCTTGAAAACAAGTTAAAACGCAAAATGTGCTTTAAGGAGTCTTAAAGCACGTTTTTGAAAAATTGTCTTGTAAATGAGTTTTGAATGGCTAATGTCCATCATTACTCTTTAATTAACATGTGTACTATATAGTATCACATTTGGGTGGCTATATCAATGGGAAATCAAAAATTTCACTTCTATGTGCCTTGTTTTTGGTGAATAGTGATTTTTTATAAGCTAGTTTGTAACATATGTTACTATAAGTGAGACAATTGATAAATGAAGTCTAAAATACCCCTAGGTACTATTTGGGGCCGGTTTTTAAGGTGTGGTGACTCACCACCCTTGTTAATTTACTAAGAAAAGAAAGAATGACTAATTAGTGTACTATTTGCTTTAAAAGGACAAATATCTTCAAAAAGCAAAGGTTATCTTCATTCTCTCATTCTTTTCTTCATTTCCCACGATGGCCACCTTCTTCCTCCTCTCTCCATCGGTTTCCAACAGAACCATGCCATTCTTCATCCTTCTTCACTTGTAACTTATGACTCCATGCTCCGAATTTAATTCCGAGACTACCGTTCTCTTAGTTGGAGCAAGCTCTACAACATTGTCTTTTCAAATCATCAAAACCACCATTCTGGTGCCAAGGAAACTTCCATGGAAGGAGCTTGAGCTAATATTTTTATGCCTTGTTGATCACCTTTGCTTCAAGGTAAGGAAAAACCAAAGAAAACTCCATTTCCTTCATTTTTGGTGTTGACCGAAAATGCACCTTGTAATGGTGTCTTCTCTTGTCTTGTTTTAGCTTCATTTAAATCTTCCAAGGGCTAGGAGGAGTCCTCTCTTGATACTCATTCAAGCTCTCTTTCCATTCAAAGGTAAAACAATTACCTTGATGTGTTAAAACAATATATGTAATTAGGGTTTACAATGAGATGAAGCTTAAAGCTTATATACTCATTATGTTGTTTGTATAATGTTTAGTAGTTGGCAAGGGACCAAATGCCTTACCGGTTTTGTAAGGAAACAAGAAAGAATTTGGGAGGAAAAGAGGGTAAATATGCTATCTTAATGTGGTTTAATGCCTTAGAGAAATAAGCTTATAATGCTTGTTAAAACTACCTAAAGAGCAAATGGTGAAGACCTAGTAAAGTGTTCTCAAGGAGACTAGTAAAAGAACATATGTATTGGTGTATGTATTTGCAGGTCAAAGGCAATTATTTATGTGGGAAATTCAGTGTTAAGGATTATGCAATTTAAGGGCCTAAGAGCCATGTTATTTAAGGGCCTAAGTGCCAAGCAAGTAATTATGCACTATATTGTGATGTAGTGTAAATTTGGTGAAGTTTTGTGAGTGATAATGTTTTTGATGGATCTAGGTGTTCTTGAATATTTAGTGGTGAAAACTATGAGCTTTGGAATGATGAGGTGCTAAGAGAACCTATGGCAAAATTGTAAAATGTATAAGGAGTTTTAAGTGTTTAAATGGTTTTGATGAACTAGGAAGTGTTAAAGGTGAATAAATGTTTACTTGAGAAGAAAACAAGTATTAAGGTGATTTAGAGTGATGCAAGGATTTAGGTGTTATCTTGGAAGTTCTAGGAATTCAATGTGTGTTTTGAGAGTGTAATAAGTCTTGAAGAAGTTTGTTTAAGGTTTAGGTTATGTTGAATAGGAGAAAATGATGTTTAGGTAAGGTTTTGAGAGAGGAACTTTAAGGAGTTGTGAAAGGGAAGATTTGGTTAGTAAGAGAAGATGCTTTGGAGTAGATGTGATGGTGGTGAGAGAACATTTTAGTTAGTTGTTATCATAAGTATAACCACCACTTAGGAACTTAGGGAAAAACATTACAAGTGTTAGGAATTTTGCAAGAATTTGAGTGAATGATCAAGGAGCTTGATGGTGGGTCAACTATGAGTTTAATGGATGATTTAAGAGGTGTTTAAGTGCCCAAATGGTGTTAGAACATATAAGGGAACTTGTGGAGGAGTTTGGAATAAGATAGCATTTTTAGGAGAGTTTCTGCAGCCGACCTACCCAGGGGACCGACCCCAGTCTGGGTCGGTCGGGCTGAAACTGTGAAGTTGGATGTTCTCTGCAGCCGACCTACCCGGGGTGGGTCGGTCGGTGGGTCGGTCGGACCTTAAAAAAAAAAAATTAAAATTAAATTAATTTTAAGATGTTAAGTGGTATTAGTGGGTATGCCATTAAGAGAGTATTGATGGTTAGAAAGATAAATATATATGGACTTGAAGATTAATTCAAGTGATGATTTAAATGTTAAGGTTATACAATGATCTGTAATGTGGGGATTGATTAGTAATTCTGTTTAGGTTGTTTCATGTAGGTTGAGATATAAGGACAATTAAGTAGGTGGAAAGTTGGGAAAAATGTGAAAGTCAACAAGTTAAAAATGTGAAGTTATTTAACTAGTTAACAGGGTTAACTATGAGCTTAGACTTAAACAATCATGTTACCCCGATGTTAATGAAAGTATTGTAATATTACCAGTTGTTCGAGAATTGCTCGAGGAACATAAGTGGACATGATAGTGGACTCCGGTGACAGGTAATGGTTTCTTACAACCTGTGTCCTACCGGTTACAACCGGCTTGTATGCCAATATGTTTTTCTGAGTGTTTGCCACCTTGTAAGATTAAACATGTAATGAGTTTATGTAATTCATTTATGTGCCAATTTGGCCTCCGATACCATTTAACCTCAAATATGTGTTAACATTAGCTAACCAAATCAGGAACACATGATGATCGGTATTCGAGTTAACGACCCAAACCTTGGGAACGTTCTAACCACGGCTATGTGTGAGTTTAGATGGATATTGTTTGTTTGTATGCAAGTGTGTGAACCTCCCTTGTGTGCTTAACTCGGTTATGATACCGTATGGTGTGTGGATGTGGTAGGCTCCATAATGGATCTCTAACTACTTACTTATAAGTGTATATGTACTATGGGGGGTGAGGATCCGGTTGTTCCGGCCACGCGTGTGATGGACGGGAGTCGATATCAATATCCGGTTCGGCTCTCTTGGTGTATGTATAGGTGGTATTCCAATTTGGTTTCTACCTTCCCTTAGTTTATCCAAAGCTAGTTACTGACTCACGTCGGGCCACAGGGCATACGTATGTTATTTTCGGTGTGCTTGGGATTACTATATCCGACACACCTTGGGTATAAGTTAACCGTTCTATAACCGGACGGTAACGAGGTTGGTAACAGCTTAACATGGGATTGGCAAAAATCCCTAGGCTCACATGGTATACTAACTATGGTGGAGGGTTCCTTGTGAGAACCGATTTTTGGTGTTATGTAATGTTATGGTGCTATGCAAATTCCCCTTGCGTGCTATGGTAATATATATATATTGGATGTTTAAAATGAATGCGATGTCATTATGTGTGCGTCGAAACAAGAAAGGTGTTGTTATGTTTTATTATGTGAAAATGAGATATGTTGTGGTATGGAATGTGTCATGGAAATGAATCCCAGTGTGTACAAGAGGCGATTAAGGATAACCTTAATGGGTACATGTCGTTCGTTAGGAAGTGACTCCGTTTTAGAGGAGAGCCACTCTAGGGTTTAAGGAATATTGGATGGTTGGTTAAGTGTGGATGTGTTGGTTATAGGTTGAGCCCATTGAGGCGAAATATTATGTGTTGTAGGTTTATGGCTTGTATGCATGATTTAAATATAATCAACTGCATGCTAAGATGACAATTAGTTGTGTGTGGCCGGTAGCATGTGGGCTGCGGGATTACCATACCAGCAAAGGTGCTGAGCCCTTGGGGGCCACCCTTTCTCTCCTTTTCTATTTCAGGTACAAGGAGCTGGAAGCCGTTCGAGAGTAGGACGGGGTAGATGTTTATACATGAGTAGCCATTTAATGGCGTAAGCATTGTAAGCGTAGTAAGACCGAAATTGTTATCGGCATTAGTTTGTAAATACTCGGTACAGTGTGAATGTATATATAATAAGTGTTGAAATGGAATGAGGATGGTATTGTGTAGTTGCTAGGGAATTTAGTCCATCAGACCGAATGTAATGTATTAGCCTTGTTAGCCACGTGGGTGGTTAACGGCGTGTAACACCATTGAATTAAGTAATGTGATGAGTTGAGATTTCCGCTGCAGATTGATGTAAGTGTACGGTGGTGGTTGGGGTTTACAAATAGTATGGATATAGGTGATCCATCCGCACGTACTTATAGATATGGATATAGTGATCCATTTGCACCGTTTATCATAGATATGGATAGAGGTGACCATCTGCACCGTATTCATGGTATAGTAGGATATAGGTGATCCATCCGCACCGTATTTATGATATAGTATGGATATAGGAGAGCCATCAGCACCGTATTATAGAAATATTATGGATAGGTGATCCATCCGCACCGTATTTATAGATATGGATATAGGTGATCCATCCGCACCGTACTTATAGATATGGATATAGGTGATCCATCCGCGACCGTATTCATAGGTATAGAGGGATATAGGTGATCCATCGCACTGTATTTATGTCTCCCATATGTTAGGTTCTCTTAATCTTCTGCCTGAGGTTCAACCCCAGGTGTTATAGTGAATGATTTGTCTAGTGTAACAAGCCCTTTTAGGTCCTAGTGCATGCCTAGAATTTATCTAGGACATCGTAATGTTCGAATATATTTGTATTGGAGAGCCGTACTACCGTTACTTAGGATAGTAAAGCCCACGTCATTGTCCTTTTTATGAGGATTTTTCTTATCGCTACTTATATCTTAATCCAAGATTTATATCGGTAATTGCCCCTTTTTATGTCATGGTTGTTATACTAAATAGGAGAAATTAAATTATACGATATTGTATAATGAATTTGAATCATAAGGTTGGAGATTGCTTGGATAAGTAATATTAACCTTGACAAACATTTGAAGTACAAACAATGCCTAACGAATTATTGACAAGTATATGCAGTGGGTTTCGCAACTCCATCCGGGTGCCAACAGACGTCAGCAACCCACGTGTGGTAGACATAATCACTACCAACACCAAGTTACGATCCGAATGATGGAATTAAAAACCTTAACCGAATCCAAGTTCGACCTGAATACAACAAGTACCGAGAGTTACATCATAAGTCCTTAATTAAACAACATAAACTGAAGCGTACATCCAGGGTTTTAGTGGTTATAGTCACAACCCATACATTAAAACATACTAATATAGTCTTGCCCAGATAGACTACCCCATGATATTCTTCACCTACACTCCAACACGATCAGCTGATCACCTGTAAAAATAAAGGACTCAGCAAAACTATGCTGAGTATGAACGTGGGTGCCGTATGTTGCCGGGCTACACGACTACTTGGTAATATTATAAGCAAATTACATGCTATAATAACGCAGTAAGCACACCACAACACATCTAGATATCATACACAATCAAGGTGTAGCACAGCATTAGAAAAAGAAACCAAGAATAACATGCTGGCATCATCAACACAAACCAGCACATCAGGTTGCTAGTATATCAAACAATCATGAACTAATACAAGCGTGCGCGTAGGTTTTTATGCCAAGATCCTCACTATGGGATCATCGAGCGTTGTGTAATTCATTCCTTTTATGTTGTTCCCGTAAGTGTATCCTCTTTCTCTCCTCTTGCACCAAGTCTGGGGATTAGTTACAGTCCCGTGACCATATCATGTAGGTGCCAATCTTTCCTTGATTCTTAAGGTTATTTGTGAATTCACTTATCACCACATATTGAAGAGCGTCTTCTCCATAGCGAATCCTCCATTTCCGGCGGTGCGTCGAGAACGCGGGTCCCTCAATACCCCAGTATGGTTTCTCAACTGGTATTTTACATTCATTATCGTTATAAGTCGACACCATAGTGGGTGTCGTTAGAAGTCCTCTAAAATTTATGGGGATTGTTCCTCTTATATAGTTCCTTGTTGTTTACGTAATTCGTTGTATTTCATCTCAAGGTTTCTCAACGAAGGAAGGGACTACACTACTGTGCGCGCACAAAGTATTATGCGGAGCAATGATATATGTAACAAGCATCTAAAAAGTCATAACAAGCAAATCCAATTTCATGCTAATCTTATGGTCATTGTCAAACAAGGCACAACACGCAAAGCCGTGTAACACGACAACATACGAACCACCATGTCCATACCTTATTTGAAAGCACGAGTAGTCTTACTCTCGAAGTCCCGGTCGGAGCTCGCCAAGTCCTAGAGTTAATTAAAAAATAATGTGTCAGTTTATTTTTTATGTGACGACATTTTAATCGTATGTTATTCCTTAGGTATGTTGTACATGCCTAGTTTATTGATCTTAGAACTTCACGTGCATTAATTCTAGGCTTAACTTACACCTAGGATATTCATATCTTTATTTACATGTAACTAAGCCCTTTTTCCTTAGTTAATGTTTAGGGCGGGTTTAAGAGGTAATTATGTAAAAAGTTTATATAGTATAGGTTTAACAGTTCTATGTGTATCCCTCTTTAGATAACTAGGGGGCAATAATTTAACTCTGTATGTGATAATATAGGCCATAGAATAAACCTAAAACTTCTTTATACAGAAACCCATAAGCTGCCAAAACTAAAACACCCATTTCAGGAAACCTTAACTAATTTCACTTTTAATGTAGTAGTTGGTGTATAACTTTCTCCACATGCTTTGGTATTCTAGTTATGTTCATTAGCTATTATATTGAGTTCATTATTAAACTGAATATCACTGCTAATACCCTTGAAATCTGGTATACAGAAACTATAACCTCATGAAACTGAACACAACTAACACTTTCTTCCTTGGTTATTGTTGTTAGTTAGCTTAGTGTGTTTACCTTTCCTGACAGTGCTTACACAACTAATCATAGGTGTTAACCTTGGTTTAAGTTCAAGACTATACTCATAGGACACCCATTCATCGTAACTAATTACACAGAACAGATACAGAAGACAATCAAGAAAGCTGAACTGAAAGTCATGAGACTAGATGCTACTCCTTGATTCTTTTCTGTTAATCACAGTTTTCCTTCAAATCTCTCCCCAGGCTCATCTATCTAGTTGAGTGGGATAACACAAGTTTAAACTGAAACTACTCCAAGTAATACAACACTAAATCTTTCTGTCCAGAAAAACAGAATCACCTCCAGAATCAAACAAAAAAAACAAGCTGAAAACAGAAAACTGATATGTCTTTCCTTTTTTCCCAGCTTAACTATACCTTGGTTATGTGTTAACAGATTTTAGACTCAAGACTAATCCTAAGCCACAAGGACAAACTCTCTGAATATCATTGTACAGACCTAACAAAACTGAAAAACAGAACAGGAAAGACTAATTATGTAACTTGAAACTGAAAGATTGATAGCTCCTCGGTGTTTCTTTAGGTCTGAATTTTTTTTTTTTGTTTCTATTAAGATTTATACCAGTATCAAGTGTGTTAATGAGTTTTGAACCTTAAGCATAGGCGAATATTAACCTAGACAAGCCCCGAAAACCCCCTGCATAAAACCAGAAAATCTGATAACCTAAACTTCAAGAAACTGATAACCTGATGTGAAGCTTTCTGTTATAGTTGGTTTTGTCTCTTTAGTCTCTTTCTGTTTTTTTTTCTAAACCGATCTACAACTTCCTCCAACTAATTTACATTCTTAGTTAAGACAGTTAAAAGACTCTAAGTTCATTTTCCACCCAAGGAGCAAGACACACCCTCTGAGAAAAACTCTACACAGAAACTGCAAGTAAGGTCTGCTGTGGTTTCTTATTGATTCTTTTCTGTAAGTTTTACCATCCTGTCTTTCAAACTTCTCCCCTATGTATTTATTACCCAGTCAAACGTTTCCTCCCTATTTTAAACCCAAAGCTTCGCTAATACACACTCACTCGGTCTCCTGTACAGAACAGAAACTAATCCAACTGAAACTGAAACTTTCACATTTTGATATCTTGCTCTCATTTCCTTCTGTTTGTTCACTGTCTGTGTTTCAAACTTGTTTTCTGTTTCCTCATCTTGCCCACTCATTTAACCAAGTATTTCAGTTAAGCTCCTAAACCCAAAATAACCCAAGTGACATTCCTACTGAGAAGTTGATATACAGAAGCACAAATTCAGAACTGCAACAGAACTGCTACAACATTGCCCATCTCTTCTCTCGTTTCCTGGTTGGGTTTTCAGATTTTTTTCCACTTCTTTGCCTTACGTGACTTAGTGTGTTATACAGTTTTAGAATTTAAGAATTGACCCAAAGGTGGCATGGACAACTACCAGGCAGAACTGGAAAACTGAAACCTACACTGAACTGAATGTAACAGACCCTGGACTGTCACATTTCTTTTCTGTTACTTGACTTTCTATCTTTCCCACGGTGCTTACAGATTCACTTAAGTACATTAGAATGCCTTAGACTCATTAACTACTCAATACAGCCTTCTATAGTTCTTTGTACAAATTCACACATAACTCAAGTTCTTCAGTAAAAACTGTAACCTGAAAATGTAGCACTGATATCTATCATTCTATTAGTTGTTTGTTATTGAATTAGGTTCCCACTTCTTCCCATTCTAATTTGGGTAGTTAATATGTGGTGATCTTTAAATCCCACAGACCCCAACAATATCATTGAAGCTACAGAAATAGAATCTCAGGAAAGACTATAACACTGATGTACTGGTTTTTTTTGTTCTGTTAACCTGTTATCTATTTTCTGTTCGCTTCTCTCCTTATTATACTCTCACGTACAGAACCTCATTCAGGTGTATTTATAAGGTGGCAATGTATTAACGATTCAAATTACCCTAGGATAGTTGGTACACCGAGACTGCATGTTACAGATTTGGCAAGGTTATCAGTTTTGACAGGCTTACATTTTTTTTTGTTTTCTGATTCTGAAACCAGTTCGGAGATACTCACCAGTTGAGTGACTTAACAGATCCTCCTTGGCCAATCCTTGGTGCAGTATGGAACTTCAGTTCTTGAGTCACCCAACAGCAGCTGGGAGAAATCCTAGTAGTTAGACTCGACCGAATCAGAAGACAACACTGATTGAAATGACAGGAACAGAAAAGGGAAGGGACTTGTTGCATGTTTTCACCTGGTGGTTTCTTGGAGTTTATTGCTCCAGTCTCCAAGAGCTTGGGCTACAACTCGACCAGACAGACAGGAGAGGAACCAAGAGGTCTGGAGTTTACTGGTTTACAAGAGGGAATGCAAGAGTAACTTGTCAGTTTCCTCTTCGACTGAAACAACAAGACAAGGTTGGTTGTGGTTTACCTGAAACTGAAATCCACACCAGGGGACTGGCTCTTTAACAGCTCTCTGTACTTTAGAAGAGGGTGCCACAAGTTAACAAGGGCTGTTGTTATATGAGAAGATTGAAGTTACTCTCCTTGATCGGGAACAAAAAGATAGAGTACAACCTTGACATGGGTTTACCTTCACTCAGGAGCAACAGCAGAACCTACCTGAGTCGTTGCTTGGCACCGCATGCAAGGGAGGGAAGAATAGTCAAGCAAGGTATTAATCAGAGGCCAATTGCATCAGAAGTGGTGGTCATGGGCTCTAAATTCCTAGAGGGTATGGGCGTAACAAGAGAACCAGAGGGGCTGTCTCCTTGTCTGTCTTCCTAGCACAGATTGACATAGGAGCATAGTTTAGTAGCCTTGGAGTTGCTGTTACAGAGACAGTTGAGGGAATCTGTGGTGCGTGGGTGTTTGAGCAACACAGACTTTAACGCTCCTGTTGGGTGTTTGAGCGATTCATCAGAAGTAAAGGCCACTCACTTCTTGTTTCAGGTTGTCGGGCAGATCAACATTGTTAATGTTAGTTTTTCTTTTGCTTCACGCATACAACCGAGGACTGGGGCTGAGAGGGCGTGAGTTCCAGGAAGGAACCCCGTCTGAATTGTCTCGATCTACAAGGGCTGGTATGGGCGATTGAATAAACAAACTCATATCGTTACAGAGTTTGGATTCCTCTGGTTATACAATCTTTTTTTTTTGTTCGAATCGGTAGTTACACCGAGGAAGGAGGAAGAACGTGCTACAGAAGCGTGTTTGTTTCACCTCTCTTTTTTGTAGCTACTCAGCTAGTTGGTACTTGTTTTAATTCGCGTGGGTTAGATACCGAATATAGCATAGCTCAGCCGGTTAAGCACTCGGGGAAAGTACGGGGATCTCGGGTTCGAACCTTAGCGGGAGCGTCTTTGCTCCCCCCCTTTTTTAAAATCAATACACAAGTTTTTTTTATATATACGTGACTCTGTATTATATCGTGTTACTATTATTATTATTATTATTATTTTTTATGAAGTTATGTGACGACATTGTCACTTATTTACAACGTTACAATATCGTAACGTTACGTACATGTATTTCGTATTCGCACTATATATATATATATATATATTATATATTATATATATATATATATATATGTACTAGATTTAATTGTTCGTACGTTATTTTATGTCCATATTAAAAACGCGTTATGATTTTATGCGTTTAATATTTAGGGGTATTTCAACACTAGTGAGGCACGAAGATAATCCATATTGGTAAGCAGCTCATTTGTTCATTATTTACATTAAGGTAACAATGTTGAACTGATTGCATCAATACTTTGACAGTGTTTATAGGTTGATGGCTTAGATCAGATACAACATTATGACCCTATTGTGGGTGACTACACTGGTTATTTATCAGAGAAGACAGGGATGTCGTACCTCCAGCGATACAGACATGTCCATGTTCCTATTGATTGTCATGCCCCACCTCCTGTGATCGAGTACCATCCTCCTTTCTCGCGCAATGATAATCCAGGTAGAAAGGCCGCACGAAGAAGACCAAGGAGCAAAGTGCGTCAACCCCCACAAGCGCGAGTACCTGATCCTTTGCCGAGGTTGTGCATCAGTCGAGTTGGACGTATCTCGTCCAACCGTCGTTCCCAGTTGACCATAGTGTACAGGATTACGGGCAAAGTGCGTGGGAACGTTTCCTGTATCCTACTCAGGCCAGCACATGGGGATCTTCGCAATGAGGGGAGGGGGGGGGGGGGGGGGGTCAAACGAGCTAGCAACGTAGTGGGTGGGGCAAACGAGCCAACAAATAGAATTGGGTGGACATACAGGGCAGCATGATGACCATGCTTTGGTGGTTGCGACCTCTTACACTGATCAGACAGTGGTTGACCCCAGAGTACGATTAGCCCTTGGGCCATCCCATACAATAGCAACCCTAGTGCATGGGGAGGGGAGACAAATGCTAGCTGGGATCATGCACCGTATACGTCCACATACTTGAATCCCTCGTTAATCCGGCAGTAGGTTATGGCCAGCCCATACAATTTCCCACCCAAACTTCTACGCCTACAGGGAAGGGTCCTCACGATCTAGCCGTAGAGAGATGGCGACCATACAGGCAGAGAGATCATCATACATGAATGCTACCTTTGCCAACCTAAACGTATTTGACGATGTTGAGGATGACGATGCGAGGACACAGTTTGATTTATGGAGGCAATCCAACCCGTCTACTCCTCCACCACCTGTTGGCTCGTGGGACATGACTCTTAGGGGGCTTAACTCGATGAATCCTCCACAAAGATACACTCCTAGCGAGTATGAGCATACCAAAAGAGGCAGAAGGGGAAATAGTGCCGGTAAAGGGAGAAAAGCTGGTGGAGACGAGTCTTGATAGTCTTTAAAAATTTTCTTTAAAATTTAAATTTGGATGTAAGGTTCGACAAATGATCTGTTTTGTTTGGGTTATTAATAATAGTTTAAGCGCCGAGAAACATTAATTGCATATACTCCTCCTGCGCCTAGCTTAGTATTGTTTAAGATATATAAGATATTCACACACACACACACACACCCACGGTGAGGCACGAAACGTAAATACCACTACAGTAGTTAGTAAAATTAAAACAAGTTCAACATTATTATTTCCGTACTTCAACACAAAACGTAAATACAACCTAACATTTTTTTGGGTGCTTGCTTAAGGCACGACTAGATATTGCAGGAGCTACATATTTTATTAATGTACATACATAATAATAAAATCTTTAATTGAACTAGTTGTGGTCATAGTGGCTAGACCCTTGGAGCCATTTTTCTTGTGTGTAATTTATCATCTTCGTGGTGTCTCCAGTATCATCTAAAGAATTGCTTGAGAATGCATTGGAAGGGGCTTCTTCGGTGGCGATTGCGTCATCGGACCCTTCTTGTCTGAAGACATCAGAGTCTACAACAAAGTCGGTAAGAGCATGTGTGCCCTCCGACCATTGAACAGATGAGGAATCACTACATAGGAGGATAATCTTTGGGATCTTCTTCCTTGTTGCTGATTCTGCATCGGACATTAAATCTTTGATCTCGTTTTAAATGGTACGGGAATATTTGGTAGGATTAGGCCTTATTTGGGTTTTGTGCAAGAGTTTTTGGAGGATAGACCTTTGGATGTAAAGGTTTTTGGTGTCGTGCACACTTGCTTGCCCTTGGTTGATTTTTTGGCTTCGAGTGAGTGATCCTTTTTGAGTGCCATAATGTTTAGGGATGTTTTTGCTTCAATAAGATAAATTTAACACAGTCAAAAAGTAGAAAGAGTTGTAGAGCAAGAAATATGGGATGAAAGGGTTGGGGCACCCATACTCCATTTTTTACTATCCGTGCCAACGGTTAGTACAACGACATTGACATGGGGCTATATTTAGTTGTTTGACTGTACAAAGTGCTCTGAATGCAATTCTGTCTTTTGATGGCCATTATTAAATTTCTCTCTCTGCACTGTGGTGTCAAATAGATGAATCACTGGCCTTCTCTTCTTTATCGGGACAATAATAGTGGCCTGCATTATTTTATCTTTCTTTACAAGCTGTTCTGAATGCAATTGTGTCTAGTAGTGGTCATTATTATTTGTCCATGAAGTATTTTCTGACTCAAATTAATGTCTTCTAGTGGACATCATTATTATCTCTGCCCCATGTAGGATCATATCCTACAAATTAATTTCAGCCTTTCCTTTTTTGCAAGGACAATAATAGATGCTTAAATTCAAATCTCTATCAATGGAGTGTTTTCTGACTCAAATTGATGTCTTCTAGTGGGCATCATTATTATCTCTACCCCATGTGGTGTCACATCCTACAAATTTATTTCAGCCTTTCCTATTGGCAAGGACAATAATAGATGCTTAAATACAAATCTCTGTACATGGAGTGTTTTTCGACTCAAATTTATGTCAGTGGGCATCATTATTATCTCTGGCCCATGTGTGTCACATTCGACGAATTAATTTCAGCCTTTCCTTTTGGCAAGGACAATAATAGATGCTTAAATTCAAATCTTTGTCGATGAAGTGTTTTCTGACTCAAATTTATGTCTTCTAGTGGGCATCATTATTATTTCTGCCCCATGTCGGGTCACATCCTACAAATTAATTTCAGCCTTTACTTATTTGCAAGGACAATAGTAGATGATTAAGTTCAAGTCTCTATCCATGGAGTGTTTTCTGACTCAAATTCATGTTTTCTAGTGGGCATCATTATTATCTTTTCCCCATGTGGTGTCACATCTTACAAATTTATTTCAGTCTTTCCTTTTTTGCAGGGGACTCATCAATTGCACATCATCTCAGTTTTTCAGTATATATAGAAGTGGTTGTGGTAAACATCAATTGCACCTCATCTCAGCATAAATCTCTCTTTGCTCTATTGCTCCCCTGAGTCTACCATATTACAAACTTTTTCATTTCTCTTCCTGACTTCACACCCTTAAGCCCACACCACTCTCTGATTTCTTTGAAAAGTTAACAAATACATGGCATTTCCTTGTCTAATCTTCGTTAATGTTGAGCTTTCTTACAATCCACATGGAAGCCTCTATTTTAGTTGGAACCAGCAAACCAAGACCTTCCATCTTCGGGTTACTGATGATTTTACCATCGAAATGCTGAAGCAATCTGTCACAGGGGCCATTCATCAATTGAACTATGGTTACAATGTCACAAGGATGAATTATCAAAATTTGTTTTCAAGGAATCCATTAGTGTTTTCGGCACTTTAGTTGAACACCGATGAAGACGTTCAATCAATTCTTGCAAAATACAAGTGTAGTTGGGACATCTTCCAGAGCATGGAGATTTATGTGAAATTGGATGGTGATGATGATGAAGATTATGACCTTTACAAGCCCGGAGAAGATGAAAATCTGACACGGATGATGAAGTAGAGCTAATACCTGAAGAATTTCTTTATCAACCAGATGCCGATGAAGGAAGCAGTCAACAAATTCTGGATGCCCCTTTTTATCATCACGTGAATTGGAACGTCATCAACGCAATGAATATGGATGTTGAACGGCGTGGTGTTCCAAACTGGCAGTCTAGAGAAGATTTTGACCTGCAGCAGGAGCTCGATGACAAGGAAAGTTTGGTGAGTGCAGTTAAGGACTTTCACATTCGAAATAATATCCATTTTCATATTGTAAGGAGCTTGAGCAAGGCGTACGTTGTCTAATGTGTAATGGCCCCAAAATTGGGCTAGTGCTAAGGCCGTTACACATCGCGTATATACTACTTAATAATGCAAGGCTCTAAGCGAAAATGAACTAAAATTCCAAAATATAAATATTTGCATTAATAAGTCAAAGGTTTACATAAGATCCAACAATTCATAGATAACATAAATACTATGTAAATGCCCGAAGGCTACAAAGTGTCAAAAGCGTCTAGCGCCAGATACATGAACATGACAAAAACTCAAAACTAAACTCCAAATCACAATAAGACCCTTCGCTCGGTCAATCTGCAATGTATATATAAAGGGCTGAACAACCGTACGCTTAGTAAGTAGCAGACTTCATCAATGAAGAATGTTCAAAACATTAAAACGGAAGATGAACGAAATCAAAAGGGAACATATTGTAACTTCGTAAACAGAGTAACTAGAGCGGATGACAAGCCATATCAGAACAGAAACAGATGTCAAAAACACATAGGCCAGACTTTCAAAAATGCATCAGAGGTGGGACCCTAGCAACTAGCTGACACATTCGAAGGACAAACACTTAGGCCTTATGGATCCGTAGATCCCACATCGGAAGCAGTTTAGACTGCTATTGGACTTGTCGGTCACTAAACGTCCTAGGGAAACCCTAAGGAACAAATACAGAAGGAATTCCTGCGCAGCATGCTACGAGACAGCCAGACCCGACTACCCAAGGCTCAGAAGCTAAGTGACTAGGTCCCCAAAACAAATATTATAAATACTGAGTGGAAGTGCATAAACATGCATAACAAATGCATAAATATCTTGTACATAGTTAGGGGATCATAACTTTGCAGACAGAAGTCAAAACGGAGCTCAAACGAGCAAGTTAGGAAAAATCGGAGGCCTGCCCGAACATGCGTCCGAACTTGCATGTTCGGACGTAGGCCGAGAGTTGAGAAGGTAAGAAAATAGTTGTGTCCGAACTTGCGTCCGACCTTGCAAGTTCGGACACTTGCCGAAGTTAGAAAGCGGAGGAATCAAGGTGTCTCGGACATGCAAGTTTGGACACAGCCTGAGACTCATCCTCACACTCCGTCGAACTTACATGTTTGGACGGATGTTCGGACATGTTTGAAAACTACAGAAAACTGTCGCGTCAGAGCCCTGTCCAAACTTACATGTTTGGACAGAAGTTCGAACGCGACAAACAGAGGTGCGAAAACAGGCAGAACCAACACAGAATTTGTCAAACACTTACACAAGTCACACCAATTCAGAGGTAGGCAGAACCATGGGATTTTCCAGAAAAAAGCAACCCAAAACACAAGAAACAACAATGCAAAACTTATCGAAATCCAGTACAAAACACAATCCTTCTCAAAGCCCCATGGGTGAGCACAAATCACCAAATTCATCCCCCACTTACACGATTCGAAGTGCAGATTAATCCTTAACGAAGCCAGCTACCAACCAATTGAGAAAGTAGAGTAGAAATAGAGCACACACTGCTAAATTCAGCAACCGAACCAAACCCCAAAATCAAAATGAACACGAACACACTAGCAACCAAACCCGAGAATCACAGAGCTCAAACCCGAAACTCGATGAGAGAGCACACTTCAGAGAAGGAGCAACAATTCAGAGCAGCAATCACAACCCAGTCACAATCCACAGAGCAAGAAGAACTTTGAGATGGGGATGAAGAAACTCACGCTTAGAACGATAGAAACTGACCAGTGAATATGACGATCGGGGAAAGGAATAAAGGAAATACTTTTCTCTATTAATACTTAGCAAAATAAAGAAAAGGAAAAAACCTCCTTATCCTTCTCTTCCTCTCAATACCCCAGATATCCTAAATAACATAAAAAATATAACATAAGAGATCAAAATGCAATCCGACTTAAGTAAAAATCTGGCTTACAACACAATGTGTCAATGGGGACGAATGCTCATTTTACTTAGGGGGGTGTCATTATCCGGTGAGACCGAATGAAAGATACAAGACAAAGGTCACACTCCTGCACTCCTCAAGCTGATGGACAAAATCATCAACAATGAATTATCATTTTATTGTCGATGCCATTCTTGCTCATATCAGCCGTAACCCAGATATGAGTGTTCTAGATGTCATAAAACAAGTCTGTGACCAATACAATAGGTCTGTTTCATACCGGAAAACTTGGTTGGCAAGGTGCGAAGTGAAAGAAAAAATGTACGGAGATCAGGTCAATCATATGCCCAGCTGCCAAGGTTATTCATGGCCATAAAGCATAACATACCGGGTTCGATTGTTAATCTAACGTGAGTTCAAGGTTTTGAGGACGACACCCAAACCACACAGTCAAATTCTTCCAACAATGCTTCTGGGTATTTGGACCATGCATATCAGCTTTCAAGCATTTCAAAACCGACACTACAGATAGATGGGATGAATCTGTATGGTAAGTTCAAAGGTAAGTTTTTGACAGCGGCAACACAAGATGGGAACAACAAAATTATACCTATTGCATTCGCTATTGTCGAGTTTGAAGATTTGAAATCTTGGAAGTACTTCCTAGACAAGGTGAGGTTGCATGTCATAGGTCAAAGAACTGATGTCTCAATAATTATAGATCGTGCACCAACTATCATCAGCATTATGAAGTCAAACGATTACTGGAGACCCCTAATGGGTCACCATTTCTACTGTAAAAGACACATTGCATCGAACTTCAACACACAGCTCCATAACAAATAGTTGAAGAAGTACTTGATCAACACAGGTATCCTAATTTATTCATTACTATGCTTACTAATTTACGTAATTGTTTTCAATCTTTAACATTGAGTTATTATTTCATATTTAGCGTACGAATTCAGAAGGCATCACATTTAGATAAGATATAATCACCTTCTATCCCAGAATACCGACATAGAATGTTTCTTCATTGACCTACCATTTAAGAAGTGGTCGCGGGCATACGATGACGCAGGAGGTGGGGGAACATGACAACAAACTTGGTTGAGTGTCTAAATGGAGCACTCAAAAGCGTCTGATTGCTGCCGATCACCGCCATTGTCAACAGTACGCTGTACTAGCCGGTAACTTATTTCAACAAAATAACCAGATACATACTATGACCAGCAAATAGCGGGTACAACATTGTATACAGACTATGCAACTTCCAAGATAGAGGAAAACAGAAGACTATCAAATAGTCATAATGTAAATCATTATAATGAGGTCAACCAAGTGTATGAGGTCGAAGATTTCAGTTTGGTGGCTATGAGAAGAAACAAGGGGAAGTACAAGGTTGATTTTGATAACCTGAGCTGTGAATGCGGGGAGTGGTAAGCATTCAAATACCCATGCTCTCACGATGGTCGTGTGTTGCAGAACAGACATTCTATGGGGAAATTACGTACATCCTGTGTACAAGTTGGAAACAATGATTGAGTCATATGGTGGACCCCTCTACACCACTAGGTAATGAACATAATTGGCCAACACATACAGGGGTGAAGGTGGTACCGCAACCTGATGCAATTCATACTGTCAGGGGAAGTCCAAAGTATTCAAGGATTCAAAATGAAATGGATGACAACAATAAACCGATAGCAGAATGTAGACGCTGTCGTCATTGTTTGCAAACAGGTCATAATAGGAAGAATTTCCCAAATAGAGGATACAATTAATTGTACTTTTTAGTGTTACATAATCAACATTGCTCCTATATAGACAGGTTATGCCTTTAGCAAACAAAAAAATGTATGTTTCGTATAAAGCTGCATGAAATGTGTTTTTTTGTCCAAAGTATAAATATGTACTTTTATTTAATGAATTACTTACAATTTTTATTAATTAATTATGTGGTTAATACCAAAAAAATGTTTTAAAAGAAGATATAAAATGTTGACTTTGGAGCCATTTTAATGTAGTGGTGTGGGTCCCGTGTGAGTTTAAACGGATATACAAAATATAGGACAAAAGTATAGGTGTTTGACTGCCATCTTACATACTTTCATTTATTTCGAAGATCAATTATTCATCGGGCAAGCTCACTAAACATTGGAAAAAAATGCTAACTATAGTGCCTTTTTAATGAGATTGTCTTGGTCCCGTATGAATTTTAATTGCTGCGAATATAACATAGGACATGAATATAAGTGTTAGATTGTGATATTACAAAATTTTATTGATTTAGGAGAACGTTTAACTACCAGACAACCTTATCAGAAATTTTGAAAACCGGGAAATTTCTCTCTAGTGTCGTTTAAATGAAGTCATGTGGGTCCCATATGATTCCGAATCACTAGAACAATGACATAGGTCCAACGTATAACTGTTCAACTATCATCTTACCAAATTCCATTGAGTTCGGAAACCGTTTAAGCATCGCACCAATGGTCCAAACATTGAATTTTTTTTTGGACGGATATGGCAAAGAAATTGCCCTACTGCAGGGCGGTTTCTGGCAAAAAAACTAGAAGCCGCCTCAGCCTAGGGCGGTTTCTGGTAAAAAAATCTTGAAACCCGCTTCAGCCCAGGGCGACTTATCAGAAACCGCCTTGGAGCAGGGATGCTTCTTTGCCACTACTTGGTACATCAACATAATTTTCTTGAAAAATAACCACCGCGTGTACTTTTTTTCCTGAAATCGGCATTTTCAAGAAAATTTTCCTTGGTATTTATATTTTGTTATTTTTAGTTTTTTATATGGTTGTGGCATCTTTGGTGTATCATATGTTCTTTTCTTATAAAATATTGATATATATATAAAATTGTAGCCACTAAACAAGCATGGTAAAAAATGACACTTGGTAGTTATATTTTGTTATTGTTAGTATCTAATAAATGTTTAATTTTTTGATTAATCAAAGTTCGTATCTATTGAAGTTTACATTGGCAAATTTTTGGCTACATATGTAGCCAAGGATGACTACATTTACTGTATAACCAACAATGCATTGTTAGCTAAACAAGCATGGAATTTCTTGATAGAACCCTCCTCTCTTGTTTCAAGAATTATGAAAGGTATTTACTTCTCAGACAAGGAATTTATGATGTTAGCAGAGGGAAACATGACAGTCAAATCTGGAGATCCATAGTTTCAGCTTTAGATATTCTCAAAAATAAATAAATTAGGAAAGACATTGGGGATGGGAAGGATATTAAGACATGGGAAGATCCTTGGATCCCAAGACCATATTCTTTTAGGCCATTTACTCCTAAGCCTCCTAACAATCATGACATTACAATTGCTCAGTTTATTAATCATGATAGAAATGATTGGAATCTAGATATGCTAAATGCTCAGTTGTGGAGCATAGATGTTGAAGAAATCAGAAATATCAAAATTTCTTTCGTCAGAAAAAGACCACTGGAAGTGGCATTTTGCCAAAGATGGGATTTATTCAGTCAAATCTGCTTATAAAATAGATCAACAAGTGACTATCTCTAATATGTCTTCTTCCTGTTCTAATCCTTATAGTCTGACCAAAAGAATTTTGAAGTTGCAATGTAGTCCAAGAGTTAAACTGATGCAGTGGAAACTGTTGAGAAATATAGTTCCCTGTTTGGCTAATATTGCCAGAAGAACAGGAGTCTCTCCTTTTTGTTGTTTCTGTTCCAAGGTGGATACCTTATATCACACTCTTTCTGATTGTGCTATGGTCAATAATCTATGGACAGGTCTGATTGACATACCCAGTTCTCCTCCAGCAGATGGTAATGATATTCATGAGTGGCTGTTTGCAGAAGTTGACAGATGGACTGATGATAAGTTGGAACAGATTCTCAATAACTTGTGGGCAATATATGATGCTAAAAATCTGGTTAGGCATAACAGTCAATGTCTTGGCTGGCTATTGTTGAGTCCAATCTTGCATTTATAGCAGCTTTCAAATCTGAAGTGAATAATAATTGTTTAAATCCCTATACTATTTATGTAAGGTATCCTCCTGAACAGGATATTATCAAACTTAATGTAGGATGCAAAGAGAGGCGTGCTAAGATCTTGATCTTAGCAGGGTCTCTGAGGAAGTCAGATGGAGCTATGATTCAAGGGTTCAACAAGCAAATGGGAGTTTTTGTACTCTTCTTGGGGCTGAGATACAAGGGTTGGTGTTTGGCATGAAAAGAGTGGTGGAATATGGGTTTACAGACTTGGAAGTTGATGTTTGTTTCCCTCAGACGTTTTCCTTTCTTCAGAGGATCAAGGATAATCAGTCGATCCCGGTTCCTTCTGCTAGTTGGTCTCAATTATTTTGTCTAGCCAGAATTTGTAATATAGTCAAGTTAAACTTAGATAATTCTGGTATGAATTTCCCTGTAATGCTTATTTCGCTGCTGTATAATAGCTCTACTTTCTTTAAGACATGAGAAGGAAACGATATTCCCCTGAAGCTAGCTTCGGCCTGTAAGCTAGACTATGATGTAAACTGATATTTTGAATGGAGGAGCAGCAAGTTTATGATAAAAAAACAATAAAAACATGTACAATGAATAAGGAAAACCTGTACAATAAATAATTATACTGAAATTACTATTCTTGTGTACAATATTTGTTATATAAGTAATGTACATGTTTTATAGGTATAATGTACAAGTTTCGTCTACTACATATACATATAATGTAGCAATCTTTGGCTACATGGATGTAGACAAGACATGTTGGTTTACATTTTGTGAACACACTTGACTATCATGAAGTGGTTATTCACTAGGTGTAAATGAAGAAAATCTTGATAACGACTTCTCCCAGGCACTCACCAATGTAAGTAAGGTGTTATGGGTTGACCGGGATAATATGTAATAGTTCGTGAAATGATAAACAATACTGTGAACTATATGCTACAGTGAAGAATATCTGATTCCCCGATGTGATAGAGGTTTTCACACGATTGTTTACAAGGCTGAAGTTCTTTCAAAGTACACGAACAATTAGGAAATAATGAAGGAAATGAGAGAAAATAGCTTTCAAATAAAAGAAAAATTAATTATAAGAGCTTTTAGGAAAGAGACTATTTTCCATCGAGAACAAAGGAAAGCAACTATACTTAGCACTGGGGTAGTCATTGCGCCATGATGAGCTTCTGGTCACAACACAAGCTTTATCTTTTTAGGTTTACAAAGCATTGGGACCTGCAAGAACCTTGAAAACCCTAACAATCATTCTTAGTAGTTATTTTTTGTTACATTTGAAACCATATAGTTTGTATAATGTAAAAGCACAGATTTCGTAAGCTTATTGTACAGTTTAAGAAGTTAGTATGTACATCTAGTATAATTTCAATAATATCAAAATTCAATGTATAACTTTACATATACATCTGTACAATTTTTATTTACTAACTGTACAGTTTTTATAGAACAAATGTACATGTATGTAGCCATCTATAGCTACATTTGGATGCAGCCAAGAAATTACCAAACCCTAAAGCTATATATATAAATAGAGGCCTTTTGTTTGAATATTTTCAATTGCACTAAAGATGGTTGAAGCTTGATAGAGATGTCAAAATTTGACCCAACCGAAAATCCGCCCGTTTAACCTGAACCCAAAACCTGACCGAAACCCGAAAATATTTAAATATAAAAACCCGAAACCCTATTGGATAAAATCCAAAATAAACCCAACCTGAAAAGATCCAAAAAATTTTATAACCTGAAATCGACCCAAACCTGAAATGACCTGAAATACTAGTAATTAAATATTAGTCAAACTCGAATAACATGAAATAATAGTGACCATAAATTGTCCCGAACCTGAATGACCCGAATAAATATGACAAAAAACTAGATTCAAACTTATTATATCCGAATGAAATTCAGAATAGACATTTATCTAATCTATATGTAGTATATTCTTATAGAAATTAGACATATATTTATTTAATAATTTTTTTAAAAAAATATTAACCATGAGCCGAAATAACCGAAATCTGATTCTATTTGACACTGTTACAACCCGAACCCGAATGACCCGAACCTAGGGGTGGCAAAACGGGTTCACGGTCGTGTTAGGCTAAACCCGAACCCGATCCATTTATAAATGTGTTGACCCGACCCAACCCGTTTAATTATTCGTGTCCAAATATGAAACCCAAACCCAACCCGTTTATTAAACGGGTTGACCTGTTTAATAAACGGTTGACCTGTCTAACCCAATTAACTAATCATGTCCAAATTTGAAACTCAAATCCGCATATATTACACTCAAACCTAACCTGTTTAGTTATATATAAAAAAATAATTTGATTAATTAACATTAGTTTGTCATTTTATGAAATTATTAACTTTACTTTAAATTAAAATACTTAATTTTTAATATTTGTATATCTTATTTATATCAAAATTTGATAAAAAAATAGTTAATTTATATTTATAATATATATAATTATTTAATATAAATTACTTAAACGGGTTAGCGGGTTACATACCTTAAACCAAATCCGACACGGTTATTCAACGAGTCATGTTCGGGTTGACCCGTTTATTTAATCATGTCAGATTTTAAAACCCAAACCCACTAACTTCGTGCCGGGTTCGTGTTGGTCAAACGGGTCGTGTTGAAATTGCCACCCCTACCCGAACCCTAAACGACCTGAAAGTTTAATACCCTGAACGGATTTTGACCCGAAAAGATATGACCCAAAACCCGAACGGATAACCCATTTGATAGGTCCACCTGATAGATTTCCTCCAATGGTAGAAATATCCTTTGCATAATAAATCACCATTTTACTCCTTGATTGTGCTCCCAAACTTAGAGTTTCTATTTTCCTTTAGAGAGAAGGCAAATATTTTAACATGAACCAATCTCTGTTTTATGTCAATGGCCCAGCCACAGGCCAATAGATTAGTTGAGAACACAAACAAACAAATTGTGAGTGACATCATAAAATCGCTATATGAAAGAAAAGGCAAGTGAGCAAAGCTCTTGCCACTTGTCTTATGAGTTACCCCCCAATGGCTCCACTAGGGAAATCCTAGTTTGTCTAGTTGATGGTGTGGAAGCGTCGGTTCTAGCGAAAATCACTATCCCAAGCGTAAGGGTGGAAAAATACTACGAAGCATGTAACAACGTGGTGTGCAGGATATGCCTTTTATCTCATGTACATTACCTTTGTTTTTATATAACTTCGAATGAACGTGTGTTTTGATTTTGTGACAAAACAACCTGTCGTCATTATCTAACAAAAAATAACCGGTTTCAAAAGCAATTTATTGATTATGGACCAAATCACTATACTGCTATTTATAAAAAAAAATTATATCCCCACCTATGACGTTTGGTGAAATTACACACCCCACCCACGAGGTTTCAAAAATTACTTTGCCCATCCATGTGGTTTCCACAATTTTACATCCAGCAACTTTCTAATATTTGATCAACTTAAAATATGGTTAAATGTTATCCAAAATTTATGAAACTTTACATGGACGATGCTAAGGTGTTATATTTTGGTAAAACGTGAAATCCAAAGTTTTTTAAGCTCATATATGATCTGTGAGACCCAATGAACGTGTCTCATGTTTCATTGGGTCCCACAGGTCATATATGACCTTAAAAAACTTTAGATTTGGCATTGGACAAAAATATAACACCTTAGCATCGTTCATGTAAAGTTTCATCAATTTTGGACAACATTTAACCATCTTTTAAGTTGATCAAATATTAAAAAAGTTACTGGATGTAAAATTGTGGAAACCATATGGATGGGCAAAGTAATTTTTAAAACCTCGTGGTGGGGTGTGTAATTTCGCCAAACGTTATGGGTGGGATGTAATTTCCCAAAAAAAAATCACTATACTGTTATATGGTATTGTGAACATTACCGTTAGCTAAAGAGCTTCAAGCTTGTAGAAGCATGCTAAGTTAAGCTGTTGTCGGCCTTGTGGAGTGCGCTAAGTCATGTCGATTTCTGTTAGAAGGCAATGTCTCTTTCTCCTTTAAAACCATGGCAGGTTTCCATTGGGGGGGGGGGGGGGGGGGGGTGTGAAGAACCGTGCGTAACCAGAGAGGGAGAGAGGACTGAACTAGGGAGTGTACTGACGAGATTGAATAATACAGTAGTTCTTGTAATGCTGTCTAATATATACAACACTAAACTAACGACAACTAACTTAAACAGAATTAACTAACTGCAGTAATATAGTAGAGAAGAATAGATAACAGAGAAGAACTAACAACAGTAACAAAGAAGAAGGAAGAAACTTAATTAAGAACTATAACATTTTATTTAACAACATCTTCATAGCATTAAGGATAACTAAATTCATCGTATGTATTGACATTGAAAGCATGGGAAGTGTAAGGTTGATCAATTACCTTGTAAGGTTGTAGATTGGTTAAGCTGACCCATTTGCAATATGGGTCTATTTATTCACTGCTAACAGCCAAGGCATGATCTGTATCACCTGCAAACTCTTGCTCAATCTGTTAGTCAAAATACCAGAAAAAATGTCATTGCTAACTGCTCCTGTTATATCTACCACATAGTCACTAAGGTGAGCATGAGCTCTTCTTGCTCTGGTAGGTCTGGTGGCATTTGTTTCAGCAGTGAGATGTTCACTGTTCTGCGGTGGAGTCTCTGATGATGAAAGAACATAATCTAAAGAAACAGAATCTGCTGCATAAGTGTTTCGTGTGACAGGGGACATATTATTTGAAACAGTTATATCAATGCTCCTGTCACAATCTTCATCAACAACATTAAGATAATCGTTGCTAGCATCAAGAGAGGGACTTTCAGATTCAAAATTCGAATTTGGTAAACCTGGTGTATTTGATTACTGTTTGCAAGAGGGAAAACATCCTCAAAGAATCTAATGTCTCCGGAGATTGTCACAACCTGATCATCATATCTAGAACCTTGTAACCCTTTCTATCAAGAGCATCACCTAGATAAATACAAACCTTAGCCCTTGTATCAAATTTACCTTTGGTTTTATCCAAACACTACTACAAAAAATGCTATAGACAACTGTTAAAAAAGCCAAAGACAACTGTTATTAACAATTGTAACAGAACCAGTTGTTTTAGGTAGATAATGCATTAGACAACTGTTATTTAACAGTTGTCTTATCCAGCCAAACTACAATTGGTAAATAGGCCTATTACAACTGTTATTAACGGTTGTGGTAGATATACAAAAGAGAAATACGCATACCTATTTCCCACTTTTGACACCGAACACAACTATTTTAAACAGTTGTCTTAGATTTTTTTTTTTCCGGATTTTTCTATCTTTTATAACTGATTAAGGAACATTGGTCTTTAGCACACTTTATAACAATTTTTCTTTAACAGTTGTCTTTGGTTCTTTTAAAATATATTTTTTACCTTACACTACTGTTAATACAATTGTCTTAAACATCTTATATGAGCTTCATCTCTTTATTACCTGCTAATAAACTTCAATAATATTTCATAAACCCACATACAACACTTAAAGATCCAAACCATCTTAGCAACATTTATAATCCGAATCAACATTACAACATTCATAGTTCCAAATATGTTTAGCAACATGCATAGTAACAAACATTCATAGTAATGGCATCAAAGTTTCAAATCAGTTAAACAACATTCATAGTTCCAAATCTCTTTAGCAACATCCACAAATCTCCAACCCACATAGAGAAATGATTCAATATATCCTCGTTCTTCTCAAGTCTGGAAAGCAGCACCATGTGTAGCAAAATCTACTCCATGTCTGAATCTAATTGCATTTGAACACATGATGCCCACTGCTCTCGAGCATCAACCTCGTCTTGCTTGTTATGCTCGACCGTTGTACCCGTAAAAGTACTACAATAAAACAATACTAAATTCTATTAGTTCATTTGTGTATACATGTATATTAGAAGCTTCAAATTATGATTAACTTCTAGTGATAAATGGAATAAGCTCCAAGCTTTAGAAACTGTAGATAAATAAATAAATAACAGCTAACAACTTACATAGTAGTCTAAATATGACCATGCACATATGCTGAAATGTAATCAAGACTGATGACATGACCACAAATTATTATTTTAACCATGTACATTATTGCAATAAATGAATCATGGCAACAACAGAAATGAGTTAAAGGTAATTGCATTGAGCATACATTAAGTTGAACTAAAATCATCAACAAGAGAGTAGTACAAAAGGGATTCAACTTCGTAGTAAAAAACAACAATAATCATAAAAAATTCAAACAAATGTGATCTCTATCTTGAGAAGTAAAGAGCAGTTCTGAAGATTAGAAAGTGGAGTAGAAGAGGAGAGGTTGAAGAAAAAGAACGCAGAAACCATTAGTGGTAAAAAATTAGCCCAAGCAAGCATTAACAACAGCTAAGTAGAGTTCATGCAAATAAAGGTACAATCACAGATTTCTTATGAGGGTAAATAAAAGACACAACTATATAAATAGACAGCATAGAAAATATTTTACCTCTATACAATTGTCCATTGACCCACAATGCTGATGTATAATGCAAGGAGCAAGAGTGAGCAGTATTTCATGGCGGAGAGTTGTACAAAGAATGACTAGGAATTGACCAACCAATAATTAACAGCAGAGTTTCAGTCTCTAAAAAACAAATAAAACAACTTCATCTAGAATGCAAGGTGCAAAGGAACATGAATCAGCTGCAATGGAAAAAAATTCTATTCTCATGAGGTAAAATGCCAAGTGCAAATTGTTGGACAGCATACCGTTGGTTGTCTCAGTCAGAAGGTGAGTCCACTTGTTAGTGTTGAGGTCACTTCTTCAATCACACTCTGAAAAAGGCAGGAGACGAGTATAAGATATGTTTCTAGCACATACTAAGACACTTGTAAAGTTTGATAAGTAATAAATAGTGGAATTCATTACAATTTTGGTAAAATAGAACACACATTGACAACAGCAGGAGACAAACGATGACAAAAACGTTATCTTAAGACACAAATCCTAAATTAAAATGTCTAGAAGATATGTAATTATCATGCAAGAGTTACTAACACTTGCGGTCAACCAATTTAGAGATTGATGAATTCCACATTTGATTCTTTTCTATTGACATAACAAAGAACATGTTAAATAACCACGTTATACCCATCAGCTACCTCTTCATGGTAAAGAACAACAGAATAATACCTCAAACGCAAGATATCCCAGCTCAAGTGAATAAGTTAGGCGGTTACTAGCCAGTGGATTCTTATTATTGACAAAATTTTCATTTACTTTGTTACTGCAACGAAGGACCATAAAATGGAAATCTTTTTATTGAATGGTTAACCGTAAAACTGTATCAATTAAAATAGTTAACCGCTTACAAAGTTAATGAGTATAAATGGAACAACAACTTAATCAAATTTCAGAAACTTGATCATCCGTGCAGTTTGTCTTTCTATGAACAACTTCTGTACATAATAAGAGTAGAGATATAAGAAGAAATTAGGAAGATGTAAGTAACACATGAATAACAAAGTATATTATTGCAGGTGGGAATAATGTACTAATCTGGTCATATGTACACATGTATAATGTCGTGTTGTAACTCTTGTTTTTTTTAAAATAATTTCTTGAGCGTAAACAGTAAAAACACTCTGATTGTTACAAAACATTATAAACCCGTATAAAAGACGTAAACCCTTTTTATCGCATTTAAACGTTATAATTGTGACTCCACATTAGTTAATGACATTTTATGTTGTGTTTGACTAAATTACAAACATTGTTACACTTTCAGAAGTTGTATTGAAATCGCAGTTGAAAACGTCAATTTCTGGTAAAAACGCTCGTACTATATATAGCCTAACCTCCTTGGATTATTCATTTCTCACTTCCTCACTCTCTCTCATCTATCTCTCTTCCTTAAGAAGCTCTCTTCTGTCTGTCGGAGCCGCCCCGGAGCCGCCACCGGCGCCGCCACCTACCGCCGCAACCACCGCCAGACCACCGCCGGAAAAATTTTCCGTGAGTTTTTTCGATTTTTTTTTGCAACTTATAGATTTGGGTGTCCTGAGTATGAATTTGGTGTTAGTTTTTTGAAATTCAACATCATTTGAGCTAGATCTAGCATGAAAAATCGGAGAAAACTTGAACATTTTGAAAAAAAATAGTACAGGGCGAACCCTGGTGCGGCTCGACCTGTAGGGGGCGAGGAGCTGGGCGACTCGGGTGGGGGTGCGGCGAGGACCGCCGCTGCTCGCCTGGAAGATACGCGGAGGAGTGGCACTCGATCGACACCGTCGTCGTGCACATGCTCCTGGTGAAGGGCCGAGTAATCTTGCCCCCCCATGGAAGCAGCACACCATTCATCTTTTCATCCGGGTCAATCTTTCAACGACCCCAGCGTTTCAAGTACCAGCACCACCAATGGTAGCGGAGGATGACTCGGCGGTGTTCAATATACCGAGGAGACGCATGCCAGTGGCGTCATCATCCAGTAGTGCTTGGTCTGGTTGATCACTGCACAGCGCTAGCTACAATATCTCAGGGAATCAAGCCACCAGACTGCTCCGTTAGAAGCTCAGACGTCAGGCGGTGGTAGTTCATCATGTCCACCACGCCCATCACCGCCCGTGCTGTTGAGACCATGTGATGACTGAGCGTTCGCCACATGCTGATGACGATGGTCGTGGTGCTGATGATGAGGACTCACCCGACGTGGATGAGGAGCAGGATAATGAAGATGATGAAGTCATGGATAAGGAGATGACACTGACGAGGAAGCAGCGCTAGCGATGGTTCCAGTCATTCCTACCTCTTGGAAGTTGACAGAGGTGCCAGTTCCTGGCGGTCCACTACTCACTAGTGTTATCACTAGCTTCGGGGGTCATGTAGCGCTTGACTTATGGACCTCGACTAAGGTATGTTCTCTATCTTCTCCTGTATTTGATCATTTAATATCATACTACGTTTTTTAAGTGTTAAATATTGGTCATTATGTAGGATCGTGGGGTTTTGAGTTTCAAATCCCGTAGGGTGATGCTTACCTGCTGGCCAAAAGATCAAATTTCCAGACCAAGAACAAGGAAGATGCTTGAGTATCTGGAATAGAGCACCTACGATGCCATACACAATATGTCCCTCATCAGTGCTTTTGTGGAGAGGTGGCAGTCTGATACAAACTCATTCCATATGCCGTTTTGGTGAGATGACGATTACCCGCATGATGTGTGGATGATACTGCAATCCCCATCGTCGGTCGTCCATTGATAGGGGATTCATCCACCCCTGAGTTGAAGGAGGTATGGCTGATTGTCTTAATTTTGGGGCAATGTTGAGAGTATGACAGAGACCCTGTGGAATACCGGTGCTGTATCAATTGCGAGCTTGTTGCAGCAATGTAGGGATGAAAATGAAGAGGCAATGAAGCAGGCATGTGGTTGGTTTGTATCACTGATCGTACACATAGCGGATCATGGTCTCTACACATAAAACTCAAAATCAAATGGTCGTTGAGTCCACAGCTGTTCTCGTTAGTAGCTCCCATGAAAAAGGTACCAAGCTTTCGAAATATGCATGGGGAGCTGGTACTCTTGCATGGTTATATCGCCAGCTAGGGGATAGCATCTTGTGCCGGCTCCAGTGGGATAGGTGGTTCTATGACGTTACTTGAGGTATGTGTCCTAATGTGCATCTAGTATATGATAACTCACTGAGTATTAATAATTGGTACTGCTTAATCATTCTAGTGTTTTATATGGACAGTGCTAGATTTATGCGTACTTCCCTACATTAAGACCAGCGATTAGCCCGGACTGACGCTAATGATGATAGACCTTGGGCTCTAAGATGGGTGAGGTCTACCTCTCAAGTGCAGGATCATCGTTCACTGCAAGGATATCGTGAGCATCTAGATGCTTTGACTGCTCTAAATGTAAGTGTTTGTAGTTGCTAACACATTGAACCATTATTATTTTTTCCTTTCGTTGTTGGTTACATCTTACTATTTATGTTCATTGTAGATTGATTGGTTGCCCTACGGTCGGGATAATGTTAATGTTCATGGAGGGCGCACATGTATAGAGGTAACATACAGGTTTTGGGGTTGAATGAGCCATACTTGCCTGGGCGTTGTCTGCGCCAATTTGGTTACATTTAGGGTATCCCTGAACCTCCTATTAGACCCAACCCCAGGTCTGAAAAAAGAGGAAAAACCCCACCCTACACCTGTGTATACCCCCCCCCCCATGTATAGTTTGCGGGAAAACACTCCTAAATTGCTGGTTCCAGGGTATACGCCCACAAATGCGCGGTTGCATGCTTGCGACCCACTCTACATAGATTGGTACACCAAGCATACACACCCAAAGATCCTAAACCCTGAGAGTTATCAGACCACCCTGGTTCATCGTCCATATCCCTGTCTAGTAAGTCATATTTTCATACTACTTCTGAAATACCCCGTAATTAAAAATAGTGATTAATTAGGCTAATAAGTAATTTAGAAGCTTAATTATGCATAAATAAACACGAGGGAACAAATCCTGAGGAAAACGAATCCTTAAAACGGATTAAAAGCACTAACGAACCTTAAGCACGTTTTTCGAGGAACCGGGAAAACGTGACTTTGAAAACGTGACTTTAAGCGGGTCAAAATACTCGTACAATTTTGGTCAACTAAATAATCATTAATAAATATTAGTGAAGCTTTAGAACCAATAATCAATAAAACGAGAAATTAGTAAAAACTGTCAAAAACGGGTAGTTGTGGGGTAGAAACATAAATAGACCAAACTTATGTGTCCACTTTTGAAAATAAAAGTGTAGAGTGTGTGTGTGTGCTGGTGCCAGCCGACCCCATCCCCCTCTCTCACACACTCACTTACTCCCTCTTATTTACAAAACAACAAAGTAATAAAGAAAAACTACTTTATTTACTTACCCCACTCACTCACTCTCTCTCTCTCTCTCTCTCTCTCTCTCTCTACCTTATTCTCTTCACTCACGTAACAGCACCCCCTTCCCCCTCACTCTCTTTCTTCTTCTTCCTCCAACCGGACATCAATGGAGAAAAGAGCAACCACACAAAAATACTAACTTCTCTCCTCTTGTTACTCCCTGAATCTCCTCCAAAAATTATAAAAATTACACCATTGTGTTCCTCTCACCAAGGAGAGTATTCCCCTCCTTTCAAAATTCGAAAACAAGAACTTTCATCTCCATGGGTGTGGAGCATTTGGAGCTTCAAGACCACCATTAGAACCACCTCATTCTCCTTATTATTTTGAGGTAAAAATCTTCTTGAAACCTTAATGTTTTTCTAGCTTGTGCACAACGAAAATCTAGCTAAAACCTTGTTTGGTTTCCTTGTACTCTAGCCGATTTTGGCTTCCTTGGAGAGTGGGAAATATTGTTCTTGAGCCATTCCAAGCTTCACTCATACCCTTGCAAGGTAATGAAATTTCTAAACCCTAAAACCTACATTAAGCTTTAAAGGATAGTTAGGGTTAGTTTTGGTGTATTAAATATGTATATATGGGTTGTAGTGTTAGAGGATTTGGGTTGCTAAAACGGTGGAAAGAGAGAGAAGGAAAAAGGAAGAAGCAAGAAGAAGAAAAGAAAACTAGAAGAAGAAACAAGGTAATTATGCTTATCCTTGCGTAGCCTTGTATATATGCATGTAACAGATTTTAGAAGTTAAAATGGGTATTGTAGAATGGTATTGTAGTGGTAGTGTAATGTGTAAGAGAATACAAGTGTTTTAAACCTTTAAAAGATATGTAAAACTTGTGGGAACCTAGTTGGATTGGGATGTTGAGTGCAAGAATTTTTAAGAGTGTTTTGTGTTTAGTATTTGGTTATGAGAGCTATGTATGTTGATATTGATTATAAATAGGTGGTGTGGATCATATATGTGAGTGAAACAATGTGGTGAGAGTATAAAAATATAGGGAAGACTATGACAAAATTTACTTAGGATTAGAACACTTAATGAACTAGAAGCCAGGTGAAAAATATATGTTGTAACAGATTTTGAATGAGTAGTTTAATGGGTAGATTGAGAGAGGTAGCTAATGTATTGTAATGCATTAGAAACTCTAGAAATGACATTAGACGAGGGAGTTATAGATGGGGAGAGTTAATGTCAAATCAGTAGCATAATGCAACTAGAAGAAACAATGTAAGTGTTGAATTGAACTAGGGAAATTAAGTGTGTAAATTAGTATAGAAGTATGTAAAGAGTTGATGGATGAACTAGGGTGTATTAGGAGGTTTAATTAGTGTTAAACATGTGGGAGTAAGTATAGGAACAATGGGGAAGTAATGGGTAAGAAGAGGACTAAAAACAAAATAAAAATGCAATTACTGGACTGGACCGACCTTGGGACCGGACTTGCAAGGTCGGTCGAGCCCAGATTTACAAAGGACAGAAAGCTTCTGGAATGGACCGACCTTGGGGACCAAACTTGTAAGGTCGGTCGACCAAAAAAATTCCCGTCATAAAACCTTCTGGAATGGACCGACCTTGGGGACCGGACTTACAAGGTCGGTTGGCCTAAAATTCGCCTGTAATGTAACCTACTGGAATGGACCGACCATGGAACTGGACATGCAAGGTCGGTCGACTCCAGAATGTCGAAACCATAACTCACTGGAATGGACCGACCTTGGGACCGGACTTGGCAAGGTCGGTCGGCCCTGTAATCTTCCAGCGTATTACCTTACTGACTTCGACCGACCTTGGGTCCGACCCTGGGTAAGGTCGGTCCGGTCAAACAAAAAAAAAAATAATAATTATAATAGGTATATATATATATATATGTATACCCACCTATACATATGTACATATATATGTAAGTACACCGTTGTTAAGTAATGGAAAGTAAGTAAATAAAGTGTAAGTGTAGGAATTGTAAAGACTTAGTAAATAGGAGTTAGGAAACGTAAGAGAATCGAGTCGAGTTAAGTTAGTTATGGATAATTAATCACTCGATCGTATGTATGTTATAGGACTTGTTTGTGAGCACCGAAGGAAAGATGGGATACAAGTACTACGGTGAACGTATGAATTCCTCATGCCCCGTATGCTATCTTGGTTACTCTGATTTGTGCGTTGTGTGCTAATTGATCACCCAATCAGATAAATGCACGAATCGGAGTTATTATGCTTACCTGTGAATATGTAGTGTTGTATGTTGTGAATATTGTCTTTAAACCATAGTTTGTATAATTCATGAAGGGTATGGATGATAATGAATGGTGTATGTATGATATATTGTACTGTGACCGAATGTGTTTTGATTGGACTTCTAACTGATTCCTAACAAGCTAACCAATCTAACTTAAATTGGTAATTAAATTGGAATGAGTAGAAGTCCGATATAGTTTCGGCCACGCGTGAGGATGCGGAGACACAAGAGTTGGATCCAAGTCCTGACTCTTAAACTGGTCCGCGCCCAAATCCCTAAGTGGGTAGCATCCCGGATTGGTGAGTCAAGTAAATCCCGTTGTGGGACGGTGTAGTCCCCGGGCCGGAGGTCATACCGACTTAACATGAGTATGAGTAAGTAAGAATGAGTAAGCAAGTAAATGAAAGTAAGTAAGTAAAGTAAGAGCAAGTAATGTGTAATGAGTAAAAAGTAATAAGCATTCCGATTAACCCGATGCACAATTTGGCTAACCTTGGAAAGGTAAGTAATGTGTATGCGATTGTATTGCTGTATGGATTGCGAATGGTATTGTGAATGAATGTTGTTGTATGCAAAGCATGTATGTATGTTAAAAATGAACCACATGCCTATTTGACCTTAATTAGTCGGCGTGTTATAACCCGTATAATTCCTACCTTATATTATATCGGTTGCAATGTTGTTCTAAGTTGGTTTATCTATTTCCTTGCTGTCAGTTGGGACTCCGACGGTATTGTTTTTATTTGAAGAGGGCAAGGAGGTCTTTCCATAAAACAATTAAGGTAATTGTTTTAGTAATAATAAGGGAAGGGATCCTTATTTAATTATTCCCTTCTAATTATTTTTACACCACGATCAGTTTTTCCTCCATCAAGTCCATCGTGCGTTTAGAGCGAGCGTTCTTCCATTCTCCTCTCTCTCTCTATTCTCTCTGTTGCTAAGGATCGTGAAGGCTGCTGCTACAAGCGAATTGGGGAGTTTTGCTGCTGCGTTCCTCTGTTTGATTCAGGTTGGTAATACAAGAATTCGGGACTTCGTTACTGATTTCCTTCCCTCTCAGTTTTTCTGATTTTCAAACCCTTGTACATGATTAAATCAAGGATTTTGCTGCGGTTGGGTTGTGGTCTGCGTGATCTGCAGAACGGATTCAGATTCGTGGGATTCTGCACTCTTGTTTTCAGGTTTGTGTTGCAGTTTTTGGATTTCGATAGTCTAGGTCTCCCCGTTCTAATTGCTGATTGTGGTATTGTCGACTTGTGAAAATCAGAACTGTTGCGTGTATCTGCTGGTGGATTAGTCGGGACTGCTGTGGACTGTTCAGATCGTTAGATCAATTGCTGATAATTGAGGTAGGTGGTTACTCGATTCAGTTTGGAAGTTCAGCCATGGGGATTGCAACGGTTCTGTTTCGTGTGTGATTTCTGTTTGTGATGTCTGTTTGGTTGCGTTTTGGAATGGTTAAACCCCCATGGTTTCCTGTTTTAATGTCTGATTTGGTGTGTGTGCTTAATTGGCAATTCGTGGTATCGAATTGTGTTGTTTTTCTGCTCTGTTCGTCTTCTGAAATTTGCAGTTTTCGCACTGTCCGAACTTCTGTCCGAGCTTTGAAGTTCGGACAGTGCGTTTTGCCTTTCTGATTTTCAAGTTCGGGGGTATGTCCGAACATCTGTCCGAATATATATGTTCGGACACACCCTCAGGTTTTCTTCTGATTTAAGTTCAACCTGTGTCCGAACTTTGACGTCCGGACACAAGGTCGGACCTTCCGCGTCTTTTCCGTAAACTTGTCGAATATCAGTCCGAACATGGATGTTCGGACATTCTGATTTCCTCTATCTGATTTCAATTCGACTGTGTCCGAACATTGATGTCCGGACACAAGTTCGGACATTTGGCATTCTCTGGTTTCTGAGTCTCGACTTGTGTCCGAACTTCGACGTTAGGACACAAGTTCGGACATCCCTCTGTTTTCAGCGTAACTTCTTCGTTTGAACTCCGATTTGAGTGCCGTCTGCGGCGTTGGATTTCTTATGATCTGTACTACTGGTTATGGGTGTTTTGGCATATTTAAATGCGACTTTGCTTCTGTTTAAGCAACCCTTCTGTTTTGGGACATTGCACATTGTTTCTGAGCCGTGAATGGCTGGGTCGAGCTATTCCGTGGTATACCATGTAGACGTCGTTCTGAGTGTGGGTCATTCCCTTTCTGTTCTGTGGGTTGACGAACCCTTTGGCTCTTTCGAGTCATTTCTGCGTTGCCGAGAGACCTGGTATGGTCTATGGGTCTTCGACCCTTCTGAGTGTGTGCATTGTGTCTTGTCCCCTTTCTGTTTAAGTGTTCTGACTGTTTCTGAATTGGGGAACCCTTGAGTTCCACTCTGTTTCCGTTTCTGAAAGCTTCTGGATATTGAGTATTGTGGATATAATGCTTATCTTCTCCTTCTTCTGTTTTCAATTGTTTTGAGCGACCTTACTGATGACGGTCGCTACTTACTGGGCATAGTTGTGTGCTCATTCCCCTACTTCTAACATTTTTGCAGATTGATCAGCGAGGATCATCTTGAGTTCTGGAGCTGTAGTGCTTAGCTCATTTGATTGTTTAAGCTTCTGTTATGACGTTGTAGCCTTCGGGCCTTACTCTGTTTTGAGTTTCTGATTCGAACATGTATTTGGAAATCGTTTCACTTCCGCTTATTGAATACATTGGTTTACAATGTTTATGTAAACTTTGTTTTGGGCCTTTATTGCGTTGAGTGTTTTTAGAGCCTTGCGTTATTAGGTAGTAATACGCGGCGTGTAGCACCCTTAACTCTTAGGCCGGTTTTAGGGGTGTTACACGGCGTGCCCTAGCTAGCACGCGGATATGCGGAATTATGCGCAGCTTTTGCTGAGCCCCTGGGGCGATGTTTTTACTACACACAGGTACACGAGAAGGGTGAAGATGATGAAGACTTCGATTGATTTCTTTTTCTGTAAACAATGAATTATGAATGGTGTACTAAGTAGTACACGACTGTAGGTTTTTGTTAGCCGGTGTACCATGGGGTACACCCTTTTTGGATATTGTGAAAGGATTATGATTGGTATAGATGAGTAGTTGGTAGAAACTCATTCTTTTGGGAAGATTGGAAGAGATGTAATTAAATACTTTAAATACTCGGTAATCCAGCAACGTAAGTATATTATCTTTGTATTTGGAATGTGATGTAGTAGCTCGGTATACTCAGGCATCAGACCATCACTGTAAGTAGTATTAGCGGTAGGGGTGTTACAAAAAGTGGTATCAGAGTGAAGTGTCGCTCTGATGTCCGTAGTTACCGAGCATAGGATTACCGAGTTAGGATTTCAACCGTCTTAAGACGGATACTTAGAAACCTAACTAGGAACTACCGTTGTTACAACGGATACCCTTGACGTCCTTATGGACGATACCTTGCTTAATTCCAAGACCCTTGAGTCATATCTTGCAAAGCCTAATGTAAATGCTAAATGTTCAGATGTCAGGACGAGGCTGAGGTAGAGGCGAAGCCTCCGAAGGACCTGGCGCGCAGACGATATTGAGATCGTCGCCGCACGGTAGCACAGATGCTACCACAAGTAATCAACGATATGCAGCAAAACCAACAGAATCGGCAAACACAAGCGGGGCCAATCCCTCCCCCTCCACCCAGAGAACCAACTGAGTAAAACTGTAGCGGAACTCCGCCCTCTTGCTTTAGGGGTGAGAGTGATCGGCTAAGCTAGAAGCCTACATCTCCGAGATGGAGACGGCGTTCGAAACCCTCGAAGCTCCTGCTGGAGTTCGAGTTAGAGTTGCAGCCTACTATCTGAAAGATGCAGCCATGGATTGGTGGAAGCTAGTCAAGCATGAGCATGTCAACGACCCCACCTTTGATTGGGAGTCCTTTGCCTCTCTCCTCCGTTCCAAATACTTCCCGGAGCATGTGAAAACCAAGAAAGGCTAGAGATGGATGCCTTGAAAATGACAGAAAAGATGTCTGTCGATGAGTACTACAGAACCTTCACTTCTATCCTCCGTCTTCTGCCTGACCTAGGGTATACTGGCCAAGTGTTGGTCAATCGCTTCTATGGCGGTCTGAGCCATCGCCTTCGGTATGGTATGGGCTATACCAGGTTTACCTCCCTTCAGGTAAATATCGGTTAACCCTTAGTACCATTTCAATTCCTTAAATTCTTAAATCTTTACCTCTGTCTCTTTAAGTGAGAATCCCGGCTAATACCTGAAACTTCAGGAGTGTTATCACGCGGCTTCTCGCGTTGAGATCACTTGCCAATTACGGGAGAAGAAACCGCGCTAAAGCGCAAGGCAAACAGTAAGAACACCAGTTCTGAGGAGCAGAACCAAGGGAACAGCTGGAAAAAGAAGAAAGGGAAATTCTTCCACCAAACCAAAAGAACTTCCCGAGTGAGAGCAGTGCCCATGCTGAGCAGGGCAAACTGGTTGAGCTACTTCAACTAGGTTCTTATGCGCCGGTGGCAGCGAAGCCACTGAGATCACACCTACCTAAGGGTAAACTTCGAATCTAAATCCGTATTTGCATAAGTATTATACCTGTATTCCTGCACAAATGTGCTAATTCTCTAAACCTTAGGTTCTGTCTCCGGTTTCACCAAAACTTCTCTGACGGCCGCGCTTATGTATGCCGCAAGTGCAACCAGACCATCCCGGCAAGGATTGCCAAGGGAGAGAAATCCGGTGCTACAATTGTCAGAAGCCGGACACCGAGCCGATGTATGCCCCGAAAATGCTAAACCAAGAGGAACTTCTAAAGCTACAAGCAAAGGGAAGGCAAGGAGGTTGCATCTGGCGATGCACCGACCCAGCAGGCACCACAGGGACAGGGATCCCGGGTCCTCAGAGGGGCGCACCTCAGAGGCAGCCTGACCTTGCATATCATAGACCGAGACGGGTCCGGTTCTAAGTCCGCCTAAGTAATAATCTTAACCTTGAATCCTGAGAAGCATGTCTAAGTGTTGGAGTATTTGTTTGAATGAATGCATGAGTAAATAATTGAAGTATGTATGGAGCATGAAATGAAGTAGTTGAAACTAGTACTCACCGTAGATAAAATTTATAACCATAGGAAGCTTTAGTATTGCTATCCTACCATCGAAACTGAATCAAGAAGAGATTGACATCACCACACACCACTACCCCAGTGAACTGTGTCAGGTCATCCGCCCAGGTATGATTTTATTAAGGGATACCTAACGCCTGAAGCACGAATCTCAATAATTCGACGATGCAACGAACTATGAACGGGTCAAGGAGGATTTTATACACCCGAATTCCCCGGTGGAGCGAAGATGAAGCTGAAAATGATGTGCTTGGGAAAGGACTGGAATCCTTATACCAAGACATACCAGAGACACGGAAGTAAGACGGAGCAACGCCACCGACAATACCTCCAAAATTTCAAACACTTGTCACACAAGCAGTAGAACTTGCACAACAATGCGAACATGACTCGATCCCCGCACTTGAAGCGGACCTTTGTATCGTCAACTTCTATGAGAAAGAAGGACGACTTGGGTTACACCAAGACAAGGACGAGACAGCGGGATCTCTTGAACAAGGAGTGCCCGTAGTGTCTTGGTCCATTGGTGATGACGCCGTATTCCGGTATAGCGAGCAGAAGCGTGTGGACCTCACAGAGAAATTGGTATTGAGATCAGGAGATGTCCTAATCATGGGTGGAAACTCTAGGATGCTGTATCACGGGATCAACAAGATCAAGTTGAATACGGCACCACCGGCAATAATCAATGCCACACACATGAAACCAGGATGCCTGAACCTTACCTTTAGAAAGTATTAATTCATAAGTATCATGTAATCAATTAGTAACGTGTATTAGAGGCACGGTATGTATGATGGTTGGTTTATCAATAAGAGCAGTGTTGATTTAAATTCCACTTGTGTCCACCATCAATACTTATGAAATTGTGACTTCAATAGGTTGTGGACTCGGTACCGAAGGTAACCTGAGTATCCTCACTGAAGCATAAGCCGGTAAAAAGCGGCACCATCTTAACGGGAACCTTCCAGTGAACGGCATTGAAGCCAATGTGTTATTCGACTCCGGCGCCTCTCACACCTTCGTATCACCATCTTTTGTGAAGAGGTTGAAGCTAGATGCGGATGAGCTACCGACTTCATGGTTACTCTCCCATCGAAGGAGCGAGTGCAGTGTACCAAATACTACAAGCAACCAAGATTGAAATCAAAGGCGAAGCGTTTCCCATCTCCTTCATCGAGTTTAATGGTTGGGATTCGACTTAATAATCGGAATGAATTGGTTGGAGCGGCACAGGGTAGAATCCTCTGCGCGAGCATCGATTACTGCTCAAGAGTCCTTCTAGGGTTACTGTATCTTACCGCCAGAGACCGAGAGAGCCTTCGACCACACTCATATCTGCTATGGCCATGTACCGGGCTCAGAAAGGGCAAGGAAGTGTATTTGTTTGTACAAGACCTAGAGCAAGATCCAGAGTTCAGTGATGATGTACCGATAGTATCTGAATTCCCTGACGTATTCCCTAAGGAGTTACCCGACATGCCACCTCAGAGAGCGGTGAAATTTGAGATTGACTTCTTGCCAGGTACCGGTCCCATCGCTAGGGCACCGTACCGTATGGCACCTGCTGAAATGACAGAGCTGAAAGAGCAGCTACGAGACTTACTCGACAAAGGGTTCATACGCCCGAGTGTATCACCCTGGGGAGCACCGGTTCTCTTTGTGAAGAAGAAGGACGGTAGCCTCCGACCTTGTATTGACTACTGTGAGCTGAATGCGGTCACAGTAAAAAATAAATACCCATTGCCACGCATCGACGATCTATTCGACCAGCTGAAAGGAGCCTCAGTCTTCTCCAAGATCGACCTCCGTTATGGGTATCATCAGATTGCTATCAAAGAACAAGATATTGAGTAAACGGCATTCCGTACCAGATATGGCCACTACGAATTCACCGTCATGCCATTCGGTTTGTCAAACGCACCAGCAAAATTCATGGACCTCATGAATCGACTATTCAGTGAGCAATTGGACACCTCAGTTGTTGTATTTATTGATGACATCCTTGTATACTCAAAATCAGCAGAGGAACATGAAATCCACTTGAGGAAAGTACTTGAGACACTGCGCGAGATCCAGCTGTATGCGAAGTTCTCCAAATGCGAGTTCTGGCTAGATCAGGTATCATTCCTTGGTCATGTCATCTCGAGCGCCGGTATCTCAGTTGACCCTTCAAAGATAGAAGATGTATGATCATGGCCTAGACCTAAGACTGTTACCGACATTCGGAGCTTTCTTGGTCTAGCCGGTTACTACCGTAGATTTGTAAAGGACTTCTCGAAAGTCGCTAAGCCCATGACTACACTGATGAAGAAAGATGCACCGTTTGTATGGACAGACGAGTGCGAATTATCATTTCAGAGCCTAAAAGACTCATTGACCTCAGCGCCCATCCTTACTCTTCTAGAGGGCACCGAGGGATTTGAGGTATATTGTGATGCATCAGGCAAAGGAATGGGATGCGTACTCATGCAGCATGGCAAGGTTGTAGCTTATGCCTCCCGCCAGCTAAAAAGCATGAGGAGAATTACCCGACACATGACTTAGAGTTAGGAGCCATTGTCTTCGCCTTGAAGATATGGCGACACTATCTCTATGGGGTAAGCATCACCATCTACTCCGACCACAAGAGCTTACAGTATGTATTCACACAGAAAGAACTGAATTTGAGACAGAGAAGGTGGATGGAGTTTCTCTCAGACTACGACAGCGACCTACAATATAAGGAAGGGAACGCAAACATCGTAGCCGACGCCCTGAGTCGTCGAGCACACTCGCTCAATTCGCTACTCGCTTCTTCTAGCTTGGTTGACGAGGTGCGAGACGCTCAGTTGAGCGACCCTTACCTAACTGAAATCAGACAAAAGATCGAAAATGGTACATTTGAGAAGAAAAAGTATGACTTCAAGCTACATGAAGATGGTCTGATTCGATTGAATGGCAGGCTATGCGTCCCCCGAAGCAATGCTGAGCTAAGGGATCGCATCCTGCGAGAGTCACACAGTTCCATATTGTCAGTCCATCCAGGAGCCTCCAAGATGTACAAAGACATGAAGAGGTACTTCTGGTGGTCTGGAATGAAATCAGATGTGATAGAATTTGTATTGAGATGCTTAACATGCCAAAAAGTGAAATTTGAACATCATAGACCGGGCGGAATGGTACAATTGATGCCAGTTCCGGAATGGAAATTTCATGATATCTCCATGATTTTGTTGTAGGACTCCCACCTGCCAGGGGAGGACTCAACATGATCTAGGTTGCAGTCGATCGCCTTACCAAGGTTGCCAGATTCATACCGATGAAGGACACCTGGAAGGTAGTGAAGCTTGCAGAGCTATTCGACAGGAGATTATCAAACATCACGGAGTCCCGAAAACAATTGTATCTGACCGCGACACCAGATTTCTTTCAAGATACGGGAGAGCTACACGGGAAGCGTTGGGTACAGAATTGAAGCTGAGTACCGCCTTCCATCCTCAGACCGACGGTCAGACAGAAAGGACCATCCAGACACTGGAGGACATGCTTCGGGCATGTGCCTTAGACTTTCAGGGGAGTTGGTTAGATAAGCTTCATCTTATCGAGTTCTCGTACAATAATAGTTATCATGCCTCGATTAAGATGTCGCCTTTCCAAGCTCTATACGGTAGACCTTGCCGTACACCCTTGTGTTGGGATGAGTCAAGTGAAGCGGTCATTATAGGACCGGAGTACCTTGAGCAAGTACAAGCTGAAGTCCAGCAGATTCGAGCCAATATGAAGGCAGCCCAAGATAGACAGAAATCCTATACGGATGTGCGACGACGCGACCTTGAGTTCGCCATGGGCGACCAAGTGTTCTTGCGCGTTTCACCTATGAAGGGTGTCTTCCGATTTGGTCAGAAGGGCAAGCTGAGCCCAAAGTTTGTAGGGCCGTATGCTATCACCGAAAGAGTTGGAGTTGTATCCTACAGGTTAGAATTACTTGAGGACTTGGGACGTGTCCATGATGTATTTCATGTGTAACAACTCAAGAAGTATATTGCTGATCCTTCTCATGTCCTAGAGCCCGAGAGACTTTCAATTGAGCCGACAATGAGATACGTTGAAACCCCAGTGAGAATCCTTGATAGGAAGACCAGAGACACTCGCCATAAATCTATACGAATGGTGAAGGTCCTATGGTCTAACCATGATGTCGAAGAAACGACATGGGAGTTAGAAGATGCCATGAAGGCGAAGTACCCACAGTTATTCATAGACTAGATAGTCTAGTGTTAGTAATACGGGTACGGGCGTACCCCTTTTAAGGGGGGTAGAGCCTTTTGCTTTTGCATTGCTTCGGGTGAGCATTGCATAGTGTGTAGGTATTGTAATAGATTTTTGTATGGCACAAGTAGTGCAAGTGAATTTGTTATGTGTATGTATGTATGTGTAATGTGTAGTGTATGGATGTGTATGTGTAACGTGTAATGTATCTGTGCAATGTGTATTGTGATTTACAGTGGTGTATTGTGTAATGTGGATGTGATGGTATGTATGGAAATGATGTATGGTGTGTATGAATTCGTATTGTGCTTGAATTGTGTATACTTGTAATGTAGAAGTAGTGAACACCTCATAGGTGGTAGTAAGACACATTATGGCAATCGGGTTGCCTAACGAGTAGAATTACTAAACTATTAACCTTGAGCAACTTTGAGGGCAAAGTTTCTTAAGGGGGTAGATTGAAATACCCCGTAATTAAAAATAGTGATTAATTAGGCTAATAAGTAATTTAGAAGCTTAATTATGCATAAATAAACATGAGGGAACAAATCCCGAGGAAAACGAATCCTTAAAACGGATTAAAAGCACTACGAACCTTAAAGCACTTTTTTCGAGAGAAACCGCGCACTGAAAAACGTGACTTTGAAACGTGACTTGGGTCAAATAGACTCGTAACAATTTTGGTCAACTAAATAATCATTAATAAATATTAGTGAAGCTTTAGAACCAATAAAATCAATAAAACGAGAAATTAGTAAAAACTGTCAAAAACGGGTAGTTGTGGGGTAGAAACATAAATAGACCAAACTTATGTGTCCACTTTTGAAAATAAAAGTGTAGAGTGTGTGTGTGTGCTGGTGCCAGCCGACCCCATCCCCCTCTCTCACACACTCACTTACTCCCTCTTATTTACAAAACAACAAAAGTAATAAAGTAAACTACTTTAATTACTTACCCCACTCACCTCTCTCTCTCTCTCTCTCTCCTCTCTCTCTCTCTCTCTCCTCTTCTCTTCTTATTCTCTTCACTCACGTAACAGCACCCCTTCCCCCTCACTCTCTTTTCTTCTTCTTCCTCCAACCGGACATCAATGGAGAAAAGAGCAACCACACAAAAATACTAACTTCTCTCCTCTTGTTACTCCCTTGAATCTCCTCCAAAATTATAAAAATTACACCATTGTGTTCCTCTCACCAAGGAGAGTATTCCCCTCCTTTCAAAATTCGAAAACAATAACTTTCATCTCCATGGGTGTGGAGCATTTGGAGCTTCAAGACCACCATTAGAACCACCTCCTTCTCCTTATTATTTTGAGGTAAAATCTTCTTGAAACCTCAATGTTTTTCTAGCCTTGTGGGCAAAACGAAAATCTAGCTAAAACCTTGTTTGGTTTCCTTGTACTCTAGCCGATTTTGGCTTCCTTGAAGAGTGGGAAATATTGTTCTTGAGCCATTCCAAGCTTCACTCATACCCTTGCAAGGTAATGAAATTTCTAAACCCTAAAACCTACATTAAGCTTTAAAGGATAGTTAGGGTTAGTTTTGGTGTATTGAAATATGTAATATGGGTTGTAATGTTAGAGGATCTGGGTTGCTAAAACCGGTGGAAAGAGAGAGAAGGAAGAAGCAAGAAGAAGAAAAGAAAACTAGAAGAAGAAACAAGGTAATTATGCTTATCCTTGCGTAGCCTTGTATATATGCATGTAACAGATTTTAGAAGTTAAAATGGGTATTGTAGAATGGTATTGTAGTGGTAGTGTAATGTGTAAGAGAATACAAGTGTTTTAAACCTTTAAAAGATATGTAAAACTTGTGGGAACCTAGTTGGGATTGGGATGTTGAGTGCAGAAATTTTTAAGAGTGTTTTGTGTTTAGTATTTGGCTATGAGAGCTATGTATATGATATTGATTATAAATAGGTGGTGTGGATCATATATGTGAGTGAAACAATGTGGTGAGAGTATAAAAATATAGGGGAGACTATGACAAATTTACTTAGGATTAGAACACTTAATGAACTAGAAGCCAGGTGAAAAATATATGTTGTAACAGATTTTGAATGAGTAGTTTAATGGGTAGATTGAGAGAGGTAGCTAATGTATTGTAATGCATTAGAAACTCTAGAAATGACATTAGACGAGGGAGTTATAGATGGGAATGTTAGTGTCAAATCAGTAGCATAATGCAACTAGAAGAAACAATGTAAGTGTTGAATTGAAACTAGGGAAATTAAGTGTGTAAATTAGTATAGAAGTATGTAAAGAGTTGATGGATGAACTAGGGTGTATTAGGAGGTTTAATTAGTGTTAAAACATGTGGGAGTAAGTATAGAAACAATGGGGAAGTAATGGGTAAGAAGAGGGACTGAAAACATAAATAAAAATGCAATTACTGGACTGGACCGACCTTGGGACCGGACTTGCAAGGTCGGTCGAGCCCAGATTTACAAAGGACGGAAAGCTTCTGGAATGGACCGACCTTGGGGACCGAACTTGCAAGGTCGGTCGGCCAGAAAATTCCCGTCATACAACCTTCTGGAATGGACCGACCTTGGGGACCGGACTTACAAGGTCGGTTGGCCTAAAATTCGCCTGTAATGTAACCTACTGGAATGAACCGACCTTGGGACCGGACATGCAAGGTCGGTCGACTCCAGAATGTCGAAACCATAACTCACTGGAATGGATCGACCTTGGGACCGGACTTGGCAAGGTCGGTCGGCCCTGTAATCTTCCAGTGTATTACCTTACTGACTTCGACCGACCTTGGGTCCGACCCTGGGTAAGGTCGGTCGGGTCAAACAAAAAAATAAAAATAAATAATAATAATAATTATAATAGGTATATATATATGTATACCCACCTATACATATGTACATATATATGTAAGTACACCGTTGTTAAGTAATGGAAAGTAAGTAAATAAAGTGTAAGTGTAGGAATTGTAAAGACTTACTACCTCCGTCCCACTTTCATCTTCCTGTTTACTTTTTGGCACGCTTTTCCACTTCAATATTAAACATATAAGATAAAATAATTTTATAAAATAAATTTTTATAACATATAGTTTTTTACATGAGGATTCCATTGCAAAATTAGATTTGCAAAATTATATCATCTTATATGTTAAATATTGAAGTCAAACGACATGTTCAAATAGTAAACCAGACAGTCAATAAGGGACGGAGGGAGTAGTAAATAGGAGTTAGGAAACGTAAGAGAAATCGAGTCGAGTTAAGTTAGTTATGGATAATTAATCACTCGATCGTATGTATGTTAGGACTTGATTTGTGAGCACCGAAGGAAAGATGGGATACAAGTACTACGGTGAACGGTATGAATTCCTCATGCCCCGTATGCTATCTTGGTTACTCTGATTTGTGCGTTGTGTGCTAATTGATCACCCAATCAGATAAATGCACGAATCGGAGTTATTATGCTTACCTGTGAATATGTAGTGTTGTATGTTGTGAATATTGTCTTTAAACCACAGTTTGTATAATTCATGAAGGGTATGGATGATAATGAATGTGTGTATGTATGATATATTGTACTGTGACCGAATGTGTTTGTGATTGGACTTCTAACTGATTCCTAACAAGCTAACCAATCTAACTTAAATTGGTAATTAAATTGGAATGAGTAGAAGTCTGATATAGTTTCGGCCACGCGTGAGGATGCGGAGACACAAGAGGTTGGATCCAAGTCCTGACTCTTAAACTGGTCCGCGACCCAAATCCCTTAAGTGGGTAGCATCCCGGATTGGTGAGTCAAGTAAATCCCGGTTGTGGGACGGTGTAGTCCCCGGGCCGGAGGTCATACCGACTTAACATGAGTATGAGTAAGTAAGAATGAGTAAGCAAGTAAATGAAAGTAAGTAAGTAAAGTAAGAGCAAGTAATGTGTAATGAGTAAAAGAGTAATAAGCATTCCGATTAACCCGATGCACAATTTGGCTAACCTTGGAAGGTAAGTAATGTGTATGCGATTGTATCGCTGTATGGATTGCGAATGGTATTGTGAATGTGTTGTTGTATGCAAAGCATGTGTATGTTAAAAATGAACCGCATGCCTATTTGACCTTAATTAGTCGGCGTGCCCTAGCTAGCACACGGTATATGCGGAATTTATGCGCAACTTTTGCTGAGCCCCTTGGGGTGATGTTTTTACTACACGCAGGTACACGAGAAGGGTGAAGATGATGAAGACTTAGATTGATTTCTTTTTGTCTGTAAACAATGAATTATGAATGGTGTACTAAGTAGTACACGGCTGTAGTTTTTGTTAGCCGGTGTACCATGGGGTACACCCCTTTTTGGATATTGTGAAAGGATTATGATTGGTATAGATGAGTAGTTGGTAGAAACTCATTCTTTTGGGAAGATTGGAAAGAGATGTAATTAAATACTTTAAATACTCGGTAATTCAGCAACGCAAGTATATTATCTTTGTATTTGGAATGTGATGTAGTAGCTCGGTATACTCAGGCATCAGACCGTCACTATAAGTAGTAAAGCCTAGCTAGCCGTATGGGCGGTTAGCGGCGTTGTATCACCCGCCGTAGTAAGTAGTATTTCCGCTGCGAGTAGCTTTGATTATTGGGATGATTGGACGGTAAGCATAGAATTAGCGGTAGGGGTTTACAACTTCATCACATATCACTTTTATTTTTTATGTGTACTTACCTGACCTAGTGTGTTACAGCTACTGTCTGAGGCAAGTGAGCTTGCACGCCCGTACTACCAAGAGAACCATGCGTGGGACTGGTCATACTATCGTCAGGGGATGCCAGAAGAAGAACAAAGGGCTGCAACTCATGGTCTTGAAGATGTGTTCAGCTCTTTATACATATGAGATAGTTACCAGCGCCAGCATGGTGCACCCTAGTGGTTGTCATCTTGGATTTGGATGTAATAAACTTTAGTATCATCTTGGAACTGTTTGTTGTCTTCCATTTTTACTTGGTGTGTTAGACGCTAGTACAATTTGTGTGGCTGTAGTTTTTTTTTCTGGTGGACTTGGTGATGGTGGAATTATTGCTGACTATGCTGGTGACCTTGTTGATGATCTGTTGGTTGATTTTGTGGAGGTTCGTAGAACCGGTGGAGATAAGAAAAACAAGGGAGACTATGCCATTTTTTCTAGAAATGCATCGTTTCTGCAATGCCAATCTGGGTGGTCTAAATTCTTTGTTGGTCGTTGAGTGTTCTGAGGAATGATAGTGTTGAAATGAAATATCTAACATGTACCAAAGATTATATATGTCACGAGAAATGAAATATATCAAAATGTAGAAATTCCTAAGAAAGAAAAGATGTGTGACCAGCTTCAATCTAAACTTCCCGGAATGCCTTTGTTTCTGTTGTGCTTGCTGCCTGAGAGAAAGAATTGTGATATTTATGGGCCTTGGTAGAAGAAGAATTTGGTGTTGTCACACAATGCATGGCTCCTTTCAAAGTTAACGATCAGTATTTGTGGTGGATGCCCTGATAATGTCCCTCCCTTTACTGTTATTGATAATACGGTGTGTCACAAAAAATGAAATATATCAAAATGTAGAAATTCCTAAGAAAGATAAGTCCCCGAATTCAAATCTGATGAATCACATACTTAAAAGTGAATAACTATAACAACACGTTTATTCCACATCCAAACATCTACCGAGATTACTAGGATATGGCATAGTAACTTCTACGCGTCTGTGCCCCATTCTTCTATCAAATTGTGCTCCATGACGACCAAAAGTAGCTACATAATTAACGTGCAAACAGAAAGGAAACTCCATTTGATTGTGAGAGCGAAATGGGAATTAAGGTATGAAGAGTTCAAGCAAGATGTAATTAGACAGTGTTTGAGAGGTACAAAGTGAATTCAAAGTTACCATAGGTAATTACTTTTGTCAGGAAAGGTACACGTACCAGGTCACTGTACACGTACCAGGTTACCGTTTGCAGTACAAAGTGAATTCAAAGTTACCATAGGTAATTACTTTTGTCAGGAAAGGTACACGTACCAGGTCACTGTACACGTACCAGGTTACCGTTTGCAGTACAAAGTGAATTCAAAGTTACCATAGGTAATTACTTTTGTCAGGAAAGGTACACGTACCAGGTCACTGTACACGTACCAGGTTACCGTTTGCAGTACAAAGTGAATTCAAAGTTACCATAGGTAATTACTTTTGTCAGGAAAGGTACACGTACCAGGTCACTGTGCACATGCCAGGTTACCGTTTTTTTAACTTGTAACCTTGTGGCTAGTTCATGAACAACCTCTATATAAGGGATGCCTCCTCCATTTCATCTTCACACACTCACTCTCCATATTCTCGAAGCTCTCTATCTCCTAACTCTCTTCCAAAAATAATTTTGTAAAACTGTGCAAGCTCTCTCTCTAAACATGAGTCAATCTTCAGATTCCGATCATGAGTATGTTCCAGTATCAAGCCCAGTAAGTATTTAGTTTATTGTCTTTGTAAATCATATTCACACTAATATGTCATATTTCAATATTCATCTAACATTCTCTCAACCCTTATTGCAGGAAAGTGACTCAACGACTGATTCAGATTGGGATGAATTTGATGAAGGCGTTCCAGATCATAATGCAGAGATGGATGACTACATGCAAGAGATGTATATCGATCTCCGGTGGTGGACACAGGTTACTTATTTCAAACAAACCAGGCCTTTAGGAGTAAAGAAGAAGCGAAAGCTTGGGTAGATAGTGTTGGCCATCCTAACCATATCTACACCATAATTCAAAGTTCTCGGCCGGGCCAAGATTTCCACATAACATGCGAGAGGTATTGGAAACCACAAAGGACATCACGACCTGGTGTCATCAACCGGCGCAGATCATCTGGTTCAAAGAAATGTGGTTGTCCTTTTCGAATTAAGGGGTATTACACATGTTTAACCCGTACAATTTGTACCTTATATTATATCTGCTACAACGTTGTTCTAAAGTTGGATTAAAAATCCCTTGCCATCAGTTGGGACGTCAGCGACATTCTTTTAATTGCCAAGGACGAGGAGGTCATTTGATTCATTAGTTAAGGTAATTAATTATTTGGTTATAAGGAAAGGAATTCCTTAAATTCTTCTTTTACTAATCATTGTTATTCACGTCAGATAGATCGTGAGAGCGTCTCTTCATCGTGCCTTCAGAGCGACAGTTTTGGCTCCTTCCTTCCTCTCTTCTCTCTCTCTTTTTCATCTGCTGAGATTTGTAATTTTGCTGCTGCGTTTGGATTGGAGTTCTTCGTTGCTGGTTTCCTTCTCCTCGCTATCAGGTTTGCGCTGCAGAATTCCGAATTTCGTCGTTGGTTTCCTCTCTCTTCAGTTCTGATTTTAGGCTTTCGATTGTGGTTGAATCAGTGGCGTTGGTTCTGATTGGAGTTGCGAAGTTGCACAGGCTGTAGACTGTTTGGACTGTGGGATTCTAGACTTCCGAATCCAGGTTTGTGTTACAGTCTTTCGAGGTTTTGAGTTTGGGGGTTCCTTCTGTGTTTTCTGATTATGGATTTGTCATTGTGGAAATCAGTGCTCGTTGATCGGTGTCTGGTTGGCGGTTTCGTTTCGTGTTGCTGTGGACTGCTCAGATCGTTGGATTGTGCTGATTATTGAGGTAGGTGGTTACTCGATTCAGTTTGGAAGTTCAGCCATGGGGTGTTGCAAGGATTGTTTGTGGTTTATGTGTGTGGTTTCTATTAGCGTTTTGTTGTGATTTTTGGATGGCTAAACCCCCATGGTTTCCTGCTTCAATGTCTGATTTGGTGTGTGTGCTTAATTGGCAATTCGTGGTGTTGAATTGCGTTGTTTTTCTGCTCTGTTCGTCTTCTGGAATTTACAGTTTTCGCACTGTCCGAACTTCTGTCCGAGCTTTGAAGTTCGGACAGTGCGTTCTTGTCTTACTAATTTTCAAGTTCGGGGTATGTCCGAACATCTGTCCGAACATAGATGTTCGGACACACCCTCAAGTTTTCCCCTCTGGTTTAAGTTCGACCTGTGTCCGAACATTGACGTCCGGACACAAGGTCGGACCTCCGCGTGCTTTCCCGTAAAACCTGTCCGAACATCCGTCCGAACTTGGATGTTCGGACATGCTGAATTCCTCCATCTGATTTCAACTCGACTTGTGTCCGAACATTGATGTCCGGACACAAGTTCGGACATTTGGCCTTCTTTGGTTTCTGAGTCTCGACTTGTGTCCGAACTTCGACGTCCGGACACAAGTTCGGACACCCCTCTGTTTTCAGCGTAACTTCTTCGTTTGAACTCCGATTTGAGTGCCGTCTGCGGCATTGGATCCCTTATGTTCTGTACTACTGATTTATGAGTGTTTTGGCATATTTAAATGCAACTTTGCTTCTGTTTAAGCAACCCTTCTGTTTTGGGACATTGCACATTGTTTCTGAGCCGTGAATGGCTGGGTCGAGCTATTCCGTGGTATACCATGTAGACGTCATTCTGAGTGTGGGTCATTCCCTTTCTGTTCTGTGGGGTTGACGAACCCTTTGGCTCTTTCGAGTCATTTCTGCGTTGCTGAGAGACCTGGTATGGTCTATGGGTCTCCGACCCTTCTGAGTGTGTGCATTGTGTTGTGTCCCCTTTCTGTTTAAGTGCTCCGACTGTTTCTGATGTGGGAACCCCTTGAGTTCCACTCTGTTTCTGTTCTGAAAGCTTCTGGATATTGAGAATTGTGGATAAATATTTATCTTCTCCTTCTTCTGTTTTCAATTGTTTTGAGCGACCTTACTGATGACGGTCGCTGCTTACTGGGCATAGTTGTGCTCATTCCCCTACTTCTAACCTTTTTGCAGATTGATCAGCGAGGATCATCTTGAGTTCCGGAGCTATAGTATTTAGCTTTTTGTGTTCATTCAGTTTGATACTTTGAGATGTTGTAGCCTTCGGGCCTTATGCTTTTGACTTCTGTTTCTGACTCGGTTTGTATTTGGGATTTGGTATTTGTTCCGCCGTATTTGAATACATTGTTTACAATGTTTACGTAAACTTCATTTTGGGCCTTTATTGCGTTTGAGTGTTTTAGAGCCTTGCGTTATTAGGTAGTAATACGCGGCGTGTAGCACCCTTAACTCTTAGGCCGGTTTTAGGGGTGTTACAACACAAGCTACGAGTGTTTCTTGCAAGTGAGTCATGGATGGCATAACCATGATCTCGCTGAGTGGGCAGAGGGTCATTTTATGGGAAAACGCTTGACTGAGGTGGAGGAGATTATGATCGATCAGAGAAGCAGAGTCGGTGTGCCACCCTGTGCAATTTATTCAGAGCTCACAACAATCAACCCAGAAACGTCAGCAACAAGGAAAGACATATACAACCGAATACAAAAAACAAAACTAGTAAAGAGAGATGGTCGATCTATGGTGCAGACTCTGCTGAGTGAGCTAGACAAAAACACTACTACTACGATTACACTACAGAACCAAGTAAGTCAACTCAGTATGTCTCAAATAACTTCAATCATTTAGGTTTCATATTAATTTGATAGATAACATGATTATATTTCACAATTTAGGGGATCAAACACGACTTAGGTCCATCTTCTTTGCACACCCTAACTCTAGATTACTGCTCCATGCGTTCCCGTATGTCATAGGCATTGATGCTACCTATAAAACAACATAGCAAAAATGTCTTTGGTTCAGTTCATCGGGATGACGAGTATAGGCAAAAACTTCAGCATTGCCTTCGCCTTTCTTGTATCAGAATCAACAGACATGTATGTGTGGGCACTTCAACAATTAAGGGACCTCCTCGGGCGGACTACAACCTCTACATTTATCACCGACAGATGTCTGGCCCTGATGAATGCCTTAGAAGAGGTATTTCCTGAATCTCATCATCTACTATGTCGGTGGCACATAAGTAGGAACGTTAAGGGGAAAGCCTAGACTTATATGGGTGATAGAGGAAGGGCGGCGGCTGTAGTCCGAATGTGGACTTCGGTTGTCTACTCGAGCACAGAGCAGGAGTACAACGAGAGGTACGAAAATTTCAAGAATACATACCGAAGCTACCCACGTTTCATTATGTATGTTGCATCAGTCTGGGAGAAATACAAGGAAAAATTTGTGGAGGCTTGGGTCAAGAATGTGTTACACTTCGGCAACACAACAACAAAGGTAAAATTTTAATCTTGTAATTTTTAAGATAATACAGTCATTGTTATAGATCTATAAAACTTACTTAAACATTTGATAGGGTGGAGAGCGCACATTCTTCTCTAAAGGCTAGATTAAGGAGTGCTAGACACACTTTAGATGTAATCTTTCCAAAGATTAACGATCATATGAAACAAGCATCCGGGAGTTAAAAAAGGATTTTGAGGCAGCCAGGACAAACACAGAAGAGAGCACATGAGGGTTCCAATTACTGACCTGATCGGGAAGGTTAGTGTCATTTGCTTGGATGAGCTAGTCAAGGAGGTTGGAAGGACGAATTTTGTGCAAATGGACAGCTCACTCTGTGGATGTGACAAGGTAACCTCTCATGGATTACCTTGCACTTGTAAATTAAACTACATGCTAGATAGTGGTATACTATGCTCGAAGAGGGATATACATCGTTTCTGGTATACCCTAAGCTGGGAGAAACATGAATCGACAATTGATATGATATCCTACAAGGAGGAAGAACAAAATAGATGGCGAGATATAGCTTCTGAGGTAGCACAATTAGATGATCCTACTCTGATGGCGAAATGTTACAGTCAAATCCAAAACTTCCTTCACCCAGATATGGTGTGTCAATTAGGAGAGCCATTGGAACAAGTTGGGATTGGCAGACCTATCGGGACCTCAAGACCAAACCGACGGGAACCTTCGTCTTGGGAACGTAACCGACCAAGGGCAGGCCAGTCAGAAGGAGTGCCATCAAATAGAAGATCACGTAATAGAGGATCATCAAATCCGAGTCGATTCCTGCCCCTAGACAACTTCCCATACTACCAAAATTTCAACCCCAACCTATATCAATATATGACTGGGTATATCGATGTTCGTGGAGATGGGAATTGTGGTTTCAGGGTCATTGCTGACTACCTATATTCAAATGAAGAGAGGTGGAAAGATGTCCGTATAGCATTGTACAATCACATGAAGAATAAAGCACCTGCGAATCAACTATACAAGGCCATTTTTAACGAAGGACCGTACAACGGCATGTTAAGAGCACTTCATTGGAATTCAGGAGAGCCACCTCCAGAGAAATGGATGAACACAGAAATGGGGTTGGCGATCGCGACAAAATACACTTCGATAGTAGTTTTCTATTCTACTGTCTATGGGGGTATGGCAAGTGCCACATACCTTCCGCTCGATAATTATACCGATCGTGATAGCCCAAGAGGAGAGATCCACATAGGAATTTGCCCCCAGGGTCATTTTGTAAGGTTCGGCATGGTTGATGACTCCCCACTCCCCCTGTCTATCCGCAGTGGTTCTTTTATAGAGATCCAAACACTATCGGACCTTGGATTCATCAAATACAATCTAGGTTAGATAGTTGGATCAACGTTGTACCTTAGTTTTTCTTTAACTTAGTTGTTGTAACTTAGTCTTTCTTTAACTTAGTTGTTGTAACTTAGTTTTTCTTTAACTTAGTTGTTGTAACTTAGTTTTTCTATAATTTAGTTGTTGTAACCTAGTTTTTCTTTAACTTAGTTGTTGTTTTAATCATATTGACTTAAATTTGGTCATTCAATTGTCTATTATTTCAAAAAAAAAGTGTCTCCCCGTAACATTCAAACTTATTCAACTAAGTTTGGTGAAAAAAAATTTGTACTGCAAATAGTAAAGTATTTTGCTATTTGCAGTACAAATTAATTTTTGGAAAAATTACATCGCCCACCCATGACGTTTGGCGAAATTACACAGCCCACCCACGAGGTTTCAAAAATTACTTTGCCCACCCATGTGGTTTCCACAATTTTACATCCAGCAACTTTTCTAATATTGATCAACTTAAAAGATAGTTAAATGATATCCAAATTTGATGAAAATTTACATGGATGATATTAAAGTGTTATATTTTGGTAAATGTGAAATCCAACGTTTTTTAAGCTCATATATGATCCGTGGGACCCGATGAACATGTCTCATGTTTCATTGGGTCCCACAGGTCATATATGACCTTAAAAAACTTTGGATTTGGCATTGAACAAAAATATAACATCTTAGCATCGTCCATGTAAAGTTTCATCAATTTTGAACAACATTTAACCATCTTTTAAGTTGATCAAATATTAAAAAAGTTGCTGAATGTAAAATTATGGAAACCACATGGGTGGGCAAAGTAATTTTTTAAACCTCGTGGGTGGGGTGTGTAATTTCGCCAAACGTCATGGGTGGGCGATGTAATTTTTCCTTAATTTTAAGTCAAATTAATAATATAAACACATAAAAATGTAATCTAACACTATTTTTTACAAAAAAAAGTTCCTGTATTGATTCCAACAAAAAAGTAACTAGTAAAATTCGCTACTAATCAACTACAAACTACTTCGGTAAATTTACTTTCAGATATCATTTTTGGAAAAAAAAACCAGCGACACATCATTACATGTGTACAACGTCAATATGAATTAAAAATTTTGTACTGCGGTGATTAGTAATTTTGTACTGCGAATAGCAACCCCTATTTATACTTATAAAAACACGCACGTTTTAGATTTTGAGACACAGAAACGGCCGCGGAGAGTATAACAATACTAGTTGGGAGATGTTAGCGTAATGAATCTTAACTTGTTGTAAATGAGAGAATGGGGAAAGAGTAGAAAGTGATAATCAGGTTTTCATTTCGTTCGAAACTGAGTACAATGGTCTCTATTTATAGAGAGAAAGGGATAACCCAAAGGGGTAATAAGGACATTCACTAAATATATATATATATATATATATATATCCCCCCCTTGAATGTCCGATGTTGATTGCCTCGTTAAAAACCTTGCTTGAAAAACCCAGTGGGATAAAACCAAGACTAAGGAAAAAAGAGTGCAATCATAAGTTCCCCCCTGAAATAAACGTCACTTCAAGTCTCTGAATCTACATAGCCCAATCTTGTGGATTAACTTTTCGAAAGTTGAAGTTGGAAGTGACTTGGTGAATATATCTGCCAAATTCTCGCTTGACGGATTTGTTGTATTTAATTTCTCCATCTTTCTTCTGACGCTCATGGGTGTTGTTAGCAAAAACTTGGGAGGAATATGTGTTCGTTTCTATCTCCTTTGATGTACCCCGTCTCTCATCTGAGCTATACAAGCAGCATTGTCTTCATATAATGTCGGGGAATTTTCTGATCAAAAGATAGGCCACACTTCTCTTGTACAGTTGGATCATGGACCTCAAACCAAACACATTCTCGACGCTTCGTGTATCGCTAGAATTTCTGCATGATAGAGGAGTGAGTGGCGACACTCGTTTGCTTTATAGACTTCCATGATATGGCCGTACCTCCATGAGTAAATACATAACCTGTTTGTGACCTTGCCATTGTGAGGATCAGATAGGTAGCCAGCATCGGCATAACCTATTAGGCCAGACTTAGGTGTCTTTGGAAAGAATAACCCATATCCATTGTACCTCGAAGATAACGGAGTACATGCTTAACACCATTCCAATGTCTTTTTGTAGGAGCAGAGCTATATCTTGCTAATAGATTTATAGAGAATGCTATATCAGGTCGAGTATAAACTCACCAAGTATGTCAATGCTCCAATAGCACACTAATATGGGACTTCAGGACCAAGTAGTCTTCATCACTTTCACGGGGTTTCTAAATGGGTCCTTGTTTACATCTAGGGACCTAACAACCATTGGGGAGCTCAACGGATGAGCATGATCCATATAAAACTTTTTAACACCTTTGTAATATATTGAGTCTGGTGTAGGAATACCCCACTTGGTGAATGCTCGAGTTGCAGTCCTAAGCAGAACTTTGTCTTACCAAGATCTTTCATTTCAAATTCTGACTTTAAACATTCAACAGCTTGTTGAAGTTCTGCAGATGTTCCAATTATGTTGAGGTCATCAACATAGACTGCAATTATGACAATCCCAGATCCACTTTTCCTTATGAATATACAGGGACAAATCGAGTCATTCTTATAGCCTTTCTTAAGCAAGAAGTCGCTAAGGCGATTATACCACATACGGCCCGACTGCTTTAGTCCATAGAGGGATTTATTCAATTAATAGAGAACTTTTCTCTAGAGCTTGATTTAAATGCTTCGGGCAATTTAAATCCCTCTGGTAGCCTCATATAAATGTCGCTATCAAGCGATCCATATAGATAGGCTGTAACACATCCATTAATGAAACTCAAGATTTTCTTGGACTGCCAAACTAATCAAGTATCTAAAACTTGTGGCATCCATAACTGGGGAATAAGTTTCTTCATAGTCAATACCAGGTCTTTGACTAAAACCTTGTGCAACTAGACGAGCTGTGTATCTCACAATTTCATTTTGCTCGTTTCTTTTCCGCACAAACACCCATTTATAACCAACTGGTTTTATCTTACTGGGTGTATGGACCACTGGTCCAAAAACTTCACGTTTTTGAAGTGAGTTTAATTCTGCTTCAATAGCATCTTCCATTTTGGCCAATCATTTCTTTGTCTGCATTCTTCAACAGACTTGGTTCATGATCCTCTTCATTATTCATAACTTGTAGCGCTACATTATATGCAAAAGTTTCATCGACGTCAATTTCATGTCGGTTCCATCGAATTCCAGTCATGACATAGTTGATCGAGATCTCTTCATTATCAATATTTGTTTCAGGTACCTGATTTTTCTGCATTTCTGCAACTGTCATGTCTACAGACTCTTCAAGAGTCTCACCCTTTTCACTTAGACCATCTTTAATGCATGCTCCCTTTCGTTTTCGAGGGTTTTTATCTTTGGAACCGACTGGTCTACCACGCTTTATACGTGTATTAGACTCATTTGCAACCTGTCCTCCATGGACATCAATTTTAGCGGGAGCATTTTTAGCTGGCACATACGACTGTGTCACCTGATTTAGGTCAGTAAATGCATCAGGCAATTGGTTTGCCAGCTTTTGGAGATTAATATATGTTGAACATCTTGTTCACATTGCTTAGTGCGAGGATCGTAATGTAGTAATGATGGTTCGTTCCATGTAATCTCCTTTACCAATTGCTTATTTTCTCCCCCTAATGATGGGAAATGTGACTCATAAAATGACAGTCAGCAAATCGAGCTGTAAACAAGTCCCCAGTTGTTGGCTCGAGATATCTAATAATTGAGGCAGATTCGAGCCCAACATATATTCCCATTCTTCTTTGAGGCCCCATTTTGGTTCTTTGCGGTGGAGGTATAGGAACATATACCGCACAACCGAAAATCCTCAAGTGAGAGATATTGGGTTCTTGACCTGTAACCATTTGTAATGGTGACAACTTATTAAAGCTTGTTGGCCTGATGCGAATTAAGGTGGCTGCATGTAATATAGCATGTCCCCAAGCAGATATGGAGTTTTGATCTCATTAGTAACGGTCTTGCAATTAACTGCAGACGTTTGATCAAAGATTCTGCCAAACCATTTTGGGTATGCACATGAGCTACTGGATGTTCAATGGTTATTCCAATGGACATGCAATAGTCATTGAAGGCCTTGGAGGTAAATTCACCAGCATTATCCATGCGTATGGATTTGATTTGATTATCAGGAAAATTGGCACGCAATCGAATTAACTGAGCCAATAATCCATTTGCAAATGCCATATTACGGGTTGATATAAGCTAACATGGACCATCTGGTGATGCATCTATCAAAACCAGAAAATCTTCTATTGGTCCACATGGTGGATGGATAGGTCCACATATATCACCCTGAATCCTTTCGAGAAAGCAATCGGCTTTATCTCGAGTTTAACTGGTGATGGCCTTATAATTAGTTTTCCTTGAGAACAAGCAATACACGGAAAACTATTTAGTTGAAGAAACTTTTTGTTTTCAACATATGACCACATGAATTTTCCATAATTCTTCGCATCATGATGGAACCGGGATGGCCTAACCGGTCATGCCAAGTTTTGAAATCATCAAAATATTTTAGTTTTTCAACAACATGTATTTCTGTTGTATTAATATATGCAGGGTACAACCCAGAGGAATAGCAACTAGCTTTTCCAACATTTGTCTCTTCCAGCTATCACTTTTGTGATGCCAATATATTCAACATTTCCATCATTCCCCGTCTCAATGTGATACCCATTCCGGCGTATATCAATGAAACTTAACAAGTTTCTTTGAGACGTGCTGGAAAATAATGCATTTTCAATGCATATTTTTGTTCCCTTAGGTAGAGTAATGGTTGCTTTTCCAGACCCTTCAACAATACTCGTACTACCAGATATGGTAGTAACCTTTGGCGCATAATTTCGTAAATAAGAAAGTATTTCTTACTCTTAAGAATTGTGTGTGTTGCAGCACTATCAATAAGACATACGTCTTCACAATCCATCAATGAAATTCTTCAATAGTAATTATTCTTACAATCTGTCATATAAATAAAATAAACAAATATTAGGAACGATCCTATAGATATCGTTTTTATGACATCATTTTAATATCAGAAATGAAAACTTTCCGGCACGGTGCCTTTTTTTCTTTATAAATAATACTAAAATTAAACTTAACAGGCACAATGCCCTATATAGCGATGTAACCATCATAGAGGTCAAAACTTGACATATGAACATACAATTATTATACTATGTCGCTTAATTAGATTTTTTTTTTAGGAGCTACTACCATAAATTTTCGCTGGTGCTCTACCATCATGATTCTTCATGAAGCATAATACAATGCTCACCTCGTACAAAAATAAATATAAATACGGCTGCATATGAATTAACCAGGTGTTATACCATCTTTTCGATGAGTGATCTACTCAATATCATTTCTTTTTCATATATTAATAATTTCTGGCGCAATCCAATATCATATTATATCAAAATTAAAGTGTTCAGGTGTGATACCTTTTATAGCATATCAAAATTAAACTTTCAGGCACAATGCCTTTACATTTTGGTAATGTTGACCATTCCTAAACACTTTTGTCATAAGATAAACAGATATAGAAACGATTATACATGTATCGTTTTGAGAACATCGCTTTTATATAGCATCAAAAGCTTTCCGGCATAATGCCTTAATGATTTATAAATTAACATTTAACAGGCGCAATGCCGTATGTAGTGATATAAGCATTATAAATAATAATAAACAAATAAAATTTTGAACCATATATCAAAACAAAATAAATAAATAATGTATAATAAATGGAAATATAAATAACAATAAGATCTGGCACGATGCCTCACGTGATAAATAAATCTGGCACGATGCCTCACGTGATAATAAATCTGGCACGATGCCTCACGTGATATCTATATCTGCATCATGCCTCATGTGATTTAATTTCTGGCACAATGCCTCACACGATACATAATAAAATAAACAGTGAAATAAATAAACAATGAAATAAAAATATTAAAGAAACTGAAAAATAATTAAACACTACGAAATGAATGAAATAATTAATAATAAACAAATTCTGGCGTGATGCCTCACGTGATATTTGAATAACTGGCATGATGCCTCGTGTGAAATTAATAACTGGCACGATGCCTCACGTGGAATTAATAACTGCACAATGCCTCACGTGGAATTAATAACTGGCACGATGCCTCACGTGGAATTAATAACTAGCACGATGCCTCACGTGATATTTACATCTGGCGTGATGACTCACATAATAATAGTTATTGGTATTATGTCTCAAATAATAATGATCTAGTATATAAACAATTATAAAATGTAGATGAAGGCATCAGGTTGCCATCAGAAACAATTATATAAATCAGCCGGATTCCAGAGCATCACGTTAATTAGAAAATATTTAAGAGAAAGGAAAAACAAAAAACAAATAAACAAAGATATGAGTTTCTTGTCAGATCGCATATGATTTTTTTCTTTTTTTTTTTTAATGATTCACGGAGGTGGTGTGAGACCGAAAGGATGGAGATTAGCGGGAAAAAATGGAAAAACAGAAGATTAGGGTATTCCAAGGTGTGGGACGGCGATATTATGTTCGGCAGGTCAATCTGTGGCGGATTTGTTTTCGAAAAGTTGGAATGAACGCAAAGAATCAACAGTGAAGCCGATTGAACAGAATGACAACTCTAATTGATATAGAACATTTACCTGTGGCGGATGATAGTGAGGAAAGACAGGATGATAGTGAGGAAAGACAACCGGGTTACATTAGAGCGTGCTGATAACGTGTTGTAAATGAGAAATATGAGAAAGAGTAGAAAGCGGTAATCAGGTTTTCATTCACTTCACAACTGAGTACAATGGACTCTATTTAGAGAAAAGGGATAACCCAAAAGGGGTAATATGGACATTCACTAATATATATAATATATAACACTCCCCCTGAATGTCCGATATTGATTGCCTCGTTAAAAACCTTGCTTGGAAAAACCCAGTGGGATAAAAACCAAGACTAAGGAAAAAAGAGTGCAGTCATAAGTTCTCCCCCTGAACTAAACGTCACTTCAAGTCTCTGAATCTACATAGCCCAATCTTGCGGATTAACTTTTCGAAAGTTGAAGTTGGAAGTGACTTGGTGAATATATCTGCAAATTCTCGCTTGAACGAATTTGTTGTATATCAATTTCTCCATTCTTCTGAAGCTCATGGGTGTAGAAAAACTTGGGAGATATGTGCTTCGTTCTATCTCCTTTGATGTACCCGTCTCTCATCTGGGCTATACAGGCAGCATTGTCTTCATATAATGTCGTGGGAATTTCTGATCAAAAGATAGGCCACACGTCTCTTGTACATGCTGGATCATGGACCTCAACCAAACACATTCTCGGCTGGCTTCGTGCATCGCTAGAATTTCTGCATGATTAGAGGAGGTGGCGACACTCGTTTGCTTTATAGACTTCCATGATATGGTCGTACCTCCATGAGTAAATACATAACCTGTTTGTGACCTTGCCTTGTGGGGATCAGATAGGTAGCCAGCATTAGCGTAACCTACTAGACCAGATTTAGGTGTCTTTGGAAAGAATAACCCCATATCCATTGTACCTCGAAGATAACGGAGTACATGCTTAACACCATTCCAATGTCTTTTTGTAGGAGCAGAGCTATATCTTGCTAATAGATTTACAGAGAATGCTATATCAGGTCGAGTATAACTCGCCAAGTACGTCAATGCTCCAATAGCACTTAGATATGGGACTTCAGGACCAAGTAAGTCTTCGTCACTTTCACGGGGTCTAAATGGGTCCTTGTTTACATCTAGGGACCTAAAACCATTGGGGAGCTCAACGGATGAGCATGATCCATATAAAATCTTTTCAACACCTTTGTAATATATTGAGTCTGGTGTAGGAATACCCCACTTGGTGAATGCTCTAGTTGCAGTCCTAAGCAGAACTTTGTCTTACCAAGATCTTTCATTTCAAATTCTGACTTTAAACATTCAACAGCTTGTTGAAGTTCTGCAGATGTTCCAATTATGTTGAGGTCATCAACATAAACTGCAATTATGACAATCCCAGATCCTTTTTTCCTTATGAATATACAGGGACAAATCGAGTCATTCTTATAGCCTTTCTTAAGTAAGAAGTCGCTAAGGCGATTATACCACATACGGCCCGACTGCTTTAGTCCATAGAGGGATTTATTCAATTTAATAGAGAACTTTTCTCTAGAGCTTGATTTAAATGCTTCGGGCAATTTAAATCCCTCTGGTAGCCTCATATAAATGTCGCTATCAAGCGATCCATATAGATAGGCTGTAACCACATCCATTAAACGAAACTCAAGATTTTCTTGGACTGCCAAACTAATCAAGTATCTAAAACTTGTGGCATCCATAACTGGGGAATAAGTTTCTTCATAGTCAATACCAGTCTTTGACTAAAACCTTGTGCAACTAGACGAGCTTTATATCTCACAATTTCATTTTGCTCGTTTCTTTTTCGCACAAACACCCATTTATAACCAACTGGTTTTATCTTACTGGGTGTATGGACCACTGGTCCAAAAACCTCACGTTTTTTAAGTGAGTTTAATTCTGCTTCAATAGCATCTTTCCATTTTGGCCAATCATTTCTTTGTCTACATTCTTCAACAGACTTTGGTTCATGATCCTCTTCATTATTCATAACTTGTAGCGCTACATTATATGCAAAAGTTTCATCGACGTCAATTTCATGTCGGTTCCATCGAATTCCAGTCATGACATAGTTTATCGAGATCTCTTCATTATCGATATTTGTTTCAGGTACCTATTTTTCTGTATTTCTGCAACTGTCATGTCTACAGACTCTTCAAGAGTCTCACCCTTTTCACTTAGACCATCTTTAATGCATCCCTTTCGTTTTCGAGGGTTTTTATCTTTGGAACCGACTGGTCTACCACGTTTTATACGTATGTAGACTCATTTGCAACCTGTCCTCCATGGACATCAATTTTAGCGAGAGCATTTTTAGCTGGCACATACGACTGTGTCACCTGATTTAGGTCAGTAAATGCATCAGGCAATTGGTTTGCCAGCTTTTGGAGATTAATAATATGTTGAACATCTTGCTCACATTGCTTAGTGCGAGGATCGTAATGTAGTAATGATGGTTCGTTCCATGTAATCTCCTTTACCAATTGCTTATTTTCTCCCCCTAATGATGGGAAATGTGACTCATCAAAATGACAGTCAGCAAATCGAGCTGTAAACAAGTCCCCAGTTGTTGGCTCGAGATATCTAATAATTGAGGCAGATTCAAGCCCAACATATATTCCCATTCTTCTTTGAGGTCCCATTTTGGTTCTTTGCGGTGGAGGTATAGGAACATATACCGCACAACCGAAAATCCTCAGGTGAGAGATATTGGGTTCTTGACCCGTAACCATTTGTAATGGTGACAACTTATTAAAGCTTGTTGGCCTGATGCGAATCATGGTAGCTGCATGTAATATAGCATGTCCCCACGCAGATACTGGGAGTTTTGATCTCATTAGTAACGGTCTTGCAATTAACTGCAGACGTTTGATCAAAGATTCTGCCAAACCATTTTGGGTATGCACATGAGCTACTGGATGTTCAATGGTTATTCCACTGGACATGCAATAGTCATTGAAGGCCTTGGAGGTAAATTCACCAGCATTATCCATGCGTATGGATTTGATTTGATTATCAGGAAAATTGGCTCGCAATCGAATTAACTGGGCCAATAATCTTGCAAATGCCATATTACGGGTTGATAATAGGCTAACATGTGACCATCTGGTTGATGCATCTATCAAAACCAAAAAATATCTAAATGGTCCACATGGTGGATGGATAGGTCCACATATATCACCCTGAATCCTTTCGAGAAAAGCAATCGGCTTTATCTCGAGTTTAACTGGTGATGGCCTTATAATTAGTTTTCCTTGAGAACAAGCAATACACGGAAAACTATTTAGTTGAAGAAACTTTTTGTTTTTCAACATATGACCACATGAATTTTCCATAATTCTTCGCATCATGATGGAACCGGGATGGCCTAACCGGTCATGCCAAGTTTTGAAATCATCAAAATATTTTAGTTTTTCAACAACATGTATTTCTGTTGTATTAATATATGCAGGGTACAACCCAGAGGAAATAGCAACTAGCTTTTCCAACATTTGTCTCTTTCCAGCTATCACTTTTGTGATGCCAATATATTCAACATTTCCATCATTCCCCGTCTCAATGTGATACCCATTCCGGCGTATATCAATGAAACTTAACAAGTTTCTTTGAGACGTGCTGGAAAATAATGCATTTTCAATGCATATTTTTGTTCCCTTAGGTAGAGTAATGGTTGCTTTTCCAGACCCTTCAACAATACTCGTACTACCAGATATGGTAGTAACCTTTGGCGCATAATTTCGTAAATAAGAAAAGTATTTCTTACTCTTAAGAATTGTGTGTGTTGCAGCACTATCAATAAGACATACGTCTTCACAATCCATCAATGAAATTCTTCAATAGTAATTATTCTTACAATCTGTCATATAAATAAAATAAACAAATATTAGGAACGATCCTATAGATATCGTTTTTATGACATCATTTTAATATCAGAAATGAAAACTTTCCGGCACGGTGCCTTTTTTTCTTCTATAAATAATACTAAAATTAAACTTAACAGGCACAATGCCCTATATAGCGATGTAACCATCATAGAGGTCAAAACTTGACATATGAACATACAATTATTATACTATGTCGCTTAATTAGATTTTTTTTTAGGAGCTACTACCATAAATTTTCGCTGGTGCTCTACCATCATGATTCTTCATGAAGCATAATACAATGCTCACCTCGTACAAAAATAAATATATAAATACGGCTGCATATGAATTAACCAGGTGTTATACCATCTTTTCGATGAGTGATCTACTCAATATCATTTCTTTTTCATATATTATAATAATTTCTGGCGCAATGCCAATATCATATTATATCAAAATTAAAGCAATAAAGTAAAGTACACATACCTTTTCTCTCTCTTCCATTTCTTCAGCCTCCCTCACGTTTTCTCCTTCTCAAATCAGAGCTCCTCCCTCCTCCAAGCTCCAGCAATGGCGATTTGAAAACCCCACTAGTACAAAAATGGTCTATCGCAGCGCCCCTACTGCAGCGAGATAGGCCTTTTTTAAAAATCCCGCAAACCTATCTCAGCGGTTGTTACTTACAACCGCTGCGCTAGGCTCATTAAAAAAAAAAACTTTATCGCAGCGGTTCCTACTAAGAACCGCTGAGATAGGTCTTTTTTACTGACCTATCTCAGCGGTTCTTAGTAGAACCGCTGCGATAGATCCCTTTAATTAACCAGTCGCACGCAGCGACTTCTTCTTCCTCCTCACCGGTTTAGCAACCTGTGGCTAAACCTCTCTGTGCGACGGCGATTTCCAGAGCGAAGACGGCGCCGATTCGAGTTCAACGCCTGCGACCGCCACGCCACTGCCGCCACCTTCTTCTCTACGCGCCAGCAGCTCTGCCTCCGTCGCCGTCGCCATAGCACACCGCCGGTTTGCAGGCGTCGATTTCTTGCGAGCTGTACATAAAAAACGAGGTTAGAATTTCTAACTTCGTTTTTGTTTGTTTAATTGAAATGATATTTGTATTGTAGTAGATTCGAAACTGTTGTATTCTGATTGTTGGATTAGTGCGATTTTTAGGGTGTGAATTAGTGTTTGAGATAGTAAAAATGTTAGATATGCGATTAGAAATTAGGGTGTGAAATCTGTGTAGTTTAGGGTTACTAATTTATGAATTGGGGTGAAATTTGTGTAGTTTAGGGTTACAATTAGAAATTTAGGGTTTTAAATTATTGCAAAATTTAGGATTAACATGTATGTTTTTATTATTCCGTAAATAACAAGGGATTATATGCAGGGGCGGGACCAGAATTTCGAATTTGGGGGGGGGGGGCGAAGATTTTTTTCCCGCGACATATAGTGTACACTTGATTATATATTAAGCATCCAATATCGTGTGTGTTATAGTATCGACAACAAAAAAAACAACACATAATATGTATCTATTATACGACAACCTTTAAACAAAAGATAACTAAGAAATAATTTCTTATTCCTAACGAAAATAATTCTTACTACATAATAAAAAAACCAAGTAGCTAAAAGTTATTTCAAGATAGTTGTCTTCGGGAAGGTATTGCAATCGAATTGAATTTGAACATGATAAAAAAGAAGTGTTCGGGAAGCTTGTGTCAATTTGAGAGGAATTCACGTACCTCTTTCTTTAACGTTAATATTGTTTAAGAACACTTTGCTCATCTCCTCTCTTTCATCATCATAATAATAATTAGAAATGGAATCAAATTATCATTGATTTAATTCTTGTAGTTTCATTTTGTCAATTTGGTTTATTGAACTATAGGAAACTAAATAGAATAAATCTAAAACTTAATTTTAATATAAAAAATCTTCAATTATCAATTAACCGACGCTTAGACTTGGTTAATCAAAACTGAATCCTCAATTGGTGTATTTTGTTTTTAATCTTGATATGTTAGTTTCAGTGTTATACGCTATAGAAAAAAGAATCTTTTTTTGTTACTCCCCACTTTCCACTCCACATTAATCTCTACATAAAATACAAAAAGAGAAAAACATTATATGCAGTTAGAAGATTTATATATATTGGGGGCCACCATAAAAACTAATATATATTTCTGTTGATTTTTTATTTTATTGGGGGGCTAAACACCCACCAGCCCCTCTTTCCTCCGCCTCTGATTATGTGTGAACTTGAATTACAGATTTAGGTTTGGAATTTAAGTTAAATTGAAGTGGAAAAAAATTGAATTGATAAAATTAAGGTTTTTGGAAAATTGGGGTAAAATAATGATTATGAGAAATTGTGACCGAAAATGCAATTGAAGAAATCATTGTTTACGAAATTTGAAATTTTGTTATACTTTGTCAATTGAAGAATCATTGTACGAAATTTGAATGAAATTTGGTTTAATTTGTTGGTTCATTTGCTCATGTGGGTTTGGTCTTGTTGCAGTTGCTCATCTGGTTATTAGGCCATTTCATTATTACCATTTGATCGGATTCTGGCTGCTTAGTGTGACATAACGCGCGAGCTGCCAGTCGTCGCAAGATTCGAACCAGGCCGCACACAAGCAGCAAAAAAGGTTAGCATATTTATTCCGAATTTGTGAATTGTAATTGACATAATTATGGTATGATTTATTAATAAAAAAATGTTGTAATGCAGTGGTTGATTTCTAATTTAGTTGTGTGTGGATAATTGTATATAGTTATATTGTTTAGTTAGTTAATTAGTTATGCATACAATGTTCGATAAAATACCTGAGTGGAAAATTGTGTTGTTTGCGATTAAGGATGGATGTTGCCAATTGTTGAATTTGTTTGTCGTGGTAAATAAGATATTGGTGAATGCTTAATGATAAGCATGGGATTAGCATGATTACACAAAGGTCATGCCGAATTTTTTTAAGAATTGTATTAGTTTTATTAATTAACTTCAATTATTTGTTGTTTGTGTGTAACAATTAATCTTAACTTTTCTTTGACAGGTCTTCTGCATATTCAATCGACTTCGTACCAGTATTTCCTTGCCCATCATCAGAGTAGTCTCCTACCTTTCCCCTCTGCACAACTTAAAACAAGTAAGTATTTAAATTTTAGTTTTGTTTTAATAAATTAAAATGTCACGAGTTGTTGATGTTATATAAATAACTACTGTCTTAATTACTTGTGTTGGAATTATTAGAGTAAGGTAGGTTAGTTACGTTTGACTATTAGAGTATTTAGGCTAGCTATGTTAGTTTGGTTGGTACCGTAGTAGAGTGTGCTTAGTTTGGTTGGAACCTTGGAGCAGTGATTAGTTATTGGTTGGAACTAGAGCTATCAAATTTAGACCCCCCAGAAAACCCATCCGTTTTATCCGAACCCGAAACACGACCAAAACCCGAAAATATTGAAATATAATAAACCCGAAACCCTGTTTGGTAAACCCAAAATGACCCGAACCTGAAATGACCCGAAACTGAAAGACAAAACAATCTTATACTTGTTTTGTTTTCACATATAGAATGGAGCGTGACTGGATGTACGGTGATCGAGGGGATCACTTTGATGAGAAGCTGAAAGAGTTTCTCAAAGCGGCAGTGCAACACAAGGACAAAACAAAGGTGGACAAAATTTCATGTCCTTGTGTTGACTGTGGGGTCGTAAGGAAATATGTAGACATTGAGAAATTAGATTTCATCTTAAGACCCCGTGGATTCATGCACATTATAGAAGATGGTATTTTCATGGAGAAACTGTTGCCACTAGTGATTCACATCATCAAGTGCTCATGATCCACGTTACGCAAGTACCGCCCACACCTTCAATACCATCAATGAGTCGGTACCGCTAAGTGAGACCACTCACCATGATGAGAAATGGATGAAATGTTAGAAAATGTTGCGGATACTTTTGTCGATAAGCCGGAAGAGTATCAAAGATTGTTGGACGCATCAAGACACCTTTGTACCCTTTCGTGCGTTAAATACACAAAATTGAGTGATGTACTTAATTTGTTCAACTTAACGGGGAAATATGGAGTTGGTGACAAGTGTTTCACGTCATTTCTTGAGCTGATACATGATATGCTTCCTAATGAGAATGGTCTTCCTACATCCACCTACGAGGCAAAGAAATGGATGTGTCCAATGGGAGTTGAATATAAAAAGATTCATGCTTGCCCAAATAACTGTGTGATGTATAGGGGTGAATACGAACATCTAGACAAGTGTCCTAAATGTTTGTTGTCCCGGTACAAGGACAAGGATGAGGATTCCTCCTTTCAGAAAAAAAATCGTCCAGTGAAATTATTGTGGTACTTGCCGATAATTCCTAGATTCAAAGGTTGTTTGCCAACCCAAAAGATGCGAAGAACTTACGATGGCACGCGGATGGTAGAAAATTGATGAAAAATTAAGACATCCTGCAGACGGACCTCAGTGGAGAAATATCAACAGAAAATTCAAACATCATTTTGGGGATGAAGATAGGAATCTGAGACTTGGATTGTGTACCGATGGGATGAACCCGTATGGCACGTTGAGCAGTCAGCACAGCACTTGGCCGGTGACTAGTGATCTACAATTTACTGTCATGGTTGTGCATGAGACGAAAATACATTATGTTATCACTCCTAATTTCTGGTCCAAAGCAACCTGGTCATAACATTGACGTATATCTTGCACCACTGATCGACGATCTGAACTTGTTGTGGAATGAAGGGACAGTGGTATATGATGCTCATGTGAAAGAAAATTTCACACTGAAGGCGATGTTGTTCTGTACTGTTAACGACTTTCCTGCCTATGGGAACTTGCCAGGATACTCGGTGAAAGGATTCAAAGTGTGTCCGGTATGTGAGGATGACACATGTTCAGATCGTCTGAAGCACTGCGGCAAAAATGTTTACATGTGTCATCGACGGTTTCTTCCAGTAGACCATCCTTACTGTTCGAGAAATCAAAAGCTATTCAATAATGAGCCCGAGACTCGTGTGGCTCGTCTGCCTTTGACTTCAGAGGAAGTGTATGCAAAGTAAAAGACATTGAAAATGTCTTTGGAAACACATCCAAGCCGCCGAAGAACATTTGGAAAAAACGTTCCATTTTTTGGGATCTACTGTATTGGCACATCTGCCTGTTCGACATTGTTTGGATATCATGCACATTGTGAAGAACGTCGGTGAGGCAGTGAGTGGTACTTTGCTCAACATACCCGGCAAGACGAAAGACGGATTGAAGGTGAGGAGAGATATGCAAGAGTTGCGCATACGGAAAGAACTACACCCAATAGAGGATGAGAGCGAACATATCTACCTCCTGCGTGTTATACCCTCTCTAAGAGTGAAAAATTAAGTTTTTGCAAGTGTTTGCACACATTGAAGGTACCATCTGGGTACTCTTCAAACTGGAAGAACCTAGTTTCTATCAAGGATTTGAAACTGTTAGGCATGAAATCTCATGATTATCATGTGTTAATGTTGCATCTTCTTCCAGTTGCAATACGAGGGATATTACCAGAAATGTTAGAAATGCTCTAACTCGATTATGTTTCTTCTTCAACGCTGTCTGCTGCAAGGCAATTGACTCAGACACCATCGATGATCTGCAACATGAAATTGTTGTGACAATATGCCAGCTTGAGATGTATTTCCCACCATCTTTCTTTGACATAATGGTGCATTTAGTAGTGCATATTGTCTGAGAGATCAAATTGTGTGGTCCGGTCTACTTACGTTACATGTATCCTTTCGAACGTTATATAGGGATTCTGAAGGGTAGAATAAAAAACAGATATAACCGGAAGGCAGTATCATCGAAGCAACAGTGACTGAGGAAGTCACAGAATTCGTGACAAGTTATTTGAACGATGCAGAGTCAATTGGTATTCCCAAACCACGTCACCATGGTAGATTTAAGGGTAAAGGAGTTATTGGCAAAAAGGTTGTGCGTATCTCTCGTGATCTTATTAATCAGGCACATTTGTTTGTACTACAATACCTTGAGGTTGTTGAACCCTACTTCGATATTCACATTGCTGAGTTGAGTCGACAAAACCCTACCAAAAACCGTATCTGGCTTAAAAAGGAACAAAATCGAGTATTCGTCCAATGGCTTAAGGAATATGTGTTTGAGCAAGCTTCATTGAACCCCGAGGATGTCAGTGAAGAAATCAGATGTCTAGCTGTTGGTTCTGGAACATATGTTGTATCGTTTGAAGGGTATGACATTAATGGATGCACATACTACACTGCACGCCAAGATGCTAAATCAATACATCAGAACAGTGGGGTACCTTAGAGTTCATTTGGTTAATTCGTCTTTTTCATATATTATTTGAATAATTTGTCTTTTCATACATATATGTAGGCTATACGTGAGAACAACAACAAAATGCCAAAAAATCGTTACCCCCATCACATGGGGAGTACAAATATTGCTCAGCGTGTGCCGCAGTGGGAGAAAGAGGGGTTGTTGCCAGCTGAATCGAATGTCAGCGAAAGAAGGATGAAGGTTTGAGACTTAAGTCGACGGAAGAACCTCCTCAGTATGATGACGCCACGAGAGAAGTCATCAACCAAATGGTAAGTGATTTTCAGTTTAAAAAATGTTTATTATATTATAGAGTAACAATAGCAGTTAAATAAACCGAAGTATCCTTATTGAATTATTAAACTCCATAACAGGAAGAGTTAAGCTCCCAAATCACCCAGGGCACTTGGCAGCCCGTTAGGCAGGATGATCCACTTTCCCGCGCTCTCGGGAAAAAGGATCATCCGGGTCGTGCAGTAGGCTTTGGTGGTCATGTCGGTATACGCCAAGCCTTCGGTAATCCTGGGTCCAGACACAGTGCAGGAGGGAGCATTACATATGAGGAGCACTTACGCCAGAATGCGGAGCTCGAGCAGCGACTACGAAATGAATTTCAGCAGTCAATCGCTCAAGCTATGGAGATGATGTGATCTGAGAGGATGGGTCAGGAGGTTTCTAGACCGCCAGATCAGGCACAAGCATCAGAGCCCGCAGCAGTGCCTCCCAGTAGTGTTCACTCCGTCAACCCATTTCCATATTCATCTCTCAAGGTTAGAACAACATGTTAACTACAAATACAAAAAAAAACAAATTATACACTTGTTTATGATGTGCATCTAAATCTTTATTTTGAAAATTTAGCAACCTTGACTGCACATTGTTCCAAGTGATTGCATTGACGAAGTCGAAGTAGGGTGAGGAAAACTTTTCAAGTCTTCTCTTGGTGACCCCGTGAGGAATGCACGCTCCGAGAGTACCATGCCGGGTGCTTGTTGATGGTTACGCGCCTGCGTACGCGGATTGTCAGGTACCGGTGCCCAGTGCAGACATATCCACCCTTTGTCAAGCTGAATCCATGACAATACAGTGGCCCATTAGATTGATTAAGCTTGGGGAGCAGCAGTTACCCCATGAAAAAACTTATTCTTTAACATATCCTAGAGTAGAAACATATACTTATTAAATTAATATATTAGGAACACATTCAATCAAATTCTGATAAGGCAAAAGGAAAGAGAGTTGTTGTTGCACCAGCTAATCCTTCGTGGCATCCGCGACTAGAGTTGATGAGATCAAATTTGCTACACCGGCGGTCTGAATGTCTTACCCCCCAAGCTGAAACTATTCACTCCACACTGTTGATGACGCCGCTAACAAGAGATTCAGTTACAATGGAACCAAGACCGATCTTTTTTACTATGAAGGCGCTCAGAGTTTTGAAATCTATCTTAGTGATTTTGTGGAGTTGTTCACGAAGGATTGGTTGAGTGCGTCGATTCTCAAATCGGCTTGCATGTGAGTAATTAGCATACCTTTACACATTTACTCTGTATATTTGAAAATTAAATTCATAATATTGGTTACTTTATATTTGTGCATTTTGTTGATGACAAGGCGGTCCAAGTACATGAGAATAGTAGTTTGGGTTCTTATGCCCTGACTACTGTTCTGAAGCTAATATGAGATCTGACCCCCAAGCTTTGTCCAGTACTTGTCGACTGTGATACATGCGTGTGCAGTTGCTGATAAATCTTACATAATGCTGCCTCTTCATCAAGGGTAAGAATTTATCTAATGTTAAGTTAGTTTAAAAATTATGATATTTGTATTATGTAATTGATTGAATTAAGTTATGCTTGTATTGTAATCTATGAACAGCCGACCTGGTCTTTGCTCGTTCTATGTCTAAAAAGCCCAAGAGTCCCTGCAGCTTGACTCAGCATCTCGGCGTCCCAAGAGCTACTTATATATAACATGTTGATGAGGAGATGAATTTACTTAACTTGATTAATTATCAATTTTTAGTTATTTCTTAATCATCCGGTTGATAACTTTACTTTATCTGTGTGTATGAATTCTAGTGCCTTTGTATCTGTACTAACGCATTTCCGGGAGAGAGAATTAAGAACATTCCGTGGAATGTAGTCAAGTATTTTGTAGTCCTTATTCAAATTTTGTAATATGTTTCATAGTTTTGAAATAGGAGCCGTATATAATTTATGTGTTAAATCGATTTTGAATATGTTGTATATAAATGTGCAGTGTCCACAGCAGCCGGGAGGTTCAGAATGTGGCTACTATGTCATGCGGTTTATGAGTGACTTGATAGCGGGACCGAGACTCTTGCCAGAGAAGTCTCTAGACAAGGTAAGTCATTCTCGAAATATTTTGGTTTTTTGTATGATAATTTTTAACATTGATTCTTAAACTCAAAGTATTATTAGCACTAATCAATTCTTTTTTGTTATTTCAAGTTTTTGAATTTGTTTTACATTTGGTAGAAGGTTACGATGAAGGACATATAACCGAGTTGCTCAGGAATGGGCAAATACATGATGTTAATGTAGCTTGCTTTTAGTGTTTGGTAGGATTGAGTAGGATGTTTTTGAAATTCTCATGAAATAATTATGGTTTCTGTAAAGATTTTGTTGATGTTTGATTATTTGCTCAAATTTATAAGTGTAAGATTTGCCCGTAGATGGTTTTGGTGGCCATTTAATGGTAAATGGTTGATCTACTGTCCCACTGTGGTGGCATTGTTAATTGTTATATGTTGACAGGTTTGATTGATTCTTGGGTGTGTTTGGTACAATTGTAGGTGGAATGGAAAAAAAAACAACTATTGCAGCGGTTCTTATTAAGATCGCTGCAATAGGCCCTGTCAATATTTTCTGAAGAGACCCTTATGCAGCGGTTCCTTCAACACCGCTGCGATAGGTTGTTTTTTTTTTAAAAAAAGTCTAACGCAGCGGTTTCTTTAACAACCGCTGCGGTAGAGTACCTACTACAGCGGTTGTAGAATCGCTACGTAGGTACCTACCGCAGCGGTTGTTTAAAGAATCGCTGCGTTAGAGTACCTACCGCAGGGGCACCCATCTCAGCGGTTGAAAACCGTTGCCATAGGTACCAAAAAACCGCTGCGATAGACCATTTTTATACTAGTGCCCTCTCTCAACTCCATATTCATCTTCCATTTTCTACCATCATACAAGCTCCAAATTGAAAAATAAATATACCATAATACTCCCCTCACCTTGGATATTATTTTCCACCCTTCAAAACCTTCAAAGGCCGAATTCGAACTCCATGGGTGTACCTCATTTTGAAGGGAAAACCACTCATTTTTGAAGCTAATCAACTCCCTTGTTGTTCTAAGGTAAAAACCAAGAAAATCATCTTCTCCTTCATTTTCTTGTAACTGGTTTTTGCCCTGTTTTAAACCCCATTTTTGTTCTTCATTCTAGCCTTGTTTGTATTCAAGAGGTGTTGGAAACATCTATCTTTGATTGCCTAATCCTCATTTGGAAGTTATAAGGTAATTCCTTCCATTTCTAGTGCTTAAACCATATTCTAAGTACAAGTGTTATTCAGAGCCTTATTAGTTTCTTAATGCTCACTAGTATTCAATTTTGCTTGGTCATTAGATTAGCAAATACCCCATTGAAAACCGGTCGTTGACCAAGAAGTAAAGAGGAGGAAAATCTTGAAAGAAAACTCAAGGTAAATAACTTACCTTAAGCTTGTGTTTGTCCTTAAGGGATTGCGATTGTATTAGTGTGTAAATAGATTTGTAAGTGCCTTGTGTGTAGTGCAGGTGTTGCTATTATATGAAGGAAATTTAGTGTTTAAGTAATGTTATTTAAGGGCCTAAGAGCCAAGCATTTAAGATTAATGCAATTGATGTTATTGTGGTAAATGTGATGAATTAAGTGTGTGGGTAGTATCAGGATGAATGTGATTGTTGATTTGGTTTAGGTGATGAAGATGATGAATTTGCATATGTTAGGTTTATGGGGAAACTATGACAAATTTTAGTAGAAACTAAGTGTTTAAGGTGACATGGTGAATTTGAGGACTTAGGTGTTTATGGGTAGAGTTGAGTTGATGAAAAACCTTGAAATGGTAAATGGAGAATGGGTTGGAGAGATGCAAAAATCTGTAGCAAAGATGTGTAGGAAAGGCTTGAAATTTCTAGAGAAGACTTAGTGTGCATAACCTTGAAATGGAGAATGGACTTGGGATAGTTAATGCACGTGTCTATAAATGATTTAGATTGGTCACTTGGGTTGAGAGTAAGGTAACCATCAAGATTAAGGTTGGAAAATGCACAAGAATGCCAAGTGCAAAATGTGAAAATGAAAGTTTGTAGAAATTAAGCAAGATTTGGGCAATGAATTTGACCAATGATTTAAGGAGGTTTGGAGCATGATTAAGGAGTGTTTTAGGGTGTTTTAACATGTAGAAAACATGTGTAAAGTTTAAGGAATTATTGGAGGTGAATTAGGGGTTGAAAACTGCTCAAAAACTGTCAATTTAAACACCTACAGACATGGTCCGGGTTTGTAAACAAGTACACAAACCGGACCACACAAAAAACGTGCCAGAAACCATCCCAGCATGTGGTACGGGTTTGTATCCAAGTACATAAACCCGGACCAGGCAAAAACTACACAGAATGTTATTTTCGGGATTGGTCCGGGTTTGTAACCCGAACACAACCCGGACTAGTCTAAAATGCAACAAAATGTGTTTTTAAGTGTTGTAATGATGAAGGAATTGATTGGGAATGGTTTTAAATGATGAATCCTTGTTTGGTGACTTTTTAAAGGCCATTGGAAGTATAAACAAGTGTGAGAGTGAATGTGTAATTGTGAACTTAAGATCACATAAGTAAGTTAAGGATAACGGGACAACGGGGTTAAGTACGAGAGTAATATTAGCTTACATACCGTATGATCATGATGTTAATAAAAACATTTGAAATACTACCAGTTGTTTGAGAACTACCCTGGAGCGTGAGATGACGTGTTGGAGTGAATCCTTGGGGACACGGTAGAGTAACCCCATGTGTAAGGTATGGTTTTCTTGCAACCTGTATCCTATCGGGTTACACCGCTTTGTATGCCTATGTGTTTTCTGAGTGTTTGCCACCTTATAAGATAAAGCATATAATGAGTTTACAGTAATTCATTTATGTGGCGTATTTAGTTCCGATACCGTTTAACCTCGAAAATGTGTTAAACTGTAGTTACCGACCTTAGGATCACATAAGAATCGGTATTCGAATTTAAACGTCCCAACCTACGGGAACGTTCTAACTACAGCTATCCGTGCGTTATTTGTGTAATGTGGTTGTGTGCGAGGTGTGTTTCCCTTCTATTATGTTGATGTTTAACGATCGTTGTTGATCATGTATGTCGAATGGTATTTACCTCCCTTGTTTGTTTAACTAAGTTTGTAACACCATATGGGTCATGATGTGATAAGTTCCATAAGGGAACTTCTAACTAATATATATTGTGGGGGGGGGGGGTGAGGATCCGGGGCGTCCCGGTCGTGCACGTGTGTTTGGAGTTGATATCTATAGTTGATTTAACTCCCTCTCTGTTTGGTTGTCTTTCCTTCTTGGATTACAATCACCCACAAGTCTAATAAGAGCTTTCCTACCTTGATTATTATTCGGGGCTAGGGGGATATATGTATGGTGTGATCGGGCCTATATTATGGCCGACACATCTAAGTAAAGTAAATGTGTACGGTGTGTTCGGACCTATATTTTATCCGACACATCTTAAGTTAAGTGTACATTCTCTAAGAAGAACGGTGTTACGTTGCGTATGTTATCAGGTGATGTGTAATGTCATGTGTGTGTATGTTGATCACCGAAATCAACCCATACTAATATAAGAAGTAATTAGTTGTAACCCGATCAAATGGGTAAGTGTTGTCTAATAAGAATTTAGTTCCATTAGGTAGAAACCCTCAAGGCTCAGGAACATAACAAATTGATCTAACAAGTGTTGATGTGTTAACCTTCTTGGTTGTAACCTATTGATTGGATATGTGTGATTTATAAGCATGATATGTATTTATGGTATTTCTTGCATGCTCTAAATAAAAATCAACCGCATGCTCACGCGACAATTAGTTGTGCGTGGCCCGGTAGTATGCGGGCTGCACGATTGCCATACCAGCAAAGGTGCTGAGCCCCTTTGGGGTCCCTATTACATTTCAGGTACAGTGGAGCCGGCAGCCGTTCGAGAGTAGGACGGGGGCTATTTGTGCATGGGTAGTTAATTAAGTTTCTTATGTATTGTAAGTATAGTAAGACCAAACTGTTATCGGCAATAGGTTGTAAATACTCGGTACAGTTAGAATGTAAATGTAATTGTTTCAGTTTGGAAACAGTTGGTAATGTAAAGTAGTGCTCGGTAATCTTGTTCATCAGACCGGTACGTTGTGTATGTATTAGCCTTGTTAGCCACGTGGGTGGCTAACGACGTGTAACACCCGTTGATTAAGTCAAGTGTTATGTGTATTATCCGTTGCTAATGGTTGTTAAGTGATGAGTTTACAGTTAGGGTGTTACACTTTACTAGAACATCAGGTTTTAAACATGGGCAATTTTTTCTCTACTATGACCTAAACTAGGTTACAAATAGAATGGCGATAGTAACGTCCATCAATATGATTTATTGTGAAATTAAATGGAGATGGAATTTTATTGAGAAAATTTACAGTATATACCTAAAATATTTCATAATTCATAATATATTCTTTTTTTAAACCTTGTCACAAGATACCCCTAAAATCTTTCCTAATTCATAAAATCCCTCTTTTTGGTAAACTCCTTCGTTGACCCTTTGTAAAATGACTTTTTTGCCCCCAGCTTTTTTCGGCTTCGCTTTTGTACCGGCTTTTTTTTTTTAAAAATTAAGCTCACAAAATACCTCTTTTTACAATGGCTAATTTTAAAGTTCACAATATACCCCCTTTAAATTCAAAATTTCACAATATACCTCTTTTTTTTTGCCCATTCTGCTGTAACGGCTAGTTTGCCCTTCAAACGGCTAGTTTTAGTCCAACATCTCTTTTTCCTCTATATAAGCACCCACATTTCATAATAATAGAACACAAAATCCATACCAAAGCTATGACCATATTTACAACAACAATCAATGAAAAATTTCAAATAATTCATTGCAAATGTGAAATTTCAACAAATTTAACTCTCTCCCACGAGAACACTTCGATGGGAAGGGCCTACTACAATTGTAGGGTTGTGGTTTCTTTCAACGATGGACATCGGCGATGCATGATTGATACAATCCTCATTCGAAGGTAAGACATGCTCGTTGTGACAACTCATACTCAAGAATGGTAGCGTCTACTTCTAGTGTTGCATCTGCTCTTTATGAAGCTCAGAATCAAGAAAGAATGCATTTGATGCAATTCTTATCAACAAAATGAGAGAGGAAATAAAGAAATAACAAAATAAGAGATGAAGCAGGGCATGACGATGTGGTTTCTTTGGGCTTTAGATGTAGTTGCATTTGCAATTTGTATCCGCAAAATATATGTTTCATTTGAGAATGTAGAACTACCATCATTTCATTGTTGTTTCTACTGCTGTCACAATGAGACATTACTATTTGTAAAAGAACAGTACTGAGAATCAAGTGCCCAACATACCAGTACCCTTTGCACACTAACACCAAAATATGCACCAAAAGTACTATAGACAAAAACCAAAATAGGGCCAACAAATTGTACCCATCATTGTGCAATCCCCACACCATGAACTACCAAAATAAAGTAAAGCAGCAGAAGCTAACCTAGCTAAGCAGCAGCACTAGAAGTGGAACCATCATTGTTGCCTTTGTTTCTTATTTTTTTCATTGAACTTTTTGAAGTAGTAGCTGATGACGTCCTTTTTCTTCTTGTAGTCTGAGATGATTGTGTCTCATTAGGCACATCTTGTGTACTTTTTTCATGATAGGAAGCAGTCCATTTTCCTTTGTGGTTGGTCCACCCTTGCATGTTCTCTTGTTATGCCCAAACAATCGCATTTTATGCACTTGTTGTTTGTCTGCTGCCCCTTTTGTTTTTCATTTCCTTCATCCTTTTATTTATTGGGGTTTTCCAATTCCTCTCTTCATTATAGGGTGCTGAATTGTAGGGGTCCCTTCAGGTCGTGACGACCAAAATTCTGTGGATGGCATATGTTGAATGTAGTCCTCGTATAATGCTTTGTAGCTTCTTAAGAAAAGTACTGGCTCACATGTTCTAATGGACCGCCTCCAAACAATTGTATCACCTTTATGGAATGTCTACAAGGATAATTGTATGTTGCCACCTTCCACATGTACATTACGCCTTCTTCAAATCTACAACCAGTTGAGAACTACTGTCCAACACATCAAAGTTTCTCCTTCCTAATGGTTTGGCAACACATCGCCTAATTTTCTTCTGTTTTCTAAGGTTGTTAGTCTCTTCACAAGTAAAGAGTAGATTGGTTTAGTCCTGTGAACAGTTAATGTAGCATTGAAACCCTCCACAATGTTTGATGTATTGTCAGGACACTTTAGCTGCTTACACAAGATCTCTTAAATAAAGTTTGGTTTAGACAACATTAGTATCATAGGCATTGGGTTTAAAATTGACTACCTTTTGGTCAAATTTGTGTTGTGCCCAACACTCCAAGGGGATGTCGCTCAGATAGTTGAATGCACCACGATCTATCTCCCTAATGCGTGCTACTACGCATTTGCAATAGCCCAAAACACTTGCCTAACTAACATAAAGAACTTTTCAACATTTCCCAACCCACTAATGACATAATCAATGTGGTAAAACATTATACTCACATCATTTTTGGATCTGGATGCACTTTTATGAAATTAGCGTACAAGTGTCGGCAACAATACCTCATTTGGCTTCGTGGTACAATGTAAATTATGAACAAGTAGGGGTATTTTGGACATAAAAAGTTTAAGCGTAGTAATTAGTGGTATCTCGTGAATTAAAATTATTTTTTGTGGTATCAGAAAAACTTTTTTTAAAAATTATGATATTTTGTGATTAACAACTTTTTAGTGCTATTTAACTTAATCTTATCCCGTTATTTTTCCTTTAACATATAGTGAAATAATTTTTTAAATCGAATTATGAAATTGATTCCTTATTTGGCAAACTATATAGCCCCATTCTTTGCTGATTTATGTAATAAGTTTATTTGATCATCTTACTTTTTCTCTATATCACATACAACTGACATCATCTATCGACTTTAGTTTTTGCAATAGCATTCAGCCTATATTTGACAACTTTAATTTTATAAAATCAGTATATCTTATGTTAATATTAAGTTGAAAAATATGTTAAAAACAAACCCACCCATATGGTGTGACAAAATTAGTAATTAAGAACCGTACCCCTCGTTTGACCCGTAACGTCGGGCGGAGGAATAATGTAAGGGCCCACTAGTGACAACACTTCCCTACTTTCCGTCTCATCCTCTGCGTAGCCGGCGGCACTCAGACACGGCGAGTTAAGTACGGAGCAGAACACCACGCTTGCCAATCTCCCAATGTGGCCAGCTTGGTTTTTTCTCTGCTTAATATCGCTGATTCCGCTGCAACTCTTTTACCTACTACAGGTATAATATATGCCTCGTTTGTGCTCATACCCTTTTCCTACTTCCCCAATTTCACTTGAATTTATCGCGGATTTGCTTGTTTTTGGTCAAAATCTTTAGGGTTAGCTCGTGCTTTCTCCCCCCGATCTTTTGTCAGTCATAGTGTATCGTCAATACGTTGCAGCCCGTATTCATGGGGTAAGCCTCTTCATTTCGTTTACTGTTCACTCTTACGTCTTTTTTCTTGAGATTATTTCAATTGGCGTCTTCTCTCTCTTCTCTTGATTTTTTTATCAGTATGGTAATTAGTTTCACTTTACCATGATTTGGTGTCAATTTTATTGATTGATGTTTATTTCATCGTATTGGAACTGCTTCTACCCTGACACTTATCTCGCCGGATAATGGAATCTTGGAAGCCGGAAGGGCTCGAAGATCTCTTTCTACATGCGTATTCATTTGGTTAAAGCAATGATATAGCGCAGCAGAGCATCGGTATAAGAAAGTGATATTTGATGTTGAAGTGAAATCTGGCGGGATGAGATGCTAATGATTTCAGCTACTGAACGTTGGTTGATCAGCGTAAATTTTTTAACGTTATCAGTACTCGATTCTTGGCTATTAGATGCTTGGAAATAGCATAAGAGATCTTGAAAGGCTATGGTGATTTCTATTTAGCACAACTTCTGGAATTGAATATCTAGGAATGCAGTGCTACGTCTGAATTTATTAATAGATGATCCAGAAGGGCTTCATGTCATGATCTGCATAACTCTGCAATGAGAGGTTACTTTGTAATCATAAGATTATTTAGAATTTCAAACTATCTGTGGATGCTTTTGCATAGGCTGCCTTACTTTCTTTGCCGTAAAATGTAGTTGAATATATGAATTTTGTTGAGAAGGTGATCATATGCTGGTGTAGTAAGAGTTCCATTGTAGTATATTCGTAGATAGTGGAAATTCAGGCTATATACATTGGGTAGATTACTGGGGAGCTGAGAATATGGTGCGCCAAAGTAAGGCTATCGCTTAAGATAAAAATTACTTGCAAGAGCCATCTTATCAAGTAAACCTGCAGGAAGACAATGGATGATCCTTCAGCTCTGATTTTTATTCTGAATATCTTTTCTGTTTGTTTTTCAGCTACCATGGTTGATGTTTTCTGTGTCTTTCTTCTCTTTTTCTTTTTTCCCTTGTCATTTATTTTGCATAGAAATGTTACTACTGGATGGGCCTGCCATCTTTAATCTTGTGTGATATGATTGGTCTGATTGATAAAGCGACATGTGTGCCGTTTGTAACAGCGCAGTGGTTGTCTTTCATGCCGTGATAAGCACAATCTGATTGCTTCCTCTGACAAACTGCCCAGCCCCAAACAAACTAGACGTCAAAGAGATCCAGAAACAGTTCCTAGTGTATCTAACGATTTTTGGACCACGAGTACACGTGATATGGACAACAGTGTACAGTCTCAAGGGAGTATGTCATCACTGAGTACATCGGTTCAAGCTGCTGTGGATTCACAAGGTGGCGGGGTCGGCAGCAGTTCTGGTTCTTCTGAGTTTGTAAATCATGGTAAAATATCATTCCTTCTGTGATCATTGATTTGCATTCTCTCATCTAATTTCAAAGCTGGAGGAGAAGAGCAATCCTTCTTGCATCCTCTGTATTTCGTATTCTCTCTGAAATGATAATCTGTAGCCCTTGTTTAACTAACATTGGAAAGTAATGAATTTTTCAACTCGATGTACAATTGTCCTGCTATAACAGTAGGTAATGTTGCACTAAGTTCTCACACTATTTGTGTGTGTCACTATTTGTGCCATGTGTCGTTATGTCTTTTTGGCTTCATACATGTCTGTCTATTATTTGGTCCGACTGAAAACATGGTGCTGCTGCTTTTTAATTGTAGACCTCATGAGCTGCATGCTTGTCAACTCATAATAATTAATGTGACTTAATCTCCTCTTCATATTTTATGTTTCAGGCCTTCTTCTCTGGCAACAGACCAGGCAGCAGTGGGTGGGTAAGAAGAAACCTTGTAACAACAGAAAGAGGCAGCCGCTTAAAAAGAACCAACTTTAAGGTGGTATGGTGTGGGAGGTTAATTAATTGAGTGAACTACTCATACGATTACATATACATGAAGCTAGCTCATTTTTATGGTATTCATATTGGTGTGAGCAGAATCAAGCTATCTGAATTGGCAAAACAAAGTTGTGATCTTCTTGCTATATACACAATGAAACCTGTAACTGTGATGAACCCACTTATTTTGATGCCTGTTGAAGCAGAGCTGATTTTCATAATTGTACTAGTTTCTTAGTTCAAATAAACTAGGGGATGCTGGATCGTAGTTCTTAATGTAGTTTTTGCTTTGAAATTGCATTACTTGTACGCACATGTTCTGTGCTATTGAGTTTTTCTGTCTGCGTGTCTGCAGCCGCAATACATCATATGAAAGTTTGCTCGGAAGCAACAAGCCATTTGCCCAGCCGATTCCTCTTTCTGTAAGCTTCTTACACTCCATCCATTTCTTTCCTTTGCTGGTGAATTTTGACTTTCAATTCATTTGCATTGACTAGATGATACCATTGTCTTTGTCTCACTCTTCTATTTCTTGTGTGTGTTTTTTTTGAAGGAAATGATCGACTTTCTAGTGTATGTTTGGGATGAGGAGGGAATTTTTTGACAAATGGAAGACGTTGGTGGCCAAGCATATATAGCATAATCCAACCTGCCCGTTTGAATTAAAGCTTCGGATCAGTGGATAGGCTAGGTTAGATCGGTACAGGTGAAAACAAAACGTGAAAAGTTGATTAAAAACCCTCTTATTATTTTCTTTTTCCATTTCGTTTTAGCTTTCATTCTTGACTTCTTGGCGCTCTGTCTTTCGATGTATTTTGCTTCTGCTGCTTGGCAGTTTTGGCATACTGTATCTGTTTGTTACTTGGAGTTGCTACTGCTTTGTGTATGATAATATTATCGAGGAAAAGAAGTATAGTTGTACTGATACTGCAGCGGCTTCAGGATATAAATTCATATAAGCAGGGTAGCGTGGATATATAATGTAGTGTTCATCATAGCCCTATAAAACATATTAATGTACTAAGAGCTTATCATAGAATGAGGCAATAGTTTACAGAGCCACATCCTCAGGAAAATGACGGCTGGGAAAATTTTCAAAATCAGTAATTTATTTCAGCTGGCTGTGGTAATATTATGTTAATTATTGCTAAACTGTTAAGTATAGCTTAGTTTGTTTTAGTAGAGTATAATATTTGACCTGTCAGATAACAAATTGACAAAAGGCTCTATTATTGTGAATCTGGGAAAATGTTCAAAATCGTTATTTAAGTTTCTGCTGGCTGTGGTTATATTTTGTTAATTACTGCTAAATGTTGAGTGTAATTTCGTTTGCTTGTTAGTAGAGTTGGATATATTAGTGAATAAATAATAAATTTGTAAGTGGCTCTAATGTGAATCCTGATTTTTAGGCAGAAAAAATGTATGGATATGTATTGTTTACAAAGCTAGCAGAGACTTCAAAATCTGTCGTAATAATATTTGTGAAAAAAAAGGTGAGCTTTTGCCGTTTCGGCAGGGTGTAGCCTAGGTGGGTCACGAATTTAGAGATTCTTATGTATATAATAATTAGACTTTATATGTATATAGTATAATGATCTCATATATTATAGAGTTGCTGTTGGTGGTGTAGTGGTAAGGGATATAAGTATTAAGTGAGTTGTGTTCAAATCCAACTATAATCAAATATTTTGAATTTTTTTTCTTCAAATGATACCACATAATTTATATTCTGGCTCCGCCACTGCGTTTCGGGCCGTCATTCAATCGGGGGAGCATCTGATATGAAGCACAATCTAGTTCTACTAGAACCCTCTTATTCCAATCTGCAGTAAGTAGAAGGTTTTAAACCAGTTCTGGGCAAAGTGCTTGTACAGAGTTCCAGATACATAAAAGCTTCGATTCTCTAGTGTTCTGTTGCCGATACGTGGCCTCTCCAGCACGCAGGAATCTGGTAGAGACTTCTAGGACGCAAAGAGGAAATAAGAACTTCTCGTATCTCTGACCTTCTCGGGTATTAGTTGTATTAAATTTAACCAGTGCATGCCGCTTCTCCCGACGAAACAAAGTTAAAAGACTCACAAGAGCATCAGGTAGCAGAAAGATAAGAACTCATAATTAAACCAATACTGCAGAGGATTACTACTTTCACTTATGGCTCTGGCTAGGTTGTTAGCAGAAGCTGCAAAGGCTAACGGTAAGGTCGCCACATCTCTTACCACCAGCAGCAGCCGCCTGTTGGCTAGTCATGCCAGCAATTACTGCCAACCAAGACATGGATATGGTTTGATCAACAACAGGCTGAACAGACCTAATGCGACGCTTGCCAGATTTTCTTCCTCCGCTGCACAATCGGAGTCACCCGCTGCCACTTCTGAAGGTGGAGGCGGACAAGAGGTGGCTGTCCAGAGTAGTGGTGAAGGGAGGAGAAGCAAGTGGAAATCTCTGCTCCCTCGCAGATTTCAACGTGGGAGGAGAAATAATAGTCTCTGGAGAAACGATCCCCGTGATATCGCCCCGTCTCCCTTCTTTGGTGGTATAATTACTCCATATGAAGTTATAATTAAGTTGCAAAGGCCATACTGCTCTGTTACAAATTCATATCATATGAAGGATTGATGATTATCCTTTGGTGTCATACTCATACTAATCTGTGTATTATATCATTCTCTGTTCAGAATTCTTCCCGCCAAACCTAGGCAACGCCCTCCTCGAAGCAACCCAGAACATCAATCGACTATTCGACAGCCTATCACACATCCCAATTAATCGGGCGGATGAAGGAGCGGGACGACTCATACAAGCTCCGATTCGAGGTTCCAGGCTATCGAAGGAGGATATAAAGATAACTGTTGACAACGGGGTACTCAACATTAGAGGAGAGCACAAGGAAGAGCAGAAGCAACACCCTGATGAAGGTGCATCGGATGAATCAGAGGACGAATTTGAATTCTATTCCAGCAGGAGTTACTATAATTCGAGCTTGGTGTTTGCCTGAGGATGTCAAAGAGGACGGAATCAAAGCTGAGTTGAAGAACGGTGTGCTTAATGTGATTGTGCCTAAAGATGAGAAGAAAGCTAAGGAGGTTAAGGAGATTGAAATCCATTAACTGGACGACGGGTTGACTATGATCAAATTAGTTCATGTTTTATGTCAGTTTGTTCCTTCTCTAAGAATCTGGGATGATTGATATATGGATGTATAATGTATGTATGGTTACGTTGGTGGTGTCTAAACCTGACTTGTGTCGAGTGTGTCTTTTGTCATTTTGTTGTATAAATGGAGAATAAGTAGGTGTTTGCCATATGGTGCGTGGTTTTCCTTCTTGCAATAGACCTGGGTGTACTTCAAATATAACTTTTAAAAATAATGACTTACCTCTGGTATGAAATCTGAAATCTGTGAATTACCTATAACAAAGTTTACTCAAACATACAGCAAGCCTGGTTCCAGAAGTGATGTCCGAATAGAAATAATAAAAAAAAAACTCAAATAAGCAAATTGTTTAGTACGAAGATAAAAAAATTGTGAAAAAAGTGACGACGATAGAAACCCTCCAAACCCTTTTCCCTCATCCCCCAATACCCCTCAGGAATAGAATTCTCTTTCCCTCTTTATTCCTATCTGTCGAGCGTGGCACGCTCGTTCTCTTCATTCCGACTTCCACCGTTCCGTTGCTGTCTTCTCCGACCACAACTAGCCTTCTCTGCTTCTCCGACCCCAACTGGCGCTGGACACTCACCGGTGCACATTCAGCGGCGCTGTTTGATTTTTTTCAGTCGAGGTGAGCACTCAAACCTTCTCACCGCACACAGTTTCAAATTTTTAGCTTTCATTTATCAGGTAATTCACTAAACCAACTTCCCCAATGTCACCTTTGAAATTTGTTTCTTTATTCTGCTGGATGTGATTGCGGGTCATAAAACAACAATACTCCCCAACGCTCTATTCTGTTGAAATTTGAATAGTAAGTCCATCAGTGATACTCCCAAGAGAAAGATTGAATTCACTATATGCTTGGAGAGAAGCCAACAGATTATAAAATAAAAAGCGAGAAAAATCATCCTTTACTAATTAGGGAATGGTGATTGGTTGCGGCAAGGGAATGGTGATTGGTTGCCGCATGGTAAAATAGGGGTGAAATAATTTCCATCACTAGACAGTTTTATATTGCAAATGTTTCTATCCATAATTAATTGGTTAACTTGAATTGTTTTCAATATAAAGTTTAGCTAATTAATTTGGATATGCACTGCAACACACCACCGCTGTTGCTTCATTATTTACCCCACCACCACCATAATTTCAATTAACTTCCTGAAAATTCTCCAGATAGTATACTGTGGATGGTAAATCAATTTAGCCTCTGTTTTATTGTAGCGGCTGATGGTATTTTGATTATAGCAGCTGATGGAAGAAATTCTGTTGGGTCTGTATAGGATGATGGTATTGATTATTTTATTGTAGCGCTTTGCTTGTTTGCAGTTGAAATTATGAAAACAAAAGTATTTGTACATCCATACTGTTGTTTCCAACTATAAAACTAAGCGGTAAAAGAAAGAAACCACTCTTTATATGAAAACTTCATAGTTTGAAATTATCCAATATGACACTCTAAACTCTTCTTTGGAATCATTGTAAATTATATTGTTATCTGGTGTTGACACAATTAATTGAATGCATTTCTTTGTTGTTAGGACAGTCGGTTGTATTACCCTTTTGGTGACAAGTGATAATTTCATCAAAATTATGTTTTATTATTTTGTTCATTTGTAGTCTTTTTTTTTTAGTGAAAAGTGATATTTTAGGATATTGATCAATTATATAACATTGAACAACTACAATATGTGATTCATGTTCAATCGATTCCGTTTCGGGATAAAGCCAAACAACTAGGAAAATTCAGGCCGCATTCTGTTTCCTATTTCCATTCCGTTTCCCGTACACGATCCAAACCCCCCTAACTTATTAAATGCAAATTGAACTTTTACAGAACAACTACACGTAATAAATAAATCAGCAGGTCATGACGATTAGATATTCGAGCAGGGCATGACATTTTCTCCACAGCATATACAAGATATAACATTAGGTGCCGTCGATACCAATCTCAATATGTTGGGTTTGCAACATTTGTAATTTTTGGGATACTTATTCATATACTTTATTCTTTGGTTATTGTTTAGTGGAGTTTAATAGTTACCCTAAATAAATTATAAACTGACAAGTAACTTAGCTTAGTTTTCAAAAGTTCTAATAAGTTGATATCAAACGCGTTAATGCGATGTATGTTTTTTAAATAATGTTATTTTTTACATAGGGTCAACGGGCACCAAAATAATGTGTTCACCAATCAAAATTTACTTATACCCATCTATGCGTTTAGACTCTTTAAAATAAAAAAGAACTACAACTTTTTATATTAAACCTAAGTTGAAAAAATTATATGGAAAATTCACAATATACCGTAATTCATAATATACCCCTTTTGCAAAACACGTTCATAAAATACCAGTACTATGTGAAGTAACCTTGAACAATGATTATTTTACACCCAATATTATAGGTCATGTTTCAAGTTCATAATATGTCATTTTTTTCATTTAGGAGCATTTTATAAAAGTGTACAAAAATATTTAAAATACTACAAAAGTATAAATAACTACAAAAACATATTTAAAAAAGTAATAAAATTATAAAAATTAACTAAAACATATTATAAAATTGAAATATAATAAATCATGCTAAGATATTAAAAATACACAAAAATTCATACAAATTAATGATTAAATACTATATAATACATATATGTGTAAGTTTATAAACAAAACTAATCTAATAAAATAAGAAGAAAAAAGTTAACATATATATATATATATGTTGACTCAAATTAATTGATATACTGGCTAAAATTGTAAACATATATAGAAGTAGACATAAATATATATAATTTAACAACTTGAAAAACATACTAAATTATAAAAATACAACATATTATTTAGAATTTACCCCTTCAATGAAATAAGTATATAAAAATATTATCAAAAAATTTAAAGTTCTCATTTTATACTCTCATCTATAAAACTAAGAAAACCCTAAAAGAAAACAAAGAAAATAAATTTACATATCTAATAAATATTTCAATGTGTATATTTTAAGTAAAATTTGCAACTTCTAAAAAATATAACTATTTTGTAAATTTTTAAAAATTTTACAAATACAAAAAGACATAAAATTATGTTAGTATGATTATTTTAGAGAATGAAAGAGGACAAAAATTTTAAATTTTATGATAATACTTTATATCTTTATTTAATGAAATTTGTAACTGTAATACCATCCCACATCGGGATATGAGTAGTGATATGAGTGATTTATAATGATACATATGAGTAGACTACAACAAGACCTTCCACTTTTAAGACCAAATGAGGACAAATGGCTTAAAGTGGCTAGTTTTCAAGTCGGAATGGCTTGAAAGCTAGGTTGTTCTGACTCGGGACCGTGCGGGGCAGACTACCCGACATCTAGCGAGGTCGCATTCTTTGAGTGAGGGAGTTGTAATACCCCCATCTCACATCATGATACAACAAGACCTTCAACTTTTAAAAACCAAGTGAGAACAAAGGGCAAAGTGGCTAGTTTTCAAGTTGGAATGGTTTGGGAGCCAAGTTGTTGGACAGTTGCCCATGTGTTACGTAACATTCAATAACATATTATATTTTGATAATTTTGTATGTTATTAAAATTGTAAATTGTATATATATATATATCATATTTGATATAAGTTTAATAAAAAAATATATATTCATATCTCAACTTATTTACATATTTTATTGTTTTTAATATTTAAGAACTATTAATTATATTTCAATTTTATATAAGTTATTTTTATAAATTTTATTACTTTTAAAATATTTTTTGTAATTATTTACGTTTTTGTAGTATTTTAAATATTTTTTTGTAAAATTTCATGAAATGCCCCTTAATTAAAAAAAGTGGCATATTGTGAACTTGAAACATCACCAACAATGTCAAGGGTAAATAGTCATTATTCAAGGTCATTTTATGAAGTAGAGGTATTTTGTGCATTATGAAACTTTTTAGGAGTATTTTGTGAACGTATTTTGAAAAAGAGGTATATTGTGAATTTCATCACATCCCTCATGTAATGCTAATAATCTGTTGTAATAGAATACGACTGAAAATAGTGCATAAGAATTTCACTATTATACAAGTATGAATGCATATATGTATATGATGACAACTTAGTAAGCAATTCGTAAGCTTTGAAAGAAAATAAAGGAGGTGAGTTATGAATAAAAAATGTGAGAGAATACACCCTTGGCATAATAATTTACAATGCCAATTATGTTAACATATGTTATCCAATAACACTAAACTTTACATAATTTTTAGTTTTTTATTTTAGTCAATTAGGTTTCTTCTCTTCACTGTCCTTTTCTCTCTCACCATCGTACTTTAGACCCTCACCCTAATTTCAATCATGAATGATGTGTACCTAGTATATTGGTATGGTTATTCGGTTTCATCATTTACTTTTGTTTGAGTAATATCTTTAACTCTCTTTTAGTTTATGTAACTATATATAACTGTAAGTAGCTCATGTTCACAATGTTTAGCCTTGATTATACTAATCAAGAAAAACATAAGAACATATCAATCCTATAATAATGATTATTGGGTGTGTTTTGTTTCATCCTCATCATCTGCTATAACTAAAATTAGTATATTCATCTGGGTCACATTGGATTTGGTTTGGGTTCGGTTCAGTTCAGTTGATTTTTGGTTCAGGTCACTTCGGATTTGGGGTCATCGTCGAATTATGGGTGACTTTGGTTCGGTTGATTTTGGTTTAGATGGCTTGGGTTCGAATGGTTGTGGAATGTGGTTTATTTTCGGTTATACAATAATACAGTTCGCTTTAGTCTGGTCGGTTTGTTATGGATTTTGGGTTATTTTTCATGTTATAGATTTTGGTTGAGATTCGGCTTCAGATCGGATTGGTTCGATTCGGTTCCTGGGTTCAGGTCACTTTTACCAGGTCCGCCCTTGGTTTCTTTTCAAATTAATGTTGAGTGTGGGTGCAATAAGTGACTTTTTTTCAATGTAAAAGGTCCATTGTATCGCTGTTACCAATCTTGGGGTCCTCTGGCCAAGTAAGGCTTCCGCCCCACCAAAATCCCGACCTACACTGAATCGACCAAGTGTTCACAGAAAATCGGATCTGCTAGACTGATACCATAACCAGTGAAATCAAAATGGAAACTCGGTTAACTGAAGTGGTTTGTCAGTTTGGTGAATCAAGCCATTTGATTACCCGGTTCCGTTTCCAGTTACGCTTATTGATTTTACAAAATCCGGTTAATCAAAAATCCGTTTAACTACTTAGCCTCCCAAGGTACCACCAATGACCTCCAGCCTCCCAAGGTACAAATCTGGGATTTTCCCTCCTTCACTATACTCACTAGTTTTCACCGGCTCCCAAGCTTGAGCCCAGCCTCTTCTTTATAACTACTCTCGCCTGGTTATCATCAAAGTTGATTCTGAATTTCAAGTGAAATTTTTTTGGCTACATTCTAATGTATGTATAGCTATAGATGACTAGATACATGTACTTTTACTCTATCAAAAATATACTGTTAGTATATAAAAGTTGTACGGATAGATATACATTGATTTTTGATATTACTGAATATACATACTAATTTCTTAAACTGTACATTAAACTTGTAGTTTTAGTGTACCAATACATATGTGATTTGAGCCTTACCGGCACCAATAATTTTTAGCTATAACTTTGTGTAGCTATCTTTGGCTACATTTTATATGTATAATTTGTAGAGTAAAGTACATATTTTAATTTACTGTACAACTTATAAATTTAGTATGTATATTAGTACAAATTCAGAAATATCAGAACTCATTGTACGGTTTCTGAATGATCAAATATACAGTTTTTAAATGACTAATATATAATTTTAATTGACTAATATACATGTATTAGTTGTAGCGCGTTAGTCCATCAGCATCCCCTCTACTTCCAAGCACCGAAGCCTGCCTTCACTCGTGTACGGATAACGGCTGCAGTCCCCCTCCCTTCCTCATTTTCCACTATATATTAGAAGGAAGTAGTAATTACTCAAACGAACTCAATTTTTCCAAAAAAAGGTACTATAAGTTCGTTTTGCATATCTGTAATGATGATGGGCATGTACCCATCTGCATCAATTGAATGATTTATGCTTTTAAAACAGTCTTTTCCACAAAAAACCCCACCCTTATCTTGCCTACACTTTTACGACACAAAGGGGCAAACAAGTTCAGGCTTAAAGAGAAGAGTTTACGATAATTTAGGGTTTAAGCTAACGAGCGCTTTCCAAATTTTAGATTCTTCAAAGAGGAAAAAAGGAAGATAAACGAATAGGTCTATCAACTGCACGTTATTGAACAAAGGCTAAAAGATGGGCAGAGCTTCAAGAGATAAGAGGGTTAGTTTGTTTCTATTCTCACTTTGAATGTTTGCTTGCTTGCCTGCTTTGAGTATGAACTGATATTTCCTCATTGGGAACTTTTGAAGGATATCTATTACAGAAAGGCAAAGGAGGAAGTGGCGTGCTAGAAGTGCTTTTAAGCTCCTTCAAATTGATGAGGAATTTGACATCTTTGATGGTATGCCTTGAGTATAGCCAATTTCTTATTCTTTCTGTTTCAAGTGGAATTGATAAAAGTAAGTAGATGAAGAAACAAAAGAAACGAGCTTGAGCTGTATTAGGAATTTAATGTGTATTCATTGCAGGAGTGAAGCGAGTTGTAGATCTTTGTGCTGCGCCTGGAAGCTGGAGCCAGGTATACCTCATTCGATTTGTGTATTGTACATAACCATTTTTTGAAATGATTAAGATAAAATTTTGTCACTGGCACTTTTAAAATTTGTTTGTTTGGGTTTTGCGAAATTCAAGCAAAATGTAACTTAATATGGATGGCTGCTAACTAAGGTCATTCATACCTGATTTCCCAATGTGATTATGTTGAAGTTTCTTACCGTTATTATATTATTTTGAAGGTTTTGAGTCGTCAGCTCTACCTTCCCTAAAGCTTCACCAGATAGCAGGTAGTTCTCTTTTCATTAATTTTGACTTGATTGTAGTTTACAAGGGATATCAAGTTTGATGTCCATCACCACAAATTCACGCGTCACTGAAAATACAGGACGGTGAAGTCCCTCTTATCGTGGCTGTTGATCTGCAGCCCATGGCGCCAATTGAAGGAGTTATTCAAGTTCAGGTACATACCAATGCACGAACAGCGAAATTGTAAGCATCTCCTTATTTGCTCTCTTATGCTGTGATTATACCATTGTCAATGAATGTGAAACACTTGTTTTGTTGTGAGACTTGTTGATGAATATAAGAATTCTATGGGATTGGGAATGAAATTAATGTATCTATCTCCTTTTGATATATGGACAGGGAACAAAAGAAAATGTGATTGGAAGTCAAGTCTTCTCAATGCTCTTATACTATGATTATACATGGCTTCTGCTATAATACTTGCATTATAAATAAAAATATCTTTTCTAAAATTTATTTATCTATATCAAATTTTACACTCATCGACTTAGCCTCCTTTTGGTTCACCTATTTGAAGCTTGAAGTCCGAATATTACTGCAATTCGAATTGAGGGAGATTTGCCTTAATTCGGTTGCAGATCAAATCGTGGGAGCCAATTACAGCACGCCTTATTATATATACACCATTTTCTCATCACTGCTAAAGCAATCCTTTTTAATATCATCCCGTTGTCTCTTCTTTTTATATACAACATCATGATTATTTTTAATTACAATAGGGTACTGATTTGGTTTATGAGCCGTTTTAGTTGTAATTAACAGAAAGTCCATTACTGGTACTTTTACTTCAATTTCAAGCCAACACCAAACATCACATCCTCAAATCCACTTCTATTTATATTTCTATCTTCAATCAAATATAATTTGGATTTCAACTTCCTATTATCACCTAAATGCAGGCTTATAAAAAACTAGAATCTTTCTGACTGTGATTTGGAAGCAATCTTTCCCGGAACTTGAAACGAGCAATTTTTCTTTAAGCATGAACCACTCTTCAGTCTGTATGTAGATTCACAAACATCCTATGCTATATCATGAAGCACCTCAGTGTCATCCCTTTTCTCAATGAAAACTGGACTGTCTTAACATATACAAGTTCAGCTTTACGCTGGTGGTTTTGTTTTTCTGTAGTTCTTCTAACTTAAAATAATCATGTTTACAATCTTCTGGCATTCGCAGGTAATCCGACATTTTGATGGGTGTAAAGCAGACCTGGTTGTCTGTGATGGTGCCCCTGACGGTAAGGTTAACTTTCCTTTCTCCATTTTAACTCGAAATATCATGTCAGTCATCTGTATTTTCTGTTTTCTGACTAATTAATCTTAATCTTGCTACTGACCTTACCAGTTACTGGACTTCATGATATGGATGAATTTGTTCAATCGCAGCTCATTCTGGCCGTGAGTATCCTGTCAAATCTTCATTCTTAGAGATTAGCACTATAAATTCATTCATAATACAAAATTTGGACACGTGGATGGAACCGGTTTTGATACTGCACCGTGGATAGCTGGTCTGTGATTCTGTAGCAGTTTTTGATGTTGCGTTATTCAGCTTTAGTGCCTTCCCTCTCTCTTTTGGTTATGGTATCTGTACAGTTTTCACATCCTTGGAGGTTGTAAATGCTAGAGTGCTGGTTGATTTTGATGCACAAACAACGTGATGCAGGGACTGACAATTGTTACACACGTGTTGAAGAGAGGAGGGAAATATATCACAAAGATATTCCGTGGTAAAGACACCAGTCTCCTTTACTGCCAGGTAATCTATGTGGATGATTGTTTGGAAGTGTGTTAACCTATGTGTACATGATTGAAGGTTATATGATTGTTTTCACTCAACAGGGTGAAGCAAAGATGGCCTCTTTCTTGTTCTAGCCTTTCTGACTGATAATATGGGTAATGTAATGCTCTGTTCTTCTTTCAATCTTTTTTTGGTGCAGCTAAAACTCTTTTTCCCGAAGGTGACTTTTGCTAAGCCAAAGAGCAGTAGAAATTCCAGCATAGGTAAGCAAGTAGAGAATTGCATTGCTTGCTCTTGCAGGACCTACTTCTTAATATATTCCATTGGGAAGAGGATACCATTCAGAGTTGCTGTGGGAACTAAACTCACATATAAGCAGTCTGTCCAAGTAAACCTGTAATATGATAATGGTAGAAGAGAAGAACGAGTGAATGATGTTTGTATAAACGAAATGCTTCTGTTAGATATTTGTGGTAGTAACTTAAAATCAACTGCTTGTCAATAGTGATATCTGCTGCTACCATGAAAGGTAATAGGTATCTAATTACCCTTTGGATGCTTCATAATAACTGCTTAAATGCTGGTGGGGGTACTGTGTTTAATTTTCCGCTTCATCTGAACTTCTCTCGTCTGAAAAGGAGCTTCAGGAGAAATATATAATTTGATTGATTCCTTTTCTAACTTGATCATTCATGATCGAGCTTACATTTAGTGATTGATTGTCTCTGCAGAGGCATTTGCTGTGTGTGAGGATTACTCTCCCCCTGAAGGATTCCAAGAGAAGGATCTTTATCGCCTGTTGGAGAAGGTTGGGAGCCCTTCTGGTGCTGAGGATTTTGGTAAAAACTTGACTTCCTATTTTTCATCCTAATTTCAAATTTGTTGGTCTGCTCTGGTTCTTTCTTAATTTACTTAAAGCTAACAGTTCTTCACTGAACAAATATTCAACCACCAGACGCTTGACGTATAATATTTCCATTTGGTTGTTGCAGATTGTAGCAGTGCGTGGCTGGAAGGTCCTAACAAGGTATACATTCCGTTTCTGGCCTGTGGAGACCTGAGGGGCTATGATTCAGACCGGTCCTACCCACTTCCCTTGAACGCTGACGGGACATACGAGAGCCTGAAACCCATCCAGCCTCCAATTGCTCCTCCCTACAAAAGAGCTCTGGAGATGAAGAAAGCAGCTTGCCACCAGGGGATCCAACAAAACCTAGATAAGCTTTCACTTGATGATTCCTGAAACGGACATCCTCAAGAACAAGAGGAATACATCTAGGCCCTCTAGATTATTATTACATTCAATTAATGAAGTTGTGAACTATATATAGATGGATTTCTTGTTCCATAGATCGATCATATGTTGCTGTAATCAGGCTGACGATTGTGTGATAGTATGCAAGTGCTGGGGAAGAAAACTGATGATGATTACGCAACAAGCTAGGAGGAGCTTTCAGTAATAAATTATTAAATAGAGAGTTGGACAATCTTAATTAAAGATTATGGAATTATCAATTTGAACATACATAATTAAATAATGAGCATCAAATGTGCACAATAGTAATGAAATCAAACTAACATCACCAAAATAAATTGAATGGTGTAGCCAGAGGAGATAGGAGATAAACCTGAGAAAACCTAAAAGAGATAAAGCTGCGTTCGCCCTTCGCATAAAGATGGTAGTTTTGGGTGTGGGTCCTGTGGGTCCCACGTGGGTCCTACGTTCTACTCCAATAATATACTGCCACATACTCCCTCCGTCCTGAATTGACCGTCCTGTTTACTATTTGGATATGTCGTTTGACTTCAAATTTTAACATAAGATAAATTAATTTTGAAAATTTAAGTTTTGCATATGATTCCTTACATGATAAACTATATGTTACAAAATTTAGTTTTATAAAATTATTTTATTATATGTTTAATATTGAAGTGGAAAAACGTGCCATAAAGCAAACAGGACGGTCAATTCAGGACGGAGGGAGTATAAAACAACCACAAAACAGCCAGACCAAAACAACCACAAAACAACCATACCGAACGCAGCCAAAGCATAAATAGCGGAGGAACACACGATTTCAAACCAGGCCACCAGACAGAGTTTGGGAGAAGGATTGCAATGCAGGAACTTTGCTCTGCTTTCTTGTTTATTCAGGCACACCAGTAGACATACATTGATTTTGAGAGATTATATATAAACAGTCACGGACAGATGAATCCTTCGGGGATCTTCTTACCGCAGCCATTGACAAGCGCACTCACCGCAACGGAATCTCAACCTTGACAGCGCCAAGCACGTTAGCCTTGATAGCGGAGCAGAAACATGCCGCGGCCTCCAAATCAGCTAAGCCCTTGACCAGTGTGCAACACTCTCTGCTTGGCGGTGTACCAATGACCTCTTTCACAAGTCCAAGCCAGCTCCCGCATACGCCGAATTTCAGGGTATCTTTCGGGCACTTATGATGACTGGTATGCGCTGATGGAGCGCAACGGACCCCACAAGATAAAGTGAGTTGAGTTGAGATGAGAGGGTGAGAAATAAGAAGACTGGAAATGCCCTGGCCATATCGTCGCTGCAGGTCACGTTACTATTCTACTATGTATGACTATTTTCTGTGTATGAAGCGATATACCGTCTATGGTGAGTTTTTTATAGGTGTTTGTTTAGTATATCGCTGGCTGAGGCGGGAGAGTACCGATCGATGACATTCGTGTTTATAGCATGGACAGGAGGAGGAGGAGGACAGACTAAGTGAGTAATGAGCATGCGTTACTTATTTGTTTTATTCTGAGTCGATCATTTCATTTCTGCTGAATATATGCAACTAGCAGTCGCACGAGGCGGTCCAACATGTTAGAGGTCCACAATCCATATATATATATAAGAGGATAATGTGGAAATCCAGACAACATTTCAGGACCATGCAATTGCAAACCGGTTGACTGATCTCTTTTTCTTGTGCACCTCTACTGATAAGTACTAACTGATTGTATCAAACTTTGTTAGAAAAGCTCTAATATGTAGAAAAGACAAAAGTAATTTTAACCTGAAGATTTGACCTGAACTAATTTGATCCATATCGAAGTTAACAATGTGAATTGAACTAAATCAACCTGAAAAAGATTGAACAACTAGATCGATCCAATCAAAAGATTGCACAGGCCTCCGTAGTCAGCAGCAAGAGCTCTGAAAATTCCATTCTTCTTAACTTAGCTCTCTGTTAGGCTCGCTTTTGCTAGCCAAGTTTTTCTAATTGTCACTTCTAGTTCTAGTTTCCTCTATTATGCTATTTCTTATTTGTGCTGTAACTCCTATGTCGTTGTAAACTTTGGGGTTTGTCCCAACCAGAAACTATCAAAAAAAAAAAAAATTAAACTGTTTATAGAATGACAAGGAATATTTACGTAATGAATCAATTTTGTATTCTGTGCAATCTGTCGGCTGTACAGTAGTATAGGGTATTTATAGTTGCTTTCAATTACCCTAGTTACAGCTGTAAAAGAATTGGGCTATCAGATTTACAATGGACTTAAGTTATTTATTGCTATGGGCCTGTTTTACTTTGGGCCTTTTGATACTGGGCTTCGGTAGTCTTTGTATTCCCCCTCGATCCAAGCGGTGTGAGAGCGAGTTTGGATCGAAGACTGATGAAGCGCGATGACGGGAGAGATTTGGTGAGCGGATCTGCAACCTGGTCGCGGCTATGGAGGAACGAAATCAGGAGACTACCGTTCGCCACCTTCTCTCGCACGAAGTGGAAATCCAACGCTATATGCTTGGCTCGAGCATGGAGGACGGGATTTGCAGCCAGGTACGTAGCTCCAAGGTTATCGCACCATAGTATAGGCGCTTTTTGTAGTTTAACTTTGAGATCTTGGAGTAGATGTTGAATCCAGAGAATCTCACAAGTAGCATGCGCCATTGACCGATATTCGGCCTCAGTTGTAGATCTAGCAACCGTTGGCTGTTTCGTTGAAGCCCAGGAAATTAGGTTTTGCCCTAGAAAAACGCAATACCCAGTTGTCGACCTTCTGTCCTCTACACAGCCTGCCCAATCGGCATCAGCATAGGCAAAGATCTGTATAGGTGAGTATTTTGTGAGTGAAAGACTCAAGCTTTTAGTGCCCTGTAGGTATCGAAGTAGCCTTTTAAGAGCTTGCCAGTGATAGTGCGTGGGTTGGTGCATGAACTGGCATAAACGATTGACTGGAAAGCTTATGTCAGGGCGAGTGAGGGACAAATACTGTAATCCGCCTAAAATACTCCTGAATAGAGTAATATCAGAGAAGGGTTCTGAGGGTTCATTTTCGGTGTTGAATGTTGTGGCCATAGGTGTAAGAACAGGTTTTGAATTTGACATGCCCGCCCTGTGGATGATATCACTGATGTACTTTTCCTGATTTAGAAGAAGTCCAGAGGAGGTTTTAGTTACTTGAATTCCCAGGAAGTTGTGGAGATCGCCTAGATCCTTGACAGGAAATAGGCTAGCTAGTTTTTGATAGAATTTGGATAGGAGAGGGAGAGAACTAGCAGTGGCTATGATATCATCCACATAGATCAAGAGATAGATAGTGTCAGGCCCTTTGTGATAGATAAACAGAGAGTGATCAGCTCTGGAAGCCTTAAAACCAAGAGAGAGTAGAGCATCAGAGAGCTTAGCAAACCACATTCTAGGGGCCTGTTTTAGGCCATAGATGGACTTCTTTAGCTTGCACACAAATTCTGGATATAGAGGGTGAATAAATCCAGGGGGTTGGACCATGTAGACATCCTCGTTGAGGGAGCCATGTAAGAAGGCATTTTCTATGTCATATTGCTTGATTGGCCAGGACTGAGAGACAGCAATGGACAGGACAAGTCTGATAGTAGTAGGTTTGACCACAGGACTGAATGTGTCCTGATAGTCAATTCCAGCTTGTTGATTGAAACCTTTGGCAACAAGCCGTGCTTTCCTTCTGTCAAGTGTTCCATCTTGGTTTTTCTTAGTTTTGAGTACCCATTTTACTCCAAGAACATTGGCATTGGGGGGCTTTGGGACAAGAGTCCATGTGTTAGTCCTTTGTAATGCCTGAAACTCTTTAAGTAGAGCTGCTCTCCATTCAGGAAACTGAATAGCTTGTTTAAGTGTAGGTTCTTCTGGGATAGTAGTTGTGTTATGAATGGTAGGCCAAGGTATAGTACCATCCTGCCTAACCAAGGGTGATGATGTGATTTCTGGCTCTTGTGACCATGGGGTGAGGAGGAGGGTTCTGGTGGTTGTTATCTTGTGGTGTTTCTTGAGGACTGGTATGAGGGGTGGAGTGAGTTGACGAGTGAGGAGTGGAGTGAGAGCTTGTGGTTTGTGGGGTTGTCTGAGAAGAGGGTATGGAGTGGGCAGGTGTGTTAGGTGTAGGAGGTATGTGATTATTTGATGTGGGTGTGGGAGGATGTAACACAGGTAGAGAAATGAGAGGTGTGTCTGGAGTTTGTGTTGCTGGTGGTTGGGTAGAATGGGCAAAAGGGTAGGTATTCTCATCAAATAAGACATCTCTGCTGATGTAGGTTTTGCTTGTCTTGTAGTCAAGACACTTGTAGCCCCTGTAATTCTTGCAGTAGCCCAGAAAGACACATTGGGTAGTCCTGTAAGACAGCTTGTGTCTGTTATAGGGCCGTAGGTTTGGCCAGCAGGAGCAGCCAAAACTCCTGAGAGAATGATATTCAGGTGTAGAGTGATATAAGATCTCAAATGGTGTCTTCATATCTAGAATAGGTGTAGGTGTTCTGTTCAGTAAGTAGACTGCAGTGTCAAAAGCTTCTTCCCAAAATCTGAGAGGGACAGAGGAGTGAGCCATGAGAGAGAGACCCTTGTCAACTATTGCGGTGTCTAGATTCCACTGTCCCATTTTGTGAGTGAGCATAGGGGCAGGTGGTTCTGATTTGAATCCCCTTAGTTGTTGCAAGATGTCTAAGAGGTTGAAATTCTCCTCCCCCATCTGTCTGAATCGATTTGACTGTAACCCCAAAATGGTTCTCAACATGTGTAATGAAACTTGTAATAACAGATATAACAGAAGACTTGAGGGGTATAGGATAAAACCAAATGAATTTTGAATGTGCATCAACAATTGATAAATAATATCTGGCACCAGATGAGGATAAAAAGGGGGCTGGGCCCCAAACATCCATAAACAAAAGATCAAAGGGATGTTCAGAAATTGAACCACGCATAGGATAGGGCAGGGAGTGATGTTTTCCCATATTACAAGCATAACAAGAGTCATTAGGAAACCTCTTTCTAGTTACAGGTAACTGAAACCTGTTTATTACAAATTGGGTGACCCTTCTAGAGGGATGACCCATTCTTAAGTGCCAAGTGTTTGGGGATGTAGTAGCAGAGTGAAAACATGAGACTGTGGTGGGTTGAGCAGCATGAGTAGGTCGACATAGAGGAAAAGTGTAAAGACCCTTGCTAGTACCTCCTTGGAGTAGAAGCTTCCCCCTGGTTTTGTCCTTCACATTAAAATGGGAATCAAAGAATTCAAAGTATACATTATTGTCGGAGCAAAATTTTTGAACAGAAATCAGATTCTTTGATAACTGAGGAACATGAAGGAGATGAGAGAGTAGAAATTGACCAGAGGGGGTAGGTAATATGCCAGAACCCTGGTTCTTGATAGGGAGAGTTGATGCATTGCCTAAGGACACCTCATCTGACCCAACATATGGCTGTGAGTCAACATTGAGGTTGGCAAAATCATTGGTAAAGTGGTGACTTGCTCCACTGTCAGGATACCAGATAGCCTCACTGTTGGTGTAGTTTGCCCCAAAGGAGGATGGAGCCTTGGTCTGATAGGAGTGATCAAAACGATGCCAGCAATCAGAACCTTTATGTCCTGGTTTGTCACAAATCTGACAGACCAGTCTCCCATCACCTCTTCCCTTTTTTTGTTGAGATTTGCCTTGATTTCCTCTGTAACCTCCTCTGTAGGGTTTACCCCTACCAGAACCAGTAGAATAATTCTTCCCTGAATTGTTTGTGACTGACGTAGCATTTAAGGAGGTTTGATCTATGACTGCAGAATTTTGCTGATTCATCCTAGCCTCATAGACAAGTAACTGACCATAGAGATCAAAGGAGGTGATAGCTTCTGAGCGCATAGTAACATTAGTTACAACAGAATCAAAATCAGGTCCAAGGCTAGTAACCATGTGAGCAACCAGGTCTGTATCACTGACCGGTGCTCCAGCAGCAGCAAGGGAAGAGGCAAATGATTTTATCTTGTTGTAGAACTCAGTGATAGTGTCTGAACCCTTTTTGTAGCTCATCATTTGACACTTTATATGCATTATTCTAGCAGTAGACTGAGCATAGAACATTTTCTTTAAAGCTTCCCAAACTTGAGCAGAAGTAGTAAGATCTATTACCTGATTCACAAGTGAGTCTGTCATGGAAGTAGTAAGAACAGAGAGAACTAATTGATCGTATTGTTCCCAGCTTGCTTGTTCTTCAGGTGTACCAGATAGAGGCTTTGGTTTGGAGCCATCTATCCACCCAAACAGTCCATGACCTTTGAGGTAGGGCTCGAGCTGTTTCTTCCATGTTGGGTAGTTGTCAGAGGTAAGCTTGGTGAAATGGCTAGAGGTGGATATCAGAGATGGAAGAGAGAATGAAGATGAAGAGGAGACGGAAGCATTTGGTGAAGATAGAATGTGTGAGTTTCCAGTCGAGCTTACTTGAGGGCTGGTGTTTTGAGATGCCATGGATCGAGATGGAGGGTTAGCTCTCGGGAGCACCTGATACCATAGAATGACAAGGAATATTTACGTAATGAATCAATTTTGTATTCTGTGCTATCTGTCGGCTGTACAGTAGTATAGGGTATTTATAGTTGCTTTCAATTACCCTAGTTACAGCTGTAAAAGAATTGGGCTATCAGATTTACAATGGACTTAAGTTATTTATTTGCTATGGGCCTGTTTTACTTTGGGCCTTTTGATACTGGGCTTCGGTAGTCTTTGTAGTTTACACATGCTTATTATCAATTCACATCATTGGCGTCAAAAACGAAAAAGATCGATATTTTGTTTTTCTTATTCCCGCTTCAACATGTTTTCTTATTGAGGCATATATGATCCACATATACCAACCGACTTCAACATTTAATTAGATATATAGTAGTATATAAACCCTCTGTTATGCGCAAACGAATCCTCGTGGCATCTTTTTACCGCATCCGTTGAGCAGTCCACTAACAGCAACAGACATATCAACCCTAATCTTGCCGAGCACATTAGCCTTGATCGCAGAGCAGAAGCACATTGCTGCATCCATCTCAACCAAACCCTTGCTTGACCAGTGAGCAGCATTCTCTGCTTGGCTGTACTGCACTGATGACTCCCTGAAGTCCCGAAAAGGTCCCACACACACCGAATTTCAGGGTGTCTCTAGGGCACCTACCCCTGATTCCGTGGGTGCTCAGGACTGGATTAGGAGATGTTGAGAGGAGGATGAGACCCATAACGAAGATGATGGATAATATCTTTGTTGCCGCTGCCATGTTTTTAATTAATTACCTACTTTACTAGGTGGATTGTTTGTATCGATCGTATGACTGTATGTGATTGATGATGTTCGATGTATGGTGCTGCAAAAGATTGCGCATATATATAGGGAGGAAGTGATGAAAATCAGCTATGAGTTTGAGCATGTTAGGCACCGTTTTGCAATAAGCAGCAGCTTGCATATGATCACACATGTATATGTAATTTTACAGACTGGTTTTTGATTTCTTGTCATGCAGCTTTTTATTGTGAAAAATTCCAATGTCTTTAAAATATTTAGACCATTTTAATATATTTTATGAGTGGAGATGCTTGGATTTAAGTTTTAAATATACAATATTTTAAATATCAAAACATAATATTTAGATTACACTATTTAGTTATCTAATATCTATTTTTTATTTTTGCTATATATGTACGTATATACTTGTATTTTTTTAAAAATCTGTAGGACACATAGCCTACATATTATAAAGTCCGTCCACCACTGCTAAAGAAGATGTCCCACAAGCTAAATGGAACTTTAATTATATTTATTGAGGAATACTGTGTTGAATATGCCTAAATGAACCAGACCATAAAGAAATCCAGAAAACATTTCACGACAATGCATAAATGGGTAGAAATCAATCGCTTTCTCCACCCAAACCCAAGCAATTTTGTATATGTCTGTAAAAATATCTATCTTAACGTTAGATTTCCCACTTGTCGTTCGGGTTTGTCTGTATTCAAGTGTTGTATTTCCCAATTGTCATCACGATTGTTGTATTGAAACGACGGAACTCCCAACTGTCGTCAGTACACTGTAGCTAGTTAATTTGGTTATGAAAGAATAAAACACGAAAGAGTTTAGAAATATATCTGGCAGAGGTGTGGGCTCATTTCATCTCGTTCTTCCATTTCAATTGCTTAAGACTTATCTTCCTTTCCTAGTGAACTTGGGGGTTTTTTTTACAGCAAATTGGGTTATTAAAAGTTGTTTCTGTTATTTAACTGCTAGTTTGTAGATTTTTTGTTGGTAGAGATTTGGCTTTTCAATTGCAGACTGTCGATGGTGCAACGTGGGCGCACAACATGTTGCGTGGCTGATCTGATGTGTCAGACTAGTCACCTGTCAATTGGATTGATTTGCTGATTATGATGTTTTTTACTATATTAATTGTAAATGATTGTAATTTTTAAAATATAAGTCCAAAATGAATAAACAAATTATACAATTATTCATCTAAATTCAAGCTCTTCAAAATAATACTAAACATGAATATTTTTGACAACTTTAAAATTTATATTATTTACATGTATATATTTGTTCATATCAACAAGACTTATGATTCACCGAATACAATTTAAAATATAGTATATAACAATAATGATACACCACAAAACAATAATGATCTATTATTGATCCAAAATTGATAAGTGAGTGAAGTATATGATTCATCATATACAGTGGCGGACCCAGAAGCCAAATCTCATGGGATCCAAATTTTTTTTCGACAGTAACTTATATTAAATATACATGTGTAGTCATAAATTTATTAAACATTATAACCTAACATATAGAAACATGTTTCTATTACTAAATTGTTATCAACTTTCAGTATTTTACTCAATTTTATGTTATTAAAACTATACTTTAAAAAAATATCTTTTTTATTGTCAGAAAAGCTATGGGGTCCGGGACCCCACCGGAACCCCCTCAGTCCGCCCCTGATCATATAAGGCTTAACATACAATACAAATAATAATAATACACCACAGAACAATAAAAAAACATCATCAAACAATAATAATACACCATAAACAATAATGATTTTTATCGGTTCAAAGTTTATTATCTAATGGCCGCTTATTAGTTATGAATCATAATATCAATTTTAATGAATCATAATATCTAAATTAATGAATCATATCATATCATCGTAAACATATAAATAATACATCACAAAACAATAATAATACACCACAAAACAATAATAATTTTATTGGTTCCAAATTTTGTTATCTAATTCATCATTTATTAGTTAATGAATCATAATATAAATTTTAATGAATCATAATATCAATTTTGATGAATCATAATATCAAAATTAATGAATCATATCTTCATAATAGTGTATCATCGTAAAAATATAAAATAAAAAAATTAAACAATAATAAAACACAAAACAATATTTGGTATGTACGGATACTTGATTCGCCATATAAATAAGGTTTAAAATACATCATACAGTAATAATAATACACTACAAAATTATAATAATTTTTTATTAGTTCCAAAGTTTGTTATCTAATTCACCACTAATTAGTTAATGAATAATAATATCAATTTTAATGAATCATAATATCAAAATTAATGAATCATATTATCATTTTAGTGTATCATCATAACATATAAAAATAATTTTTTTTCAAAGTTGTCAAAACATATTCATGATTGTTCTTGTTTTGAAGAGCTCAAATTTAGTTGAACAATGATATTTTTTTTTTCATTTTAGACTTATATATTAAAAATTATAACCATTTAAAGTTAATATAAATTTTCTTCTAACTCATGTGCCACATAAACAGTCCAGTCAGCATGTTGCCTGGACTGCCACATAAGCGGATCGCACAACACTGTGCGCAAGCCCGCCCTGGAGTCAAATCTGCCTATTTCGATCACACGGCGGGCTACCCGCACAGAATATTGCATGGCTGATTATATGGCAGTCCAGTCATCATGCTGACTGGATTGCTTAGGTGACACATGAAGTGAAAAGAGAATTTATATTAACTTTAATTTATTGTAACTTTTAATATATAAGTCCAAAATGAAAAAAAATTATATTATTGTTCACGTAAATTCAAGCTTTTCAAAATACGACCAGTCATGGATATGTTTTGACAACTTTTAAAAAAATTATTTTTACATGTATACGATGATACACTAAAATCATAATATGATTAATTAGTTTTGATATTATGATTCATTAAAATTGATATTAAGATTCATTAATTAATAAGTGGTGAATTAGATAACAAACTTCGGAACTGATAAAAATCATTATTGTTTTGTAGTATATTATTATTGTTGTATGGTGTATTGAAATACCCCAAACCTTGGTATGTTGTGTAAATGTTTAACTATGGTATTTAAAGGCTAAAAAGTGCCTTAGAAACATGAATGAACCATTTAAACCATAGTAAAGTGCAATAAAGCACTAAGACGCAGTTTGAGCAAAAACATGCTCTAAGCTATGAGTGAACTTGGTTAGGACCCAAAGAGCCTACCAAGACTTGATAATGTTTAATTATGACTTTATAAGGCTAATTAAGTCCTTAGGAAACTTTGATAGACAATGAAACCAAACAAAACACAAATAAATACCTTAAGGTCAATAAGAGCAAAAATGTGCTCTAAGCTTGGGATAAATGTGTATAAGACCTAATGGTCATACCTATGCCTCATTTATATGTTAATGAACATATTAAATCAATTACTAAAGAAAACCAAGCTTGAAAACAAGTTAAAACACAAAATGTGCTTTAAGAAGTCTTAAAGCACGTTTTTGAAAAATTGTCCTGTAAATGAGTTTTGAATGGCTAAATGTCCATCATTACTCTTTAATTAACATGTGTACTATATAGTATCACATTTGGGTGGCTATATCAATGGGAAATCAAAAATTTCACTTCTATGTGCCTTGTTTTTGGTGAATAGTGATTTTTATAACTAGTTTGTAACATATAATGTATAAGTGAGACAATTGACTAATAAAGTCTAAAGTACCCCTAGGCACTATTTGGGGCCGGTTTTTAAGGTGTTATGACTCACCACCCTTGTTAGTTTACTAAGAAAAGAAAGAATGACTAATTAGTATACTATTTGCTTTATAAGGATAAATATCTTAACAAAAGCAAACTTACCTTCTCATTCTCTTCTTCCCTTCATTTCCCACGGTGGTCTTCTTCTTCTTCCTCCTCTCTCCATCGGTTTCCAAACAGAACCATGCCATTCTCATCCTTCCTCACTTGTAACTTATGACTCCATGCTCCGAATTTAATTCCGAGACTACCGTTCTCTTAGTTAGAGCAAGCTCTACAACCTTGTCCTTTCAAATCCTCAAAACCACCATTTTGGTGCCAAGGAGAACTTCCATGGAAGGGGCTTGAGCTAATATTTTTATGCCTTGTTGATCACCTTTGCTTCAAGGTAAGGAAAAACCAAAGAAAACTCCATTTCCTCTCTTTTTAGTACATGGCCGAAAATTAACCTCACCATGGTGTTTTTACCTTGCTTGTTTAGCTTCATTTGAATCTTCCAAGGGCTAGGAGGAGTCCTCTCTTGATATATATTCAAGCTCTCTTTCCATTCCAAGGTAAAACAATCATGTTGATACCTTAAGATAATATATGTAACTAGGGTTTACAATGAGATAAAGCTTAAAGCTTATATACTCATTTCAATGTTGGTATATTGTTTAGTTGTTGGCAAGGAACCAAATGCCTTACCGGTTTTACAAGGAAACAAGAAAGAAATTTGTGAGGAAAAGAGGTAAACAAGCTATCTCAATGTGGTTTAATGCCTTAGGAGAAATAAGCTTATAATGCTTGTTAAACTACCTAAAGAGCAAATGGTGAATGACCTAGTAAAGTGTTCTCAAGGAGACTAGTAAAAGAACATATGTATTGGTGGATGTATTTGCAGGTCAAAGGCATTATTTATGTGGGAAATTCAGTGTTTAAGGATTATGCAATTTAAGGGCCTAAGAGCCATGTTATTTAAGGGCCTAAGTGCCAAGCAAGTTTAATTATGCACTATATTGTGTGTAGTGTAAATTTGGTGAAGTTTTGTGAGTGATGATGTTTTGATGGATCTAGGTGTTCTTGAATGTTTAGTGGTGAAAACTATGAGTTTTGGAATGATGATGTGCTAAGAGAACCCATGGCGAAATTTGTAAAATGAATAAGGAGTTCTAGGTGTTTAAACGAACTTGGGTGAACTAGGAATGGTTAGGAATGGACACATGCTTCACTAAGGAAGAACACATGCATTAAGGTGTTCTAAGGTGCTATAAGGATTTAGGTGTTGTCTTGGAAGTTCTAGGAATCCAATGTGTGTTTTGTGAATGTATTAAAGTCTTGGAGGAGTTGTTTAAGGTTTAGGTAAGGTTGGTGTTCAAGGAACAAGTGATGTTTAGGTATGATGTAAAAAAGAGATTTAGTTAGTAAGAAAATAATGTTTAAGAGATGATGTTAAGATGAGAAGAAAGTGTTTTGGGATAGTGGTTATAATAGGTGAGAAATACCATTTAGGAACCTAGTACAAGTGTTGAAAGTGTTAAGGAATTTTTACAAGGAAATAAGTAAAGGTTTAAGGAGTTAGAAGATGAGTTTAGTGGATGTTGTTGTGGATATAAGGTTACCAAATGTTGTTAGGAAACATTAAGAGGCCTTAGGAGAAGTTTGGTGAAGAATTGGTAAAGTTTGGGTAAGTTTAGAAGGCGACCGACCCAGGGGTCCGACCCAGTTTTGGGTCGGTCGAGCCTCTGTTAGATGTTAGGAATGTGTTCGGTAATGGTCCGACCCAAAAGGGGGTCGGACATGGGTCGGTCGGTCAAGTTTCAAAGGAAGAAAATGTTCGCACATGGTCCGACCCAGTCGAGTGAGTCGGACGTGGGTCGGACGGGCATAATTATAAGGAAGTAAAAGGGTTCTGTAATGGACCGACCCAGCTGTGGGTCGGACGGTGGGTCGGTCGGACCAAAAACATGGTTAAGGTTATGAAATGATATGAGATGATGGGGATTGATAGGTAATGATGTCATAAGGTTGTTAAGGACATGTTAGGTGAGTTTAAATGGCAATTAGGTGGTGAAAAGTTGTATTAAAATGTGAGGGTAAACAAGTTAAAAAGTGAAGTTATGTAACTAAGTTAACGGGGAAAAATTATAAGCTTTGGACACTAAATAATCAAGCAAACCCCGATGTTAATAAAAACACATGTGATGTTAACAGTTGTTCGAGAATCGCTCGAGGAACATAAGTGGACGTGGTAAAGTGGACTCCGGTGACAGGTATGGTTTTCTTGCAACCTGTGTCCTACCGGATTACACCGGCTTGTATGCCAATATGTTTTCTTGAGTGTTTGCCACCTTGTAAGATTAAAACATGTAATGAGTTATAGTAATTCATTTATGTGGCGAATTTGGCCTCCGATACCATTTAACCTCAAATATGTGTTAAACCTTAGCTAACCAAATCTAGGAACACATGAGTGATCGGTATTCGGAAGTTGACGGCCCAAACCTTGGGAACGTGCTAACCACGGCTATGTGTGAGTTAGTTGGACATTGTTGTTGTATGCAAGTGTGTGAACCTCCCTTGTGTGCTTAACTCGGTTATGATACCGTATGGTGTGTGGATGTGGTAGGCTCCATAATGGATCCCTAACTACTTATATTAAGTGTATATGTACTAATGGGGGGGGGGGGTGAGGAGTCCGGTTGTTCCGGCCACGCGTGTGATGGACGGGAGTCGTTATCTTATCCGGTTCGGCTTCTTGGTGTATGTATAGGTGGTATTCCAATTTGGTTTCTACCTTCCCTTAGCTTATCCAAAGCTAGTTACTGACTCACGTCGGGCCACAGGGGCATACGTATGTTATTTCGGTGTGCTTGGGATCACTATATCCGACACACCTTGGGTATAAGTTAACCGTTCTATATAACCGGACGGTAACGAGGATGGTAACGAGCTTAACATGGGATTGGCAAAAAAATCCCTAGGCTCACATGGTATACTAACTATGATGGAAGGTTCCTTGTGAGAACCGATTTTATGGTGTTATGTAATGTTATGGTGCTATGCAAATTCCCTTGCTATGCTATGGTATATATATATATTCGATGTTTTAAATGGATGCGATGTCATCATATGTATGTTGAAACAAGAAAGGTTGTTATGTTTTATTGTGTGAGAAATGAGATATGTTGTATGATATGGAATGTGGGGATTCATGGAAATGAATCCCAGTTTGCGACAAGAGGCATTTAAGGATAACCCGATTAATGGGTACATGTCGTTGTTAAGGAAGTAGCTCCGTTTAGAGGAGAGCCACTCTAGGGTTTAAGGAATCGCTGGATGGTTGGTTAAGTGTGGATTTTGGTTATAGGTTGAGCCCATTGAGGCGAAATGCTATGTGTGTATGGTTATGGCTTGTATGCATGATTTAAATATAATCAACTGCATGCTAAGACGACAATTAGTTGTGCGTGGCCCGGTAGCATGTGGGCTGCGGGATTACCATACCAGCAAAGGTGCTGAGCCCCTTGGGGGCCACCCTTTCTCTCTTTTCTATTTCAGGTACAAGGAGCTGGAAACCGTTCGAGAGTAGGACGGGGCAGATGTTTACACATGGGTAGCCATTTAAATGGCGTGAGTATGATAGGCGTAGTAAGACCGAAGTTGTTATCGGCAGTAGTTTGTAATACTCGGTACAGGGGGAGTGTATGTATATAATAAATGTTGAAGATGGAATGAGGATTGTATTGTGTAGTTGCTCGGGAATCTAGTCCATCAGACCGATACAAATGTACATGTATTAGCCTTGTTAGCCACGTGGGTGGTTAACGGCGTGTAACACCATTGGAATAAGTAATGTGATGAGTTGAGTTTCCGCTGCAGATTGTTATTATGTGTTTGTTGTTGGATGGGGTGTTACAAAAAGTGGTATCAGAGCGAAGTATCGCTCTGATGACTGAATTACCGAGCTTAGGGAATACCGAGTTAGGATTTAAGTACTTTGGGTTAAGGGTTGAGTGATAGCGTGAGAGATACGCTAGTAAGGAACTACCAGTGAATACTGGAAACCTACAATATCCATCCCACCCTCCACAATCCCTGTTATATAACTTGGGAAACAACGCCAGAGAGATGAAAGTCCTCTCTTACTCGGGAATACCCGATCTGGCTGTTAGTAAGTACCTTTAAGGGTACGGAGGATCTGTCATACGGTAGATCCCGAAAACTGGGAATCCCGGAGACGGTCTCCATCTGAACAATGTTAACCGCATTTAATAGTGAAGAATGAAGAATCTTGTGTATAGAAGAATAGAATTTCCAGCAACCTGGGTCGACATGCAGAGCAGTCGAGGATGACCAGCTTGCAACGCACCAACCGTGCAACAGGCAAGAAGTGGATTAAAGAAACCCGAGACAAGTGTCTACGGACCACAATTGATGAATAATACACCAACGGTATATCAACAGACAAGGGAACTACAACGTAGTGCCCAAATACGTGGGACGGGCTACAAAGAGAATACAATACTAAGAAAAAGGGGTCTCCCAGAATGGGAAACACCCTAGTTGATGATCGTCATGCGAAGACAGTGAGAAGTCACCTAGAAGAGATATTATCAAGGCAGTAAGATCAGTGAGGGCCGACAAGGCCACTGATGACAATATGGGTCAAAACAATACCACAGCCGGTATGTGTTGAACCGATAGCCAGTTAACATGGCGCACTTGCCATAGCAAGTGCTGCTAAAACAGGACTATTCGAGGAATTTATAACCGCTACAAAGTACTTGGAAAAGTACAATAAAGTTAACTGTGATCACCATAACAGTGGAAGGGCCTGCTAGCCTAACCTCTGTAATCGTAAGGACACCAGTCAGCAAAAGCTAGACTTGGCTAAGGTAAGAAGATGTTGTGAAACCATGGAAATTTTTCTTTCAAACCTAATCTTTCACAAACCCTTTTCTTTTCAAACCAGATTTTCTTTCAAACCAACACTTCTTTCAACCTTCTTTAAACCAAACCAGTGAAACCAAGAGCAACTGACAAGGATGCAACAGTGGATAAACCTTCCCTCGATTAAGTTCGGGAAGCAAGGAATGAATATTGTCACGGGACAATATAAGGGAGTTGACAACAGAATACTTCACCTAGGCGTGTGACGGACACTACAAGTGTACCAACTGTGTAGTGGGACGACCGCACTCCGATAGGAGCATGTGGGCCTGACAGGCCTATTTATAGGTTAGTTGGGTAAGTAGTAATGTATCAGTATGATACCCCATATATGTATACGAGTAGAGTCCGAAACACGGGAAGTAGTCGACTCCGTCTACGGTCAGCAGTATAAATCAAACGAGAGCTAGAGATTACAAGGAATGGTTGAAGTTAAGGAACTCAGTTAAGTGAACGAAATTTAAAGGATTAGTGAATTCCTTCCAGGGGAATGTTTAAGAGTTAGGAAGTGCGAAGTGCACAAACTGTTGAGTAAAGACATAGCATATGTCTTAAGGATCCTCAGGGATAAACATGATAGCTGAAAAGCAGGGCAAGGCAGATGCCTAATGTGGACACATTAATGTGCAATGAACGGGATGAAACTCCCAGAATCAGTACCTACACTATCTGGAAATGTTGATCTTTACAGAAGAAGATAATAACTGAATGTACCAAAAAGTGTGAAACAAATGTAAGGCATAACGTAACGACACCCAGGAGAAATCCTCGAAGGGTGTGCGCATCAACAATTGTTGAACGAAATACATGACAGAAACACAAGGGTTGAAATTAACACCCAGTTTAGACATAAGTTGTCAGGAGACGGACTGACAAACCTAACGGGCATCCCACTACAACCTTGTCATGGAGCCCACTACAACCTCTAAACATGTAATATGATACAGAGGAGTACATGTGTGTGGACAGCCTACAATGAGCCCAGCTCAAGGCAAATAAGGCTTATAAGCCATAATCAAGATATGTTATATAAATTCGATTGATGGTAGAAGTTTATGTGGTATAAGTGAATAGAGTGGTAGGCGAACCACTGCATTAAGAGTGGGAATACCTCTCGATACTGTGAGACCGCAGGAGCGGTAGTTATGTGAATCAAGTTCAAGAAATATGTGGAGGATGGACCACGTTGTTATTACCCCAGGATGATTTGAATAAGAATAATACGAAAGGAAATGTTTGTACCAGTTGTGTAGACAGGAAGTGTGATAAGTTGATAGCAATCACCGTAGGTGTGTGAAGCTAAATGTGTAGCGAACTACGCTCAAGGGAAAAATAGTAATATATTCAAAAAAAAAAATCAGCCAAATAAATGGCCAGATAAACCCAGTGTGATAGCGGAAGCTAATATAATAGCGGATGCAGTATAAGTTGATGTTGTATAATGAGTAAGGACACGGTGCGCAATAAGCGACCGTTGTATGAGGATGGTTAGATGATAAAATGATGAGTAAGCAGAGTTGTGAGTTAACCCCCGGTGGAGATACAACAGTAAGTGATAGCAAATGAACCGAGCAGTAAGCCGGAGGCAAGTGTTAGATGATAAGGATTTCAGTGAAAATTCCTATCGCAATCGCATGAGAGAGTTGCTGTCAAGGATTTACGCCTCTGCACTCTGTATGACTGAGTGTTTTGGTATTGCACTTGCGCAGTAATGATCAAGTGGGATAGCTAGGAATCAGAAGCATGGTAATTGTGGAGGGATAATGTTATAATGGCCGATGCATAGGTAATGCAAGGCCGCAGGAATGAAATAATACATGTACAAAACCAAAGGTGGAGACATGATTGACAGTAAATAACTACAATAACACTAAATACCAAAGGTCGGTATGAGATACACCCCAGGTGTGGGAAATAACTGAGAGAGCACTACACATTAGGTAGTAGCTCAATCTCAACCGACGGTAAGTCGGTAGAAGTAAGTCAATCATTGTGAATTACATAGTAGTTTACGCGGTAAGCTATTGGAGAAGTGGATGGAAAATCGTGAAACTCACCGAATTCGCTCAGGGTAAGAGATACCATGCGTCGGTTGAGAAACCATTGTTATACATTGAAGATGTTCAATACATTAACAGTAACGAATGGGGCAAACCAGCTCTGTAATTATCAGGGTTGCGCAACAGAGGCCAGTGAGCCCATGCGTCAGGTACCGGGTATACGTTGTGAATACGAATGGGTGGCTAGTTATCAATACCTAAAAGCCTCACAGGCCAGGACCGAAACCGGTTATGAGTTAGAACTCCAATGCGAATTCTTGGTTTAGGGACTAAACCGCCAATATGGTTAAGATCCTCTAATCAGAATCCATTGTGTAATAGACCGCGTGGAAGTTAAAACACTTCACGACGGCAGAACATTTTAAGCTAACGCTCAGTGATTGATTACGTGGGCGTAATCCCTTTTAAGGGGGGTAGAGCGCAAAACCACTTAGTGTGTTTTACCGTACAAGTGTACGTGAACTGGGTTGTGCATAGCACAAAATGATTTGTATGATGGTTGGCGCGTGTGTTATATAAACATACGCATTTATTTGTGGGTAAATTGTGGTAATTGCGCACAGAGGATGCGAATACCATGGTGGGAAGTGTGTTTATCTTGTTAACAGTGGTGTGTGAGAGTACAAGTGGAAGGGAGTAAAGAAACTCCCGGGGATCTAAAACCCCGATGGTGCATAAATATAAACCATGTATTGTATTTTGATAAAAAAATATGTATATATACAGTGTTGTGATCTATGAAGGGGTACGAGACCGACATAGAACCTAGTGAGAACTAAATTCCCTAGGTAACATGAATTAAGCTGGATTTGGATGATGATTGATAGACGGAGTTCTATCCCTTGGAGACGTTATGATTATGACTAGAAGGATCAAAAGATAGAAAATGGGATATGCTTGAATTAATTGTTGGTTGAAAATGAAGTGGGAGGTGAAACTTGATTATCATGAGATCAAGGGAAGCCGAACACAAATTGGGGTGGAAAGATAGTTCAACACCGATGCTGATCACATCAGTGTTGGATGATTCTTGAAGCTCCCTATAAGTGATCACAAAAACTATGATAAACAAAATACAAGGAGCATAAATTGGACTTGGAGTTGTGTGGTGTTTTCAAAAGGATTTTTAATTGGTGTTTTCAAACAATCGATTAATATTTTGAATAAAAGATCTTCTTATACTTAACCTAGTAAGGAGTATTTTTATAGTACTTGCTCACGAGCTGAGGACGTATGAGCCTTTGTCTTCGGACCGGTGACATGAGAAGTACATATGTTGAAAATTGAGTGAATGTTTTGATCTCCCAAAGGAACGGGGACCAGAAGGTGTCCATCGCGACCGGGTTCTGCGGGAGCACAGTGTATATGTACTCAACGTGGGATTCGAACCCATGGAGAGATGGAAAAGGTATTTCTGTTTGATATACATGCTATGACATGTTGTTTGGTATGGGTGATAAGGGTTATTCGACTTTGATCTCCTAAAGTGTGTGCTATCAAGACCTATGTGTCTAAATGTGGTTATGTCACCCAGACCTAAGAGTCTGAGGGATATTGTATGGGTGCAAGTGTGGTGAAGGTACCCGGACCATTGAGTCCGAGGTTACCATGTGAATATGATATTTTATGTATAAGGTGGATATGTTGCCCGGACCATTAAGTCCGAGGTTGGATGTGAAAGATGGTTGGTAATGGAAGTATTATGGTTATAAGTAATTCCCGTATTCTAATCCAATGATGCGAGGAAATGTGAACTTCGAGGACGAAGTTCTTTTAAGGGGGGTAGATTGAAATACCCCAAACCTTGGTATGTTGTGTAAATGTTTAACTATGGTATTTAAAGGCTAAAAAGTGCCTTAGAAACATGAATGAACCATTTAAACCATAGTAAAGTGCAATAAAGCACTAAGACGCAGTTTGAGCAAAAACATGCTCTAAGCTATGAGTGAACTTGGTTAGGACCCAAAGAGCCTACCAAGACTTGATAATGTTTAATTATGACTTTATAAGGCTAATTAAGTCCTTAGGAAACTTTGATAGACAATGAAACCAAACAAACACAAATAAATACCTTAAGGTCAATAAGAGCAAAAATGTGCTCTAAGCTTGGGATAAATGTGTATAAGACCTAATGGTCATACCTATGCCTCATTTATATGTTAATGAACATATTAAATCAATTACTAAAGAAAACCAAGCTTGAAAACAAGTTAAAACACAAAATGTGCTTTAAGAAGTCTTAAAGCACGTTTTTGAAAAATTGTCTGTAAATGAGTTTTGAATGGCTAAATGTCCATCATTACTCTTTAATTAACATGTGTACTATATAGTATCACATTTGGGTGGCTATATCAATGGGAAATCAAAAATTTCACTTCTATGTGCCTTGTTTTTGGTGAATAGTGATTTTTATAACTAGTTTGTAACATATAATGTTATAAGTGAGACAATTGACTAATAAAGTCTAAAGTACCCCTAGGCACTATTTGGGGCCGGTTTTTAAGGTGTTATGACTCACCACCCTTGTTAGTTTACTAAGAAAAGAAAGAATGACTAATTAGTATACTATTTGCTTTATAAGGATAAATATCTTAACAAAAGCAAACTTACCTTCTCATTCTCTTCTTCCCTTCATTTCCCACGGTGGTCTTCTTCTTCTTCCTCCTCTCTCCATCGGTTTCCAAACAGAACCATGCCATTCTCATCCTTCCTCACTTGTAACTTATGACTCCATGCTCCGAATTTAATTCCGAGACTACCGTTCTCTTAGTTAGAGCAAGCTCTACAACCTTGTCCTTTCAAATCCTCAAAACCACCATTTTGGTGCCAAGGAGAACTTCCATGGAAGGGGCTTGAGCTAATATTTTTATGCCTTGTTGATCACCTTTGCTTCAAGGTAAGGAAAAACCAAAGAAAACTCCATTTCCTCTTTTTAGTACATGGCCGAAAATTAACCTCACCATGGTGTTTTTACCTTGCTTGTTTAGCTTCATTTGAATCTTCCAAGGGCTAGGAGGAGTCCTCTCTTGATATATATCAAGCTCTCTTTCCATTCCAGGTAAAACAATCATGTTGATACCTTAAGATAATATATGTAACTAGGGTTTACAATGAGATAAAGCTTAAAGCTTATATACTCATTTCAATGTTGGTATATTGTTTAGTTGTTGGCAAGGAACCAAATGCCTTACCGGTTTTACAAGGAAACAAGAAAGAAATTTGTGAGGAAAAGAGGTAAACAAGCTATCTCAATGTGGTTTAATGCCTTAGGAGAAATAAGCTTATAATGCTTGTTAAAACTACCTAAAGAGCAAATGGTGAATGACCTAGTAAAGTGTTCTCAAGGAGACTAGTAAAAGAACATATGTATTGGTGGATGTATTTGCAGGTCAAAGGCATTATTTATGTGGGAAATTCAGTGTTTAAGGATTATGCAATTTAAGGGCCTAAGAGCCATGTTATTTAAGGGCCTAAGTGCCAAGCAAGTTTAATTATGCACTATATTGTGATGTAGTGTAAATTTGGTGAAGTTTTGTGAGTGATGATGTTTTGATGGATCTAGGTGTTCTTGAATGTTTAGTGGTGAAAACTATGAGTTTTGGAATGATGATGTGCTAAGAGAACCCATGGCGAAATTTGTAAAATGAATAAGGAGTTCTAGGTTTTAAACGAACTTGGGTGAACTAGGAATGGTTAGGAATGGACACATGCTTCACTAAGGAAGAACACATGCATTAAGGTGTTCTAAGGTGCTATAAGGATTTAGGTGTTTGTCTTGGAAGTTCTAGGAATCCAATGTGTGTTTTGTGAATGTATTAAGTCTTGGAGGAGTTGTTTAAGGTTTAGGTAAGGTTGGTGTTCAGGAACAAGTGATGTTTAGGTATGATGTAAAAAAGAGATTTAGTTAGTAAGAAAATAATGTTTAAGAGATGATGTTAAGATGAGAAGAAAGTGTTTGGGATAGTGGTTATAATAGGTGAGAAATACCATTTAGGAACCTAGTACAAGTGTTGAAAGTGTTAAGGAATTTTTACAAGGAAATAAGTAAAGGTTTAAGGAGTTAGAAGATGAGTTTAGTGGATGTTGTATGTGATATAAGGTTACCAAATGTTGTTAGGAAACATTAAGAGGCCTTAGGAGAAGTTTGGTGAAGAATTGGTAAAGTTTGGGTAAGTTTAGAAGGCGACCGACCCAGGGGTCCGACCCAGTTTTGGGTCGGTCGAGCCTCTGTTAGATGTTAGGAATGTGTTCGGTAATGGTCCGACCCAAAAGGGTGGGTCGGACATGGGTCGGTCGGTCAAGTTTCAAAGGAAGAAAATGTTCGCACATGGTCCGACCCAGTCGAGTGAGTCGGACGTGGGTCGGACGGGCATAATTATAAGGAAGTAAAAGGGTTCTGTAATGGACCGACCCAGCTGTGGGTCGGACGGTGGGTCGGTCGGACCAAAAACATGGTTTAAGGTTATGAAATGATATGAGATGATGGGGATTGATAGGTAATGATGTCATAAGGTTGTTAAGGACATGTTAGGTGAGTTTAAATGGCAATTAGGTGGGTGAAAAGTTGTATTAAAATGTGAGGGTAAAACAAGTTAAAAAGTGAAGTTATGTAACTAAGTTAACGGGGAAAAATTATAAGCTTTGGACACTAAATAATCAAGCAAACCCCGATGTTAATAAAAACACATGTGATGTTAACAGTTGTTCGAGAATCGCTCGAGGAACATAAGTGGACGTGGTAAAGTGGACTCCGGTGACAGGTATGGTTTTCTTGCAACCTGTGTCCTACCGGATTACACCGGCTTGTATGCCAATATGTTTTCTTGAGTGTTTGCCACCTTGTAAGATTAAAACATGTAATGAGTTTATAGTAATTCATTTATGTGGCGAATTTGGCCTCCGATACCATTTAACCTCAATATGTGTTAAACCTTAGCTAACCAAATCTAGGAACACATGAGTGATCGGTATTCGAAGTTGACGGCCCAACCTTGGGAACGTGCTAACCACGGCTATGTGTGAGTTAGTTGGACATTGTTGTTGTATGCAAGTGTGTGAACCTCCCTTGTGTGCTTAACTCGGTTATGATACCGTATGGTGTGTGGATGTGGTAGGGCTCCAAATGGATCCCTAACTACTTATTATTAAGTGTATTAGTCTATGGGGGGGGGGGGGGTGAGGAGTCCGGTTGTTCCGGCCACGCGTGTGATGGACGGGAGTCGTTATCTATCCGGTTCGGCTCTCTTGGTGTATGTATAGGTGGTATTCCAATTTGGTTTCTACCTTCCCTTAGCTTATCCAAAGCTAGTTACTGACTCACGTCGGGCCACAGGGGCATACGTATGTTATTTCGGTGTGCTTGGGATCACTATATCCGACACACCTTGGGTATAAGTTAACCGTTCTATATAACCGGACGGTAACGAGGATGGTAACGAGCTTAACATGGGATTGGCAAAAAAATCCCTAGGCTCACATGGTATACTAACTATGATGGAAGGTTCCTTGTGAGAACCGATTTTATGGTGTTATGTAATGTTATGGTGCTATGCAAATTCCCTTGCTATGCTATGGTATATATATATATATTCGATGTTTTAAATGGATGCGATGTCATCATATGTATGTTGAAACAAGAAAGGTGTTGTTATGTTTTATTGTGTGAGAAATGAGATATGTTGTATGATATGGAATGTGTGGGGATTCATGGAAATGAATCCCAGTTTGCGACAAGAGGCATTTAAGGATAACCCGATTAATGGGTACATGTCGTTGTTAAGGAAGTAGCTCCGTTCTAGAGGAGAGCCACTCTAGGGTTTAAGGAATCGCTGGATGGTTGGTTAAGTGTGGATGTTTTGGTTATAGGTTGAGCCCATTGAGGCGAAATGCTATGTGCTGTATGGTTATGGCTTGTATGCATGATTTAAATATAATCAACTGCATGCTAAGACGACAATTAGTTGTGCGTGGCCCGGTAGCATGTGGGCTGCGGGATTACCATACCAGCAAAGGTGCTGAGCCCCTTGGGGGCCACCCTTTCTCTCCTTTCTATTTCAGGTACAAGGAGCTGGAAACCGTTCGAGAGTAGGACGGGGCAGATGTTTACACATGGGTAGCCATTTAAATGGCGTGAGTATGATAGGCGTAGTAAGACCGAAGTTGTTATCGGCAGTAGTTTGTAAATACTCGGTACAGGGGAGTGTATGTATATAATAAATGTTGAAGATGGAATGAGGATTGTATTGTGTAGTTGCTCGGGAATCTAGTCCATCAGACCGATACAAATGTACGGTATTAGCCTTGTTAGCCACGTGGGTGGTTAACGGCGTGTAACACCATTGGAATAAGTAATGTGATGAGTTGAGTTTCCGCTGCAGATTGTTATTATGTGTTGTTGTTGGATGGGGTGTTACATGTATTTTAAACCTTATATAGTGAATTGTGTATTTTTCACACATACCAAATATTGTTTATGTTGTATTATTGTGTAAAAAAGTTTATTTTTATATGTATGCGATGTACACTAAAATAAAGCTATGATTCTTTAATTTTGATATTATGATTCGTTAAATTGATATTATGATTTATTAACTAATAAGTGGTGAATTAGATAACAAACTTCGGAACAGATAAAAATCATTATTGTTTTGTAATGTATTGTTATTGTTTTGTGGTATATATATATTATTATTATATATTATTATTATTATTATTATTATATTATATGATGTATTTTAAGCCATGTGGTTAATCATATCTTATTGTGTAACACCCCAACCGCTAATCCTTCCATTATCCTCTAATCGTCTCCATAACTACTCTACACGCAACGGATACTTACATACTCCCGGCGGGTGATACAACGCCGTTAGCCATCCCAAGACTAACAAGGCTTCTACTACTTACTGTAACGGTCTGAAGACTAGGATATACTGAGCAACATAAATACTTACATTACATTCCCAATACTTACTTACATTCTTGATTACCGAGTATTCAAAAGTATATCAATTACATTCCACCTTACAAGTCTACAAAAGCTAAGAGTTTATACAACCACTCATTCTTTCAAAGTTCACAAGTTCAATTCTCCAAAAGTGTGTACCCCATGGTACACCGGCTACTCAAAAAGGCGTCAAGCCGTGTACAACTCAGTACACCTTTCTCATCCTACTAACTACTCCAAAAGAAATCATCTTGGTCCTAACTCGACCATCAATTCTCCTGAGTACCTGTAGAAATAAAAACAGTGCCCCAAGGGGCTCAGCAAAACGCTGCATATGAAATTCGCATACCCCGCGTGCTAACGGGGGTACGCCGACTACTTGGTCGAATACATGCAGTTCATTTTATTCATACATACATACATGCATTTATAAGAAGCAATACGTTCACATCATAGATCATACACACATTCCATTCAGTATATACAAGGAAGACAATACGAGTCAACCGTTCATACTTACCGAATACGGAGATACACTTCTCCAATACACACGCAATACTTGTTAGCTTCTTTACTCACCCGGGTTAATCGGGTGTACTTTACTCTTTTACTCGTGGTCAATGACTTACACCAGCCATGACCGTTACAATACAAATACTCTTCTTACTTACATACTCAAGTCAAGTCAGTGTGACCTCCGGGCAGGGACTACGATATCCCACCACCGGGCTTTAGGGTGGCTCACTAATCCAGGATGCTACCCACTTAAGGGATTTGGTCCATGGAAAAGATTAAGGCCAGGATTCGGATCCAACCTTTTGTGTCTCCTCATCCTCACGCGTGGCCGAAACTATATCGGACTTATACTCATTTGAATTTACCAATTTCTCAATGTTAGAAATGTTAGCTAGTTAGGAAATGGTTAGAAGTCCTCTTCCCATACAATGGGTTAGTACACTACACATCAAGGCCACACAACACTTCATTCTCATTCATACATTTCATGAATTTTACAAACTAAGAGTTCAAGACATTATAACAAGAACAATATAATACAAGCACAAGTAAGTGCATTAAAAACCCAATTCGTGCATTTATCTTATTTAGGTGATCACATAAGCACACAAATCAGGTAGCCAAGGTAGCATACGGGACATGAGACAATCATACTGTTCACAGTCATACTCGAACTCCGATTTTCCTTCGGTGTTCAACTATTCGATTCCTATAACACACATGGAGTTGTATGGTCAATGATCTAGTATTGACCTAACTCATTCTTCCATTACTATTTCCTATATGTACTTACTAGTTCTTACCATTCATACTTGATTATGGAAATCATTCTTTTCTCATTATTTCTCAAACTTGTTTTCTTACTCATGTGTATTTCCTTACCAACTTTATTCCATTAATGGTGTACTACTAAAAGCCCCATATATATATACATATAGGATTACTATATATTTTTTTTGACTCGACCGACCTTACCCAAGGTCGGCCCCAAGGTCGGTCGAAGTCAGTGTGTTACGATTCTGGAAAATTCAGACCCGACCGACCTTGCAGGGTAGGTCCCAAGGTCGGTCCAAGTCAGTAGGTTTCTGGTTCTGAAGATTTAAGACTCGACTGACCTTGCAAGGTAGGTCCCAAGGTCGGTCAAAGTCAGTAGACTTCTGGCTTCACAAATTACGACTCGACCGACCTTGACAAGTTTGGTCGAAGTCAGTAGACTTCCGTTCTTGCAAATTCAGGCTCGACCGACCTTACCAAGGGCGGTCCCAAGGTCGGTCGGCTCCAGTATACTTATTTTAAATTCTGTTTTCAGCTCCTTTCTTTACCCATTGCTTCCCCAATATTCCTACAAGTAATCTAACACATTTTAACACTAATTAGATCCTCTAAATCACCTTAGTTCATTCACTAAACTCATTACTCATCCCTATGTTAATTTACACAATTTTCTCATTTTCATTTCAGCACCTATACTAGTTTTTGTTTCTTCAATGCTACATATTTTTGTTCTAACTTTTACCATCCAATACTCCCTCAACCAATACCATTTATAGCATTCAAAATGCATTATCTTCCACCCTAGTTCTTCCCACTACTTAGCTCTCTCTCAAATCTGTTTTCAAAATGGTAAACTACCCACAACAAACACCAAAACACACCTAGTTACCACCTAGGTTATTCCCTCTTCTTACACATTTAAGTCTTCTAATTTCTAGACCAATTTTGACAGAATTTCCCCTATAGTTTTCACTTTGCCCACATACAATTTCAGCTCACAACTCATTCCAAATTTCCACATTAATCTAAACACTAACAACACATGAATTTCCTACACACATACTCTTATTTCCCAAGGATTTTTCCCAAGCTTTTACTCATCCTTTAAAAGTTCCAAACAGTTTAATTCTCCTCCTCATTATACTACATCATAGCTACTACTCATAACCATGTACATTACTCATTTTAGGCATTAAAAATGTGTTACATCAAGGCATACAAAACTAGTTCAAGGTAAGAACAATTACCTTGTGTTTCTAGTTTTTCCTTTTCTTTCCTTACTTCTTGCTTTCTTTCTTGTTCCCCCCTTCTTCTTCCTTGCTCTTGGTTCCCCAATTCAATAATGCTACAGCCATACATACCCCATACCAACTTAGAAACTAATCTTTACTAGCCTAGAATTTTAACACACATTAAGGGTTCATAAGAGGGTATTTACCTTAGGCCTCTTGGTGGGATTTTTGGACAGAAAAGAAGCAAGATTCCACCTCCAAAATATACACCAAAACCGGATGGAATGGAGGAAAGAGGAGCATAAAAATCTGGAACTCTTGATATCCAAAAGAGGCTAGAAATGATAGATTTTTAAACTTCTTTTTACCTTAGAATGACAAGGGAATGAAGGGGCTTCAAATGGTAGTCTTCAAACTCCAAAATGAGCTACAGCCATGGTGGAGAAGTGTGAGCTTTTCAACTTTTGAAAGGTGGAAAATGAAGCTCAAGAGGAGAGGAATACAATGGTGTAATTTTTGTAGAATTTGGACAAGGTTTGAGCCTTGAACAAGAGGAGAAAAGGAGAGTGCTGAATGGGGCTTACAAAATCGCCATTAACATGGGAGGAGGAAGAAGAAAATTCAGAAGGAAGGGGGAGTACGGGTGAGAGAGTGGGGATTGGAGGAGAGAGAGTGACCAACTCCCCTTTTATACTTTTGTTACTTTATTTTGTTTGTCATTTAGTGAATTAGGAATAATAAAGAGAGTGTGAGGGAGGAGAAAATCGGCACCCGCACACACACAAGGGAAATCTGATTTTTATTTACAAATGGGGAATGTTAGTTTAGCTTTATTACATTTAACACCCCACAACTTCTAGTTTTTACACTATTCACTACCGGAACCCGTTTTCCAGAATTTTCTCGTTTAATTAATTTTAATGGTTCTAGACCTTCACTAAGGTCTAGTTATAGATATTTGATTGACTAAAATTATTACGGGTCTATTTAACCCGCTTAAAGTCGCGTTTTCCCGGTTTCTTCGAAAAACGCGCTTTAAGGTTCATTTGTGCTTTTAATCCGTTTTCTTCGGGATTTGTTCACTCATGTTTATTTAGGTGTAATTAAGCCTATAAAATCATCATTAGCCTAATTAATCACTATTTTTAATTTTGGGGTATTTCATATTGACATATCAATTTTAAAACAAATAGTGAATCATTATTATTTTGTAGTGTATTATTATTGGTGTATGGTGTATTTTAAACTGTATATGGTGAATCAAGTATGGTTGATATCTACATATATACATGTAAATAATACAAAATTTTAAAGTTGTCAAAACATATCCATGTCTGGTCTTGTTTTGAAGAGCTTGAATTTAGATGAGCAATGGTATAATTTTTTATTATTTTGGACTTATATTTTAAAATGTAAAACCAACTGAGATTAATATAGTAAAAAGACAGTCCAATCAGCAAAACAGTCCAGTCAACAGCTGACTGGACTGCCAAGTGGACAGGGCTGCACCAAATACCACGCGGCTTGCCCACAACATCCTTCATTGTTTAAAGAGACAGTCTTGGCTACCCCTGACTGTAGCCGGTGTGGCTACATCGGTGCAGGTATGTTTTTTTCTTTTTTTTCCTTTTTTTTTTCGCTTTTCCTTTTCTTTTTTTTTTTACTTTTCAAAGATTTTTTTATTTATTTTCTTTTCTATATCATAAAAACTTTAAATTTTTGTAACTTTTAACATATAAGTCCAACATAAAAAAAATTATATCATTATTCACCTAAATTCAAGCTCTTCAAAACAAGACCAGTCATGGATATATTTTGACAACTTAAAAAAAAATTGTTTTTACATGTATAGGGCATAGAACGTAAAAAGAAAACTTGTACAGATGGTCATACAAATCTGTACAAATGTTCACTAAAACATGTACATCCTCACGTAAAAACATGTACATCATCGCATTAAAAATATAGATACTCATATAAACCTGTACGAATCATTAAATATGTACATCCTTAGATTAAAACCTGTACATATAAGGAAGAACACTTGTACAGACGGTCATACAAACATGTACAAATAGCCATACAAACATATACAGATGTTCATTAAAGAACATGTACATTCTCACATTTGAACATGTACATTGTTACATTAAAACATGTACATTCTCACATTAAAATATGTACATGTATCCTCACATTAAAGTATAGAACGACTTATATATATAAAAAAAATATTTTTTTTTCAAAGTTGTCAAAAACATATTCATGACTGGTCTCGCTTTAAAGAACTGAAATTTATATGAATAATGATATAACTTTTTTTCATTTTGGACCTATATATTAAAAGTTACACTAATTTAAAGATTTTGTAATAAAAAAGAAAAAAAATATCACAAAGCGCTATGAAGATCACGCATAGCATACACACACCTAACACACAAAAAAAAAGGAAAAAAAAAAATGACGTAAAGCGCTACATGATGTAGCCATCTCTGTACATCCACTTGTAGCCAAGTAATTGCGTTGTTTAAATGCGGTTTGACGTTTTCACCTTTGAAACCATTGTTGACAGTTGTCGTTTGCCCATATTTTTGTGTGATCAATTTCCTTTTTTTTTAGACAACAAACCGACATATTGATAGCAATCAGTCTACTATACAACCGGAAGCACACTGCACCGTGCTTCCGGTGCTGATATGTCATTTGCTTTTAAGTGAGTATATTTATTTTCTATAATTATATAAAATAAATTATTTTAAATTTCTCCATAAATTTAGAAATTATTTTAATAATTTATGATTCTCAAAGATTTATTTTAAAAATCTACAAACACGTACTTCATCGCAGTTATCATGTTCTTCCACAGTTATCGTCGTTCTTCTTCTCTTTCTTTCTCCCTATTCTCAGTCAGATCAATTCAAACCCAAATCCAAAGTTTACAATTTATTTTTAATTTGATTCTGCTTAATTCACTTTAGTAACTAATTGTTAAAAAATAAAGAATTTCACAATTGAGATCGATGCATAAATCCACGGAATTGAATGATGAAGAACTAGGAAACCTCCTCAATGTCGTAACCACATGTAAGTTATATAACCATTGATCTGTGCGATACTAGTTGTACCACTTTTTAACTTTTTGTTCAAAATTTATTTCAAATTGTTTCTGAAATATTGTTAAGGTTCAACTTTGAGAATAGTTATTCAAAGAAAATTATATAGAAAAAATGAATCTGTTTAAAAAAAAAATTAAGTTTAGGTTTAGATACGCGATATTAGTTATTCAACTTTTAAAACACCTTGTTCAAATTTTACTGCATATTGTTCATTTTTTCAAAACTCACGTTCATGTTTAAAAATATATAATTAGTTTGTTCAATTTTTGGACCATATGTTCAACTATTTATTATTTAGTGTTTAAAATTAGATCTAGTTGTTCATAAGAAATTTTTATAATAAAAAAAATGTCAATATAATATACCATTTGTTCATTTTTTTGGATCATATGTTCAACTATTGTTTATAAAATGTTCATATTTTTATACTAGTTATCATTAGAAACTATACAATAAAACAATATCAATATAATATACCATATTTATTGGTTTACCAATTTTTAAACATCAAGTTTGTGTTCATATAATTTATACTTGTTGTTCAACTTTTTAATCCCTTTGTTCAAAATTTATTTCACATTTTTCATAAATTTTATTAGAGTTTAAATTCGATACTAGCTGTTCTTAGAAAAGTAAAAAATAAAATAATATAAAAATTCATTTAAAAAAATTTGTAAGTTAGTATTAGATTTATTTCATTTTGATTGGTTTACCATTTTTTAAACATCAAGTTTGTGTTCATATAATCTATACTTGTTGATCAAATTTTTAACTTGTTTGTTCAAAATTTATTTCATATTGTTTCAAAATTTTGTTAAGATTCAAATTCGAGACTAGTTATTCATAGAAAACTATGTAAAAAAGAATTCATTTTTAAAACTTTTAAGTTTAGGTTTTGATATGCAGTATTAGTTGTTCAACTTTTAAAACACCTTGTTCAAAATTTACTGCATATTGTTCATGTTTTCAAAACTACATTCATGTTTACAAATATAAAATTAGTTTGTTCAATTTTTGACTGTATGTTCAAATATTTATTATTAAGTGTTCAAAAATTAGATCTGGTTGTTCATAAGAAATTTTATGATAAACCAATGTCAATATAATATACTATATTTATGGTTTACTGATTTTTAAACATCAAGTTTGTGTTCATATAATCTATAATTGTTGTTCAAATTTTAAACCCCTTTGTTCACAAATTTTTCACAAATGTTCCTTAATTTTGTTAGAATTCAAACTGGATACTAGTTGTTCTTAGAAAAAAAATCGTTTTTAAAATTCAAACATCAAGTTAGGTTCATATACACTATAGTAATAATAGATTACCCGTTTATGTTACAGATTTTCTCTAAATTTTGCTTAACGGTTATAGTAATAATATATTTACTTAAATTAAAAGTTTAAATATAAATAATAAATTATTTTTGTTCTTGTATATTTTCTCCAGATTTTTACTGAGCAGTTATAGTAATAAATTTGTTTTCTAAAATTTTAAAATAAAAACAAAAAACTTCAAAAACACATCATCACCGCCACATAAGATATTTTTTTACACGTGTACACCGGAAGCACGGGGCATTGTGAAGATTACATCTATAGAGTGAAACAGATTACAAGATATTCCAGCTAGAGAGTGAAGATTAAGATTACAAGATAAGATATTTTCAAAAAAAAAAGATTACAAGATAAGAGAAATGAAGCTATAGAAGATAGTGGATCGCACCCCACCATCCAAAGATAATATAAACCATGAAGTTCAAAGAACCTCCAAGTGCAGATCTTGAAATAAACAAGAATTGGTGTTGTAGAGCAGGGTCGTCTTAATCAATTTGGGGTCCAATGCCGGTATAAATATAATATTATTATACATAAATAAAATCAAATTATAAAAATAATTATATATTCATTTAATTGATATCATTTTTTTATTAATTTATCAAATTTTTTAAAGAAATTAAATGTTTAAAACATTAAATAAAAAATTATCAAGTCTTAATTAACAAATTTTTAAGTTAAGTGATACAAATTTCATGAAGTAAAATTATGTATTGAATTGTATACATACTTTAAATAAAAAAAACTTTATTGAATTGTAGTTTTTAAGATTTAAATTACTAATACCGTATTCTAATGGTAATATTTTATTTTAACAAAAATATTATTCAATTTTAAAAATTTAATTTACGTACATATAGTAATATTTATGTCATAAATTATTTTACAAGTAATTAATTTATCGCTTTATATGTTATATACTATATTAAAGTTCACTAACAAATTAACTAATTGACTCTAGTTAAAAAATAATAGGACCCTAAAAAAAGGGGCCCTATAAAAGTGAAGGCTCTATGCCAAGGGTTGGGTTGCACACCCTCATAGCTGGCACTGCCGCAGAGCAAATATCCTTCATCACATATGTTTCCCACCTATGACAATCAAAAGGGGATATAAGCACAACCAGCTCCACCCTAAAACATCGCAATATTTGGGTAAGATCCAAGACAGACCCGTCCCTAAGATCATAAGAGAAAAGCAAAAACCTACATAGCGATCATAGAACCAACTATGCAGCATATTAACAAGGTGAAAACGCAACAAACTATAAGAGTAAACAGGAGAAACAACGCAAAATAACCCAAACGATATATGGATTGCCATGTCAAGATCACAGTCCGTTATCGGCAGCCCAAAATCCTGATATTCATGGTGCTTGGCGACCTAGGTATTCATCCAAGGACGCCAACAATGTTTTTGAAGAAGCCTACTGTAATACCCCTACCGCTAATCCAGTCATTACCTCCTAATCCGTATCAATTACCAATACCAAAGCAGCGGAAATTCACCACAACGGTGGGTATTACAATGCCGTTAGCCACCCACGTGACTAACAAGGCCAAATCCAATACAACAATTCAAATACAATATCGGTCTGATGGATTATTATACCGAGTACTCTATACAACAATACATTCCATTCCCTAATCAAACCTCAAACCAAATACAAACTTCAATTCCATATTATACAATTACAGCCTCAATTCCGTTCTATACCGAGTATCTACAGTTCTCAAGTCTGCCGATAACCAATCGGACTCACAATTTAACATTACAATAAATACAACATTCCTAACCAACTACCTATGCTTATACAGTAACCCCGTCTTACACTCTCGGACGGTAATCGGCTTCAATGTACCTGGAAATAAAAACGGTGCCCCTAGGGGCTCAGCAAATTGCTGCATATGAAATTCGCATACCCCGTGTGCTAACGGGGGTACGCCGACTATTTGGTCGAGATGTGATTCATTTTTAATTCAATCAACATGCAAGATATCAATACATTATACATGTACAATATTCCAAACCTTATTCAACATTGAAAATACAAACACTAACCAACACATCAAGGTAGTTAGTTTATTTCACCTACCTCTTAGGCCTTGAGGGTTTCTACCTCACTATGCCTTAGTCACTTATACCTTGTCTTACCCACTCTCTTGGGTTACTCTTACTCAAGCCCTCTTATTCCCAAATTCAATTCAAGTTCTACAATACTCAAACTCAAGTCAATTTCTCAAATCTCTCAAGTTTCAACTCAATTCTCAATACTCAAATTCTCAAGTCTCAATATCAAATTCTCAAATCTCAATCAAATTCTCAAGGAATATCTTTTAAGTCATTACCCATGAACTCCGGGCAGAGTCATACACAAGACTCACCACCAGGCTTTCAATTACAAGTCTTACTTCCCCGGTTTCGACCCTACTCTGGGTCTAGCATAGTGGGAAGGTTCGACTATCAAACAGAACTATTCTTCTAGTTCCTCAAATTCTCAAAGGTCCGTTTCTCTACCGGACTACTCAAATTCCCAAAACTTCTCTCTCGGAGTTATTTCATGATCTCATAGATTAGCCTAGAAGTATCTCTCTCGATATCATCTATTAGCTTAAGAGTTTCTCAACGTTTAGTATTCTCAGATTTAAGGTTTTACCCAACTTATCGAATACTTTTATGTTCGGGACATTTTCTCAAATTAGGTCGGATCCTGAGGTTGTGGGTCGACTATCTCTAAAGGAGTTTGATGGTCCTTTATGTATAATTTACCTTTCTCTTGAGTTCTTTTCTTAGAACTATCCTCATCCTCCAAGTAGAGGTTCATTATACCTTTCCACTATTATTTGTTTCGTGGATTAATTCAAGTCGGTTCTCTAACCATTATCGGGAGTTTACTAATCCCGTACAACTCTCTCACGTTCTAGTGAGTTCATAGGTTTGCATTATCGTTATTCTTAATTCGATAGTTTTCGTGTGTTTCCATGTTTTCGTTATTTTGCAAAACGAACCTATCTACGAGTCACTAAACAAACAAGACTCAACTATGAGTCGATCTATAGTGCACATTCAACATCTAAGAAATTCATCCACAATCACACATTTCATGAATTATACAAACTTCAAGTTCAAAACACAGTCCAACAATGAACGACACATTACAAGCACAAGAAGGTTCAATCAATCCGATTCGTGCATTTATCTGGTTTAGGTGATAACACACAACATACAAGCACACAAATCAGAGTAACCACGTTAGCATACGGGGCATGAGAAAATCATACCTTTCACCATGGATTAACTTTACCGGGTCACCTCACGTTCCTCGGTTTACTCTCGAATCACTGATCATATATCAAGTGGTTCTATTAACATCAATACCTTATGGTAGGTAAATGAATATTACTCCTGTACTTACCCCGTTATCCCGTTAATCTTAGTTTTACTCAAGTGTATTTAAGTTCACAACTTTCTTATTCACTTCTCAAACTTGTTTACACTTCCAAGGACCTTTATAGGTCATCAAACAAGTCCTAAACATCATCTAAAACCATCCCCAATCAATTCCCCATCTTTAGGACACTTTAAAACACTTTCTGGTGACTTTTTACATTGGTCCGAGTTTGTGTCTGGGGTTACAAACCCGGACCAAACACGAAATTCAGTTTCTGGCAAGTTTTTCATGTGGTCCGGGTTTGTGTCCGGGGTTACAACCCGGACCACCCCTGGAACTGTTAAATTTTACAGTTTTTGAACTCTTTTCAACCCCTAATTCACACCTAATCATTCCCTAATCTTTTCACATGTTTTCTACATGTTTAAACACCTTAAAACACTCCTTAAACCACCTTAAATCCTTGGTCACATTCACTCCCCAATTCCTGTTCCATTTCACAATTTCACCTCTCACATTTTTGCATTTTGCACACTTGTGCATTTCTAAACTCCTCTTGGTAGTTTACACTTCCTACCAACCTTACCAAATCACTTATAGACCATAACCACTCATTCATATACATTCTCCTTTCTAGTTCCCAAGGCCTATTCATTTCCTTCAAGGTTTCACAACCTAGTTTCTCTCCAAAACTCCAAGGCACTACTACACTAACTTGCTACAGATTTTTGCACTCCCTTTTCCAACTCTTATATCCACTCATGAGTGGTTAACCAACCTAAATAAATTCCTTACATCACCTAGTTCATTTCCTAGGTTGTTCTCACTCATAATACACTTAAACCACCTAGATTTCTACACAAGTTTTGCCATAACTTACCTACAAACCTAACATTGCCCAAATACACTTTTTCTCACCTAAATCAATTCAAAGCTAGACACCCCATAGAGGGTCCTACCAGCACACAATAATTCATCAAAATTCTCCAAAACAATAATATAACATATATTCTATTCACTTGGCTCTAAGGCCCTTAGTTCAAACAAAATTCACAAACTCCTCCTAATCACAACCAAACACATTCCTAGCAAGATTTTGGTTCATTCATCTTAATTAACCCATCCCAATTTCTAAGGCAATCAAGATAGTAGTTAAGGTAAGCTTTTTACCTTAATCTTCCAAGTTTCTCTTTTCTCTTCTCCGCTCCTCTTCCTCTTCATTTTCGGTCAAGTTGGTCAACACACTTGCCAACCTCCAAGCCAATACCCAAATGGGGAATTAGGCACTAATCAATACACCTATGCTTATTAATCAAGCTAGGAGGCAAGAGAAAGTGCTTAGAGCACCAAAAATGAAGAATTACCTTGAAACCCTAAAATGGGCTTTTGGTCATGAATCAAAGGAGGACTCCCCATGAGCTTTTGAAGCTTGAATAATGCTCATTCAAGGAAGGAAAAACAAGGGAAATTGGGGAGTCAAAACCGGCTACATAAGAGGTGAAGGAAAGAGTGAGTTTTTGTGATTTTTCTTACCTTAAAACAATGAGGAGGCATCCAAGCTCCATAAAAACTGATTTTCTCTTAAAATGGGATATACCCATGGATATGAACTTCATACTTTTAAGATTTTGAAAAGAGGGAAGTGTAGAGCTTGGTGAGAGAAACACAAATATGTGTTTTGTTTTTTATTTGGAGCATTTACGTGGCTTGAGGAAGTGGAGGAAGGTGGCTGCCATTGGAGGCTGTTGAAGCAGCTCAAAATCGCCAGTAAAGGAAGGGAGGAAGGGGAAGAAAATGGTGGGGAAGAAGAGGGAAGGAGAGAGAAGAGAGAAATGAGAGGAGAGAGGTTACTTTTACCTTTTGTACTTTTTGCTTTATTTTGTTTTTTAGTGAGTGAGGGAGTTAGAGGGATGGCAACGTGGGTATACTCACACGCATAAGAATTCCATCTTTTTAATTACAAATGGGGAGGAGTATTTTGGTCTATTTACAATTAACACCCCATAAGTCCCCGTTTTTACACTATTCAGTTACCGGAGCCCGTTTTTCGGATTTTCTCATTTATTTAATTTTAATGGTTCTTAAGCTTCCATTAATGTTTAATTATAGTTATTTGGTTGACTATAATTTTTACGGGTTCATTTGACCACTCAAAGTCACGTTTTCAGGTTTTCTCAAAAAACGTGCGCTAAAGCTTATTAGCGTTTTTAATTCATTTTATGGATCCGTTTTCTTCGGAATTGTTTCCGTATATTAATTAGGCATTATTAAGCCTTGGAAATCCATCTAAGACTTAACCGAGGTCGTATTCCTCCTATGGTCACATAACTCATTTTTGTGTTTTTCGCTTTTTAAGCGTTTTCTCTTTTCTTTTGGCTTTATTTTCTTCACCAAAATTCTTTAGGCACTAATAGGCCCTCAAATACCATATTAGAATTATTTAATCACCATTTTTAAGTTCGGGGTATTTCAATCTACCCCCTTAAAGAACTTTGCCCTCAAAGTTGGTGAATCTAATATTATTACTCACATAGGTACTCTATGCTAAGGTTAACCTGTATATAACCTCACAGACTTTAACGTCTGACTCGATGTATACCATACATCCAAATAACACGTCACTGCATGCATAGCAATCAAAAATATTTTTTTTCCAATCTCTCCATGGGGGTCCTTCCAAAGACAATTAGGCACTCAGTCCTCCCCCCTATCGAGTGATCCCTCAGGTATCGGTCACGTTTGAACACTTACGCTTTCTGGTTCATGGCCGTCATGACTTCAGGCACTTACGCTCTCTGGCCCTACGGTCCTATGCACATCTAGAGATCATTAGACTACAACTTGGGTACTCTCCCCACACAGGACTACTCATATCCTGCTGCCCTTGGAAAAATACAAAACACACGCCCACCGTTCAACCGGTCATCAAGACTAAAGGCCGTAGCCACGGCGGGTGACAGCGGTTTCTAAACTAATCATCACTCCCACCAGCTCACACACTAGCCTTACTTCCCGGGTTCGAACCGATACCGTGCCTAGCCGTGGGAAGGTCCAACTAGCACCCGTGAGAGCGGTTTCAAAACCGATCCTCATTCTCAAGTTTGAAGAAAATCATTTGTGCCAAAATCAGTTTGGAAATTCATTTTGAAAACTCAATACAACTCCAAATTCCAATTTATGATACTTACACCTATTACTAGCGTTATTACTTGTGACCACTTATAGGGAGCTTCAAGAGTCATTCAACCCCAATGTGATCAGCATTGGTGTTGAACTATCCTTCCACCCCAATTTGTGTTCGGTTTCCCTTGATCGCTAGCAAATCAAGTTCCACCTCCCACCTCAATTCACACAATCAAGTAGTCAATCATTATTTCGTTTTCTATCTTCTTAATCTTTCTAGTCAAAATCACCATGCAATACATTTTTCTAATTTCTAGAATTTTTTCCCTCACTTATTAATCATCTCATCGATTATTACTCAGGTTATTTCCAAATACTTTACTTAAGAAATTCAATACATAGTATAACTCCAATTCATTTTTCTATCCTCCAATTGTTCACAAATTAAATCAAATCAAATCAAGCCAAATCAAATTACCTAGGGAACTCAATTCCCACTAGGCTCAACATCGGTTTCATACCGATTTATTCTCATCATATTTCTCAAACATACTCATTTCTCATACTGTTACCAATCGGGGTTCTCATTCCCCTGGAGTTTCTCTACTCCTTTCCACTTCTAATCTCATAAATCACCATATTTACACAATGAGTGGATACAAATGTTTATGTAACATAAGTACCAATCATCAAAATAAATTCTTTTACACTATGCGCATTGTAGTTTACGCCCTCATTACGTAAAACATACAGTTTGTGGTTTTCACTCTACCCCCCCTTAAAAAGGGATTACGCCCACATAATCTACCATGTGTCAAAATTGGACATTGGTCTAAGGTGTTCTACCGTCATGGAGTGGTTCAGCTTCCATGCGGTCTATTATACAATGTTCTTTGGTCAAAAGGTTTTAACCAATTTACTGGTTTAGTCCCTGCGCCAAGAATTCTCATTGGAGTTGTTTAACTCTTAACCGGGTTCAGTTCTAGCCTAAGAGGATTCAAGGCATTGCTAATTAGCCATTTATTCACTAGGTATATTTCACCTTAGAATTCTGGGCCCACTAGCTTCTGCTGCGCGACCCTGATAACTTGGGTTTATTCGCCCTTCTCGTTATTCTTAATGTGTTACACATCGCCTTTCTATCCCTTTTTATCTTGGGATTAAGGTTTATCAATCAGCGCGTGGTATCTCTTACCGTATGCGATCTCAACGAGCTTCGGATTTTCTATCCAGCTCTTGGAAATCTATTGTACATACTATTGCGTACTCCCGTGATTATTCACTGGGTTCCTCTGACTTATTGTCGGTTGAGGTTGAGTCACTACTTAGTTGTAGTGCTTCCTCTGTTGTCAGTGGCTTCTGAATTATGCCCACTTATTTGATTCTGTACAAGTGTTCTTTGCTTGTATGACCTTGCATTTTCTATGCATCGGTCTTCTAAATGTTCGTGGGTTTCCTACCACTTTTATTCCGGTGGAATTCACTTCTTGTGATTGTTGGTGTGTCCAACATTCTTCGCGCTTCTTTGGCCAAAGGCCGCACGGTTTGTTTCTAAGCTCTCGCTTAACTGGCTTGTGCCATGTTCATTGGTGTTTATACACCTTCCATATTCGATACGGCTGATTCATTAGCAATTGGGTACTCTTGTCCCGAAGTATATTACTTCACTTATCAATTTGATACATCAGGGATTTGCTTCCCATTCCTTATGCAATTGCATTGGAAGTGGGAATTGCCTCCTCTGTGAGGTATTTCATTACACGGTACAAACTTCTGGCTTGTTGCTGGGTCTGTCTACCATCTTTGGTTTAACATCTCCATATCATTGTGTAATTATTCAGATACATTGGTTGCTTACTGCGTACCATGTTCATATTTATCTACGACTTTGGTTTCCATGCACATTTGCCCCTGTATTTCCATCATTTACGCAATGGTTCGCCATTAACTTGGATGATTACAGAATATACTTGTTTATGTTTCCGAGCTCCTTGAGCGTTATTTACTTTTCACTTCCCATTTACACATACAGTGTTTCTTCTAGACCGATTACTCTTCGGTTTTCAACAATTGCTATAACAGCTTATTCCCACATTGCTTGGAAACCATTGTATGCTCAAGCTTCACTACATTAGTAGTTCTGAAAGAGAGTGTCACCGCTCTCGCGGTACTACAATAACGAGTGGTATCCTCGTTTGTTAGTTATTAAACCGTCTTCACTGGTGCCGTTCATGGCAACTCTCCATATGGTTCACAATGGGTTTGCAACCGTTGGATTTTGTAGTGTAGTAGGTTTATGGCATACTAGCCACGTTTCCTAGAGCCCTGCTCATCTTAGGCTGTTCACAAGCATTGCTTCTCCGTATACCATCAAATGGCTTGGAGGAATTGCTGGGCTCCATGATAGGATCATCGCATCACGCTTCCGTCCGTTGGATGCCCTTTAAGTATATTGGTTTGATCGGTACCATTTATTAATTTAGTGTATCCCCTGGTAAGTGGGATCCCTTCAGTGTTCTTACTGAATGCTCGTTCTAATTCTCGTGTTTTTACTAAGACATTTAGTTCAACACCCTTCAAGGATTGCTCTTGGGTGTTGTTAAGTGATGCCATTTCATTTGGCCCACACTCTGGGTATGTTTAGTTTATTACCCCGCTTGCGGTTCTGGATTTCGAATTATCCCGTTTAAGGTTACAACGTCTTCCGTCCTTAGGGTAGACCATGGGTACTTCTCTTATATCTTTGACCGGTTTGATATCCTCTTCGATGATGAATGGTGGTATCTTATGTGATCACTTTGGGGTGTTTATCCAGTTCATTGAACGTTGATGTATTCTCGTTAGGCATTTGCCTTACTGATTTTAGGCTGGTGTGCATTCCAACTATCATGCATTTGCTTCAAGGTCCTTGAGACATATCCAATGTCTTTACTCAGTTGTTAGCGCTTGCCGCACTTCTTTACTCTTAATCACCCTCCTGGAGTGGGTTCTTGACTCCTTTAGCTTTGTAAGCTTATCTGGGTTCTTCGATCGTTCGAGGTGTCCAACTGTTTCGGTTTGAATTTACTTCACTGTTCGTAGAACGGAGTTGACTACTTCCCGTGTTTTGTACACTACTCGTATACATACGTGGGGTACCTTATTGGCACGTTACCACTTACCTGACTAACTCACAAAAGGGTATGTTAGGCCCGCAAGCTCCTTCGGAGTGCGGTCGTCCCACATCCCGTATTTGGGTACACTCGTAGTGCTCGTCACACGCCTAGGTGAAGTATTCTATTGTCAACTCCCCTTGTATCATTCTATGATAACTTACCGTGATTCTTTGGTTTGGTTTTAAAATCTGAGGTTTAAAACGAAAAGTTGTGTTTGAAAGAAAAATTTTGGGTTTGAAAGAAAATTTTCATGGTGTCGTTATGTCTGGGGTCTTGCCCAAGTCTAGCTTCTCGCTGACTGGTATATTAGTTAATACGATGGTCAGGCCGTTAGGCCTTTCCAAGGTTTTCTTCTTCAAGTTCTTAGGATTGGTGATCCTATATTTGCTTCTTGGTCATAGCGGTACTTGGTAAGTACTCGTTGGTCGTTAAAAGTTTTCCAAATGGCCCTACTATTGCTGCACTTGCCTTGGCAAGTGCGCGGCTAGGTTGTTTTTCAGGGTAGCATATACCGGTTACGGTATTGTTTCCATCCGAATTTGGTGGTTTTATTGGATCTTCCTTGGATCTCTTCGATCTTGGTGATCAATTCTCTGATGGCTTCTCAGTGTTCTTGACATGATTGTCATTAATTCGGGTGTCCCACACCTTCACTGTGGTTATTGAGACTTAACAAATCCTTAGGAGCTACGTCGTTGACTAGTTGGTGTATGTTCTATGAATACTTTAATAGTTGTCTAAACTATGTCGTTCGGTTATTACGGCCTCTTGGCGTGTAGGTTTGGAGTTAATCCAACCTCGACTAATTCCTTAGTCGGTTTGTATACTGTTGTTGGTATTATCAAGCATTGCAGTCCGCAGACTCTCTTGTCTCGGGTTTTGTTATTCCGCCTTTTTCGCTTCATTGCGCGGTTGTGCTCCTCTTCTTTCGGGCTACACATGGTTCTCGCGACTGCGAAGCACGTCGCCCCATGGTGCCGTAAATTTACTTATCCTATGGTTAGGATTCTCAATCTACCGCTAACAAGTGCGGTTGTTGTCGTTCAACGGGAACCGTCTCCAGGATTTCCGGTTCTCGGAATCTACCGTATGACAGGCTCTTTCTATTACAAGGTTTATTCTGTAACTGCCAGATCGGGTTCCCCGAGTATGAGAGGTCTTTCCATCTCTCTGGCATTCTTCTCCCAACTTTATACCGTGGGTTACGGAGGGCGGGATTGGTTATTGTAGGTTTCCGGTTCACACGGAAGTTCCTAACTAGCATACCTCACACACTAACACTCAACCCTTAGCCCTAACTCTCTAATTCCTAACTTGGTATTTTCCTAAACTCAGCATTTCAACCATCAGAGCGATACTTCACTTTGATACCACTTTTTGTAACACCCCTACCGTTAATCCAGTCAATACCTCCTAATCCGTATCAATTACCAATACCAAAGCAGCGGAAATTCACCACAACGGTGGGTATTACAATGCCGTTAGCCACCCACGTGACTAACAAGGCCAAATCCAATACAACAATTCAAATACAATATCGGTCTGATGGATTATTATACCGAGTACTCTATACAACGATACATTCCATTCCCTAATCAAACCTCAAACCAAATACAAACTTCAATTCCATATTATACAAATACAACCTCAATTCCGTTCTATACCGAGTATCTACAGTTCTCAAGTCTGCCGATAACCAATCGGACTCACAATTTAACATTACAATAAATACAACATTCCTAACCAACTACCCATGCTTATACAGCAACCCCGTCTTACACTCTCAGACGGTAATCGGCTTCAATGTACCTGGAAAATAAAAACGGTGCCCCTAGGGGCTCAGCAAATTGCTGCATATGAAATTCGCATACCCTGCATGCTAACGGGGGTACGCCGACTATTTGGTCGAGAACATGCGATTCATTTTTAATTCAATCAACATGCAAGATATCAATACATTATACATGTACAATATTCCAAACCTTATTCAACATAGAATACAAACACTAACCAACACATCAAGGTAGTTAGTTTGTTTCACCTACCTCTTAGGCCTTGAGGGTTTATACCTCACTATGCCTTAGTCACTTATACATTGTCTTACCCACTCTCTTGGGTTACTCTTACTCAATCCCTTTTATTCCCAAATTCAATTCAAGTTTGACAATACTCAAACTCAATTCAATTTCTCAAATCTCTCAAGTTTCAACTCAATTCTCAAGTCTCAATATCAAATTCTCAAATCTCAATCAAATTCTCAAGGGATATCTTTTAAGTCATTACCCATGACCTCCGGGCAGAGTCATACACAAGACTCACCACCGGGCTTTCAATTACAAGTCTTACTTCCCCGGTTTCGACCCTACTCTAGGTCTAGCATAGTGGGAAGGTTCGACTATCAAACAGAACTATTCTCCTAGTTCCTCAAATTCTCAAAGGTCCGTTTCTCTACCGGACTACTCAAATTCCCAAAACTCCTCTCTCGGAGTTATTTCATGATCTCATAGATTAGCCTAGAAGTATCTCTCTCGATATCATCTATTAGCTTAGGGAGTTTCTCAACGTTTAGTATTCTCAGATTTAAGGTTTTACCCAACTTATCGAATACTTTTATATTCGGGACATTTTCTCAAATTAGGTCGGATCCTGAGGTTGTAGGTCGACTACCTCTAAAGGAGTTTGATGGTCCTTTATGTATAATTTACCTTTCTCTTGAGTTCTTTTCTTAGAACTATCCTCATCCTTCAAGTAGAGGTTCATTATACCTTTCCACTATTATTTGTTTTGTGGATTAATTCAAGTCCGTTCTCTAACCATTATCGGGAGTTTACTAATCCCGTACAACTCTCTCACGTTCTAGTGAGTTCATAGGTTTGCATTATCGTTATTCTTAATTCGATAGTTTTCGTGTGTTTCCATGTTTTCGCTATTTTGCGAAACGACCCTATCTACGAGTCACTAAACAAACAAGACTCAACTATGAGTCGATCTATAGTGCACATTCAACATCCAAGCAATTCATCCACAATCACACATTTCATGAATTATACAAACTTCAAGTTCAAAACACAGTCCAACAATGAACGATACATTACATGCACAAGAAGGTTCAATCAATCCGATTTGTGCATTTATCTTGTTTAGGTGATAACACACAACATACAAGCACACAAATCAGAGTAACCACGTTAGCATACGAGGCATGATAAAATCATACCTTTCACCATGGATTAACTTTACCGGGTCACCTCACATTCCTCGGTTTACTCTCGAATCACTGATTATATATAAAGTGGTTCTATTAACATCAATACCTTACGGTAGGTAAATGAATATTACTCCTGTACTTACCCCGTTATCTCGTTAATCTTAGTTTTATTCAAGTGTATTTAAGTTCACAACTTTCTCATTCACTTCTCAAACTTGTTTACACTTCCAAGAACCTATATAGGTCACCAAACAAGTCCTAAACATCATCTAAAACCATCCCCAATCAATTCCTCATCTTTAGGACACTTTAAAACACTTTCTGGTGACTTTTTACATTGGTCCGGGTTTGTGTCCGGGGTTACAAACCCGGACCAAACACGGAATTCAGTTTTTGGCAAGATTTTCATGTGGTCCGGGGTTACAAACCCGGACCACCCCCTGGGATGACCTTCTGCCTAATTTTTGATGTGGTCCAGGTTTGCGTACCGATTTGCAAACCCGGACCACCCCTGGAACTGTCAAATTTTACAGTATTTGAACTCTTTTCAACCCCTAATTCACACCTAATCATTCCCTAATCTTTCCACATGTTTTATACATGTTTAAACACCTTAAAACACTTCTTAAACCACCTTAAATCCTTAGTCACATTCACTCCCCAATACCTGTTCCATTTCACAATTTCACCTCTCACATTTTTGCATTTTGCACACTTGTGCATTTCTAAACTCCTCTTGGTAGTTTACACTTCCTACCAACCTTACCAAATCACTTATAGACCATAACCACTCATTCCTAGACATTCTCCTTTCTAGTTCCCAAGGCCCATTCATTTCCTTCAAGGTTTCACAACCTAGTTTCTCTCCAAAACTCCAAGGCACTACTACACTAACTTGCTACAGATTTTTGCACTCCCTTTTCCAACTCTTATATCCACTCAAGAGTGGTTAACCAACCCAAATAAATTCCTTACATCACCTAGTTCATTTCCTAGGTTGTTCTCACTCATAATACACTTAAACCACCTAGATTTCTACACAAATTTTGCCATAACTTACCTACAAATCTAACATTGCCCAAATACACTTTTTCTCACCTAAATCATTTCAAAGCTAGCCACACCCATATAGGGTCCTACCAGCACACAATCATTCCTCAAAATTCTCCAAAACAATGATATAACATATATTCTATTCACTTGGCTCTAAGGCCCTTAGTTCAAACAAAATTCACAAATTCCTCCTAATCACAACCAACACACATTTCTAGCAAGATTTTGGTTCATTCATCTTAATTAACCCATCCCAATGTCTAAGGCAATCAAGATAGTAGTTAAGGTAAGCTTTTTTTTACCTTAATCTTCCAAGTTTCTCTTTTCTCTTCTCCTCTCCTCTTCTTCTTCTTCATTTTCGGTCAAGTTCGTCAACACACTTGCCAACCTCCAAGTTAATACCCAAATGGGGAATTAGGCACTAATCAATACACCTATGCTTATTAATCAAGCTAGGAGGCAAGAGAAAGTGCTTAGAGCACCAAAATGAAGAATTACCTTGAAACTCTAAATTGGGCTTTTGGTCATGAATCAATAGAGGACTCCCCATGATCTTTTGAAGCTTGAATAATGCTCATTCAAGGAAGGAAAAACAAGGGAAATTGGGGAGTCAAAACCGGCTACATAAGAGGTGAAGGAAAGAGTGAGTTTTTGTGATTTTTCTTACCTTAAAACAATGAGGAGGCATCCAAACTCCATAAAAACTGATTTTCTCTTCAAATGGGATATAAACATGGAGATGAAATTCATCCTTTTAAGATTTTGAAAAGAGGGAAGTGTAGAGCTTGGTGAGAGGAACACAAATATGTGTTTTGTTTTTTATTTGGAGCATTTACGTGGCTTGAGGAAGTGGAGGAAGGTGGCTGCCATTGGAGGCTGTTGAAGCAGCTCAAAATTGCCAGTAAAGGAAGGGAGGAAGGGGAATAAAATGGTGGGGAAGAAGAGGGAAGGAGAGAGAAGAGAGAAATGAGAGGAGAGAGGTTACTTTTACCTTTTGTACTTTTTGCTTTATTTTGTTTTTTAGTGAGTGAGGGAGTTAGGAGAGGGCTGGCAACGTGGGTATACCACACACATAAGAATTCCATATTTTTAATTACAAAGGGGGAGGAGTATTTTGGTCTATTTACAATTAACACCCCATAAGTCCGTGTTTTTACACTATTCACTTATCGGAGCCCGTTTTTCGGAATTTTCTCGTTTATTTAATTTTAATGGTTCTTAAGCTTCCATTAATGTTTAATTATAGTTATTTGGTTGACTATAATTTTTACGGGTTCATTTGACCACTAAAAGTCAAGTTTTCAGGTTTTCTCAAAAAACGTGCGCTAAAGCTTTATTAGCGTTTTTAATTCATTTTATGGATCCGTTTTCTTCGGGAATTGTTCCCGTATATTAATTAGGCATTATTAAGCCTTGGAAATCCATCTAAGACCTTAACCGAGGTCGTACTCCTCCTATGGTCACATAACGCTCATTTTTGCGTTTTTCGCTTTTTAAGCGTTTTCTCTTTTCTTTTGGCGTTATTTTCTTCACCAAAATTATTTAGGCACTAATAGGCCTTCAAATACCATATTTGAATTATTTAATCACAATTTTTAAGTTTGGGGTATTTCACCTACTCTTGATCATCTCCTTTAGAAGGACTATCCTGAAGCAGATGACTATCCTTTGTGATGGGACCAAAATCCAAAAGCTTCAAAACAGAGGAAGGGATTCTAGAAACAAAAACTACTTCTGAGTCTTGAACATTCTCTTGTGAATGCCCTTCCTTGTCTTCTCCTCCTTCCTTTTCTTCATTCGAAAGCACCCAACACGTACTTGGTCTATCTGCTCGTAGCCAAGGACCATAATGCTAAGATAAATCAGCGTCATGAGCATTCTCTTGCATTCCCTTGTGGCATGTAAGACGAATGCATTTGAATCGAATTCCTGGTAACTTCTTATAAGTTATCCAGAATTTGTACTCCTTCCGTGCCATAGAAACATTTATGCATCTTCCAAGGGGTTCCATGATATCGATCAAAATCCTTAGGCAAAGGTAATCACTCAACTTTAAAATTGCTACTCTTACTTGTAGAGCTTTATCAACGTAAACCTGCAAAATACTTTAAAATTGCTACTCTTGCCAGTAGAACTTTATCAATGTAAACCTGCAGAATTGATTCTTGGAGATCAATGAATCAAACGTGAGATTGTAACAACCTTACTATCTTCTCTCACGCTCTCTCAGTGACAATCAAGAGAATTCCAGCCAGTGTATTAATGTAAGCGTATCTTTTTACATAACTTGAGGTCCCTAATTATAGAGTCTATAGTAGAGCGTAACTGCCTCTATGGGCCTACATTATTCTCGAACATTCTATAATACACGTCTACCTTTATAGTTATATTTTCCCTTTCTAAGTGGTGGGTACTTTCTAGACTACCGGTAAGACCTCGTTTTGCTACCTCCGGTAGGAATTCCTGTACAACTCTCCGGTAAGGACGCTCGTATAACTCTTCAGTAAGGATGCTCATATAACTCTTCGGTAAGGATGCTCGTATAACTCTTCGCTAGCAGCGCCTCTTTTGGCTATGTTTTACATTTCTACCGGTAGCAGGTTTTTCTGTTGCCTTCAGTAGTAGTTGGGTCACCTCGTCCGGTAGTACCTCACTTCATCAGTCCCACAAGATCTTTCCTTGGTCTAAAGGGAAGATCTTCTTTGATCGCAATTTTTGTATTTTCGCTCTGTCTCTCCTAGTCCCACAAGGCTTTTTCCTTTTAAGAAAAATTTTTAAAAGAAAAAAGCCTTCGAACTGACTTTAGAATTTTTCTGCCGTTGGAAGCTTACCAGTGGCGTGGTGACGTGCTTCCTTCTAACCGTCGCCCTCTCGTCTTTTGAGCCTACTTTTCGTCTGACACAACTGTGACGGCAGGTTATGATTACTTCTCAATGGATCACGCCTCCATTTTTTCTTTAAAGCGATCTTTTCTCTTTCCTTTCTTCTCTCCGCTCTTTTTACTTTCGAACTTCCCGTAGTTTCGCGCTTTCACTCTCTCCTTGTCTCTTTGCCTTTCGAGCTTTCGTTTACTTCACTACCTTTTCAATGGCGTCTGCGAATCCAACATATCCGCACTGTCTGATAACACCATTGTTTTTGTTGATGCCGAGGGTTGTGTCCAAAACTCCATCGCGTCCCCAGTCCCCGATGAGAGCCAGGAATTTCCGCGAGAAGGCACCAACTCTAGCCTCTCCATCAAGGATTTGAAGAAAGCGATGAGAGGAATTCGAGTCCCACTAGGAATGAAAATCCATGTGCCGGAGCCGACGGCGCATCCCTTTGACTGCTTTGGTCGCGGGTTGGTGGTGTACCGGGAGCACCTTCACCGTGGCTTAAGCTTTCCTCCGCACCTCTTTATCCTGGGCTTCCTGTCACGCCGCCGGTGTACCCTTGCCCATTTGAACCCTAACACCTTGGGATGCCTTCATGCGTTCCTGGTCGTCTGCGCCGGTGATGAGATTACCCCTGACGCCCGTGAATTTGTGAACTTCTTCACAACGAGGGTGAACTCCACCGCCACCGAGGAGGATATCTCTATCCTGGTGGCGCCCGGGTATTCCTTTTTTAAACGCGTAAATCTGGAGGGCGGCTGGTCTTCCAATTGGTTTGTCGTCTTTCCGCCGCCCGGTAGGTTTCTTGGGATATCGTATGTCGGAGATATAATAAGAGGGCAGCTAGCTGCTCCTATGCCCCCCTCCCTCCGGAGACGCGCCGGAGGCCGGTGTCCTTCTTAAGGACTTAAGCTCATCGAAGCTTTATCCGATCACCCACTACTTGACCGAAGAGAAATTGGCCAGAATCCGGAGCAATACTGAACGTACGTGTCTTTCGCCTTCACTTTTCATTCTCTCCCTTTTTCTAGCTTTTGAATTTTTTTATTATTTTGCTACAGAGTTCGTTTTTTCGGGCGATAAATTTACTCTCCGGTATAACTGGGACTCTGTCGACTATCGGCCTGTTGAGGAGAAGAAGGTTGCACCATCCGCCCCCTCCGGAGGTAAAGCCCGGAGTCCCACTGGCACTAAAAATGTTGGCACTACTAGTGCTAAAAGCGCTGGTACCAAAAGGAAGGCCCCCGAAGGGCATAAAAAGTTAGAGGGGCAAAAATTCAAGTTGGTGAAAAAGGGAGGAAACGTTACCGGTACCGACCCTACCGGTCCCCTCGCTGTTGTCCCTATCGAGACAGGTACTCTTCCTGTGTCTACTCCTGTTTGTAGTCCGGAGAGGACTAGAAAAGATGTGGAGTCAACTCCCATATCGCTCCTCTTCCCTGATCTGCATAGCTATTTTTGTGTAGATGAAGGAATAACTCAAAATACAGATTCCATTTTTCCCACCGGTATCCTCCTTCACGGCCTTTAACTTGTTCTTTTTTTGTTTTATCTTTGTTGTTTCTTTATCACTCTTGTCGTTGCTTTCTTCTTAGCTGCTGCCACCAACGTTCATGATCCAGAGCCAGAACGGACACGACGTCCCTCGGGAGGCGTTGTCATAAGGGAAGGTGGTGCTCCGGAGAGGAGGAATGCCCCCAAAGTCCCTACCGGTAAGGGCAAAGGCGTGGTTGAAGAGGGTGCGGAAAGGAGTACTTCCTCTGAATCTTCCTGTAGGCTTACCCGTCAGCCTCCATAATTCAGACCGTCTGCCTTCGAACAAAGGAGCAAGCATGCTCATGACAATCTGGAAGGTTGCTCCTCCCCTCCACCGCGACGCGACCAGTCGTTCTCCAGCTTATCATCGAAGCCGAACTGGTGTTACCACCTGGGCAACCCAGTTCCTCGTCTCCCGAACGTGCGAGGGGTGGGATACAAAACCTTATGGTCTACTGCAGCCAGACTTGCAAAGAGCGATAATGGGATCTTCACTCCCTCTTCTCATCCTACCCCCTTGAAGCAAAAGCTTCGAATTGGCGAAGGTGGAGCTGACGCCATCGTTCGCCACTCCATTTCGGAGAAAAATGCCATCGACCGGCTCTGGAACGCCTTATTTCAAGTCCTATACTTTTTCTTTTCGCCGTTCTTTGTTTTCTTTTTGCTTCCTATACTTACGATTCTTGTTTCTCCAGGCTGTTGCGATGGCACAAAGTGTTGAGACTCAATCTCACCATTTTACCCAAACTCTCCAATCGGCCGAGGCTGAGACGGAGAAATACAGAACCTTCCTCGCGAAATTGAAAGCAATGCATCAAAAGAGAATGGAGGCCGCTCGTCGAAAGTAGGCGGACGTGCATCAGACGGAGCTAAAAAGGGTCCAATCTCAGTTTGCAAAGAGGAAGACTGCTCTCCGAAGAGAACTCTCCCGCGACCTCCGGGAGAAAATTCTCAATGAGGTTCGGGCGGAAGCCCAGGAGGAGCTTAAGAGGGCCCATGCCCAATTTGAAGCTGAAAAGACGGTGCTCCGAGAGAGAATCCGGGAAGAAATGTCCATCGAACGGGAGGATACCATCAATAAAACACAAGCTGCCTTCGATGAAGAAAGACGGGTCCTCAGGGAGCAGATTGAAGATGCCAAAAGGTCCGTCGGAGATCTCCAATCGTCCCTTGATTCGGAGGTGAATAATAAGCTTCAAATGCTATAGAAGGCAAAGGTTAGAGAAAATGACCTGAAGGCTTTGCTCCGGGAGAAGAAGGGAGAACTCGAGCAGGCGTCTCTATGCATCCGGGAGCTTGAGGGGAAACTCAAGTTGCAAGAGAAAGAAGCTACCAGTAATTTTCATACTTTTTTCCCTCCTTTCACCATGTGCTTTCGTGATGTTTTACTAACCTTTCATAATTATGCAGGGAGGTCAAGCCCTTCCTCGGAGGCTACCGGTAGTTCTGATTTTTGGATGAAAAAGATTGCCGGCCTCAGAGCTTCCGTGATTACCTTAGAATCTGAGCGAGAACGGTACTGTAGCCTCTCGATCTCCTACGAAGGCCAGCTTGCCAAACTTAAGGGGGTGCAAGCGGAGCTTCAGGAAATAGACCGTACCGTCTCAGGGTTGAAGGAGACGCTTTCGTCTCAGTGTCGGAAGCTTGCTGGGGAAAGCCAACGGGTTGTGTCTGAGTTCTTTTCTCGCAAGCAGCAGCCTGTGGATGAAGGCTTGTACGACAACCTTGAGTTTGAAGCACTTGCTCATGCTACCGGGTACTACGGGGAGCTTAGAAGGTTCTCCCGACCCGCGGGTAATACATGCTTTGCTCCGTCTTTTATGGGGTCGGCCAATCTTCAAGGTGCTACCGGTGCCGCTCTTACTCCGGTAGCAGAAGAAAAGGAAGCTTCCAAAGGGAGTACCTCGACTCTAGCCAGGAAGAGAGTTGAGCAGCCAAATCCTGAGGACCCTGCATCATAGAATTTTTACTTTGTTGTATTTTGCCCTCTTTTTTGTATCGGAGAGATTGTAGTGATTATTGTATGTTTTTGCTTTCCCCTTTTTGTACAACTCCACGAGTTCTTTCGGGTGTGTCCGGAGCGACCGGACCTCCCAAAAGTCAGTAGGTTTTTTTAAAAGTAAAGATGATTGCTTTTTGTTTCTTAGTAAAGTTTTCTCCGGTAACTTTTGGTAACACACTCTACCACTGTACACATGGTGGGATCGTCGATTTATCACTCTATCGGCTTTAAGATGGTGAGATTGTCTATTCATCACTCTACTGGCTTTAAGACAGTGAGATTGTCGGATACAAAACACTACCATCGCTGATGGTGAGATCGTCGGATACAAAACACTCTTACCATTTTACCGATGGTGAGATCGTCGAATATAAAACACTCCACCATCACTGATGGTGAGATCGTTGGATACTTTCTTGAGATAATTCCTGCGATATCAATGAGTTCATCAATTTGCAATTTAAAAGAGATTATACATAAAACTTTTTAAGACATTCATCGTGCCAAGAACGAGGTAGATTATTCCCGTCTAAATCTCAGAGCCTATAAGATGCTCGGTCTGTCTTAGCTTCCAAAATGTATGGACCTTCGCATTGGGGTTGTAGTTTTGCTGGTTGCTTTACTTCCCGAAGCAATGAATCGCCCGGAGAGAAAGATCGTTCTCTCACCTTTCTATTGAAATAACGTTTGACCCTTAGTTTGTCATTTTGATTTTTTAGGTCGGCAATCGTTCGCCTTTCATCCAAGAAGTCTAATTCATCGCGGATGCCCTTGTCATTTTCTTGTTCATCGTACTCCTCAATTCTCTTCGAAGGTACCATAATTTCTGCGGGTACTACCGCCTCCAGACCGTATGTCAACCTATAAGGAGTTTCCCCTGTTGGTCCCTTGAGAGTTGTTCTATTAGCCCATAAGACCTGCGGTAGCATCTCTGCCCATTTCCCCTTCTTACCATCCAACTTTCTTTTCAGAGCTTTTACAATCTGTCCATTAGTGTTCTCGACTTGGTCGTTTGCCTGCGGATGAGCGACAGATGCAAATCTCAAGTCCATCTTCCATTCTTCGCAGAATTCTCGGAAGCTCTTGCAATTGAACTGTGCGCCATTATCCGTTATGATCACCCTTGGCAGGCCAAACCGACATATGACGTTCTTTCAAACAAACTCCTCTGTTTTCCGTGTAGTTATATTTAGCACCGATAGAGCTTCTGCCCACTTGGTGAAGTAATCCACTACGGCATATAAATATTTATAGCTCTCGGGGGAAGCTTCTGGAAACGGACCGACGATATCCAGTCCCCATTTAGCAAAGGGAACCGGAGAAGTAATAGACTTCATTTCAGCAGGTGGGTTCCCTATTTTCGGACCATGCAACTAACACTGTGCGCACCTTTTCAAATATTTCTTACATGATTCTTGGATTGATGGCCAGAAATAGCCCATCCTCAAGATTTTATGCATTATCACTCTTTCTCCTTGGTGGTTCCCACATATTCCATTGTGTACTTCGCTAATAAGCTTCGAACCTTGTTCCTCTGTTACGCACTTTAGCGACAGTCTTCCAAAAGACCGCTTATACAATTGACCGTTCTCAAAGAAGAATGACGCTGCCCTTCTTTTTATTGTTCTAGCTTCCTTTACGTCTTCCAGAAGTAATCCTTCCTGAATGTACTGGATGATCGGGGCCATCCATGATCCTTCCGAATTGGCTACTTCTACTGACATTGTTTCTATCTTCTCTACGCTTGAGGATTTCTTAAGTTGCAACAAGACTTCTTCCGGTATCCCCTCCGCTATGCTTGCTAGCTTAGCCAATACGCCGGCTTCTGAATTTTGGTCTCTGGGTATGTGTCGAAGATTACATTTTGAGAACTTCACTCTTAGATTCTACACTTTTGCCAAGTAGAGCTTTAGCTTCTCTTCTTTTGCCTAAAAGATATTTTCACTCTGTCTCGTCACCAGCAAGGAATCAGACTGTACTTCCAACTCTACAATTTTCATTATAATTAACTTTATTAAGAACAGAATTTGATAGATAAATCTCACACTTTTTAAGTTTTTCTTTTTAGCATATATGAAGAACCTGTTACTCCCAGGGCGGAGGCTATTTCCAACCCTTGTATCAACGCCTCGTATTCTGCCTCATTGTTTGTTACTTCGAACTCTAGCCTTACCACATAGCTTATTTTCCTTTCACCGGGGGTTTGGACCACGACCCCAACCCCTGCACCAGTCTTACACCGAGCTCCATCTACCCAAATCTTGTATGGGACTTCCCGCTCCTCCTGATGGAAGAAGCTTGTCTCGGTAATGAAATCAGCTAGAGCCTGGGCTTTTATCGCGGTTCGCGGAACATAATGGATTTCGAACTGAGTGAGCTCCACTGTCCAACTAACCATCCTTCCGGAAGCACTTGGGTTATTGGTGATTTGCTTTAATGGCCAGTTGGTCCGGACAATAATTCGGTGTGACTGAAAGTATGGTCTCAGCTTCCTGGAGGCTATGACAAGAGCGAACAAAACTTTTTCAATATTAGAGTACCTCGTCTCCGTGGAGGTTAAAATCTTGCCGGTGTAGTAAACGGGGATTTCCTTCTTTGCCTCTTCCATAACCAAGACCGCTGCCACTGCCCACTCCGAAACTGATAAGTATAAGAACAAATCTTGGCCCGGGGATGGAACACCAAGCTTTGGAAGCTCCCGGAGCATTTTCTTGATCTGTTCAAAAGCGTCTGCACATTCTGCGTCCCACTGGAACTGCCTATTCTTCCGGAGCACATTGAAGAACGGAATGGATTTTTCCTGAAGTTTAGAGCAAAATCTACTTAAAGCAGTGAGCCTTCCATTCAGGGCTTGTACATCCTTGATGTTTTTCGGCTGTGGAAGGCCGAGGACCGCTTGAGTTTTCTCCGGATTGACCTCGATTCCTCTCTGCCCAACTATAAAGCCCAGAAACTTTCCTCGAGTGACTCCGAAGACACATTTTTCAGGATTTAGCTTGATTTTGTATCTATCCAGGGTGTTGAAGGTTTCTTCGAGGTCATTCATGTGTTGGGCTACAAAGTTACTCCTTACTACTATGTCATCTACATATGCTTCCACATTTCGGGATAAGTGTTCTCGCATTTTTTAATCCAAACGGCATGACTTTGTAGCAGAAGATACCGGTCGAAGTGATAAAAGATGTTTTCTCCTGGTCATTTTTATTCATCATTATTTGGTTATACCCGAAGAACGCATCTAAGAAGCTTATCACGCTACTCTGAGTTGTTGTTGCGACAAGTTTATCTATGGATGGTAATGGGTAAAAATCTTTTGGACAAGCTTTATTTAAATATGTGAAATCCATACACATCCTCCATTTTCCATTTGCTTTCTTGACCAATACTACATTTGATAACCACTTTGGGTAAAAGCCTTCCTAATGAAACCGGCTTCCAGCAGCTTTTCAACTTCCGCTCGGGCTGCTTCGTCCTTCTCTGTTCCCACGATCCTCTTTCTCTGTCGGATGGCAGGGAACTTTAGGTCCACATTCAAGTTGTGCTGGATAATGCTGGCGTCTATCCCGGGCATGTCTTTTGGGCTCCAAGCGAATGTCTCTCTTCTTTTTTCCAAAAATCTCATTAAATGAATATGTTCATCATGACAAAAAGTATTTCCAATTTTAAAGAATTTAGAGGGATCAGTTTTTAGGGGTACCTCTTTGGTTGGTCTACCGGAACTATTACTTTCTCCGAGCTTTCCTTGGGCGTCCGAGCTCTGATTTCTCCTTCTTCATATTCTCGGCTTGAACCAACCTCTCGACCACATCATCCTCTAGAAAATTCTCGGTGATCCGTATTTCACACACCCTTGCTGTTTTCTGACTTCTGGGGATAGACACCAATTTCCCAGATCTTGTTTTGAGTTTGAGGTAATAGGTACTACAAACGGCTCCGAAAGCGTTGATCCCCGGTCGGCCTAAGTAGATGTTGTACCCCGATAGATCCCTTATGATGTATAAAGTTATCTTTTCTGTCCTCCGGTCATCCTTTTGGCCTAAGGTCATTGTGACATCGATACTTCCAGTAGCCTGAGTCGTGATTCCCCCGATGAATCCTCCGAAAGTGGCAGTAAATGGTTTGACCTTATCGTCCGGGATCTCTAACTTTCGGAACGCTGCCAAATAAATAACATTGGCTCCTGCTCCGCTGTCGACGAGGATGTTGCCCACCATCCTATCATTGATTTGAGCCCGAATGACAAGGGGATCATTGTGAGGATAATATACTCCCATCTCATCTTCCTCTGTGAAGTATACAGGTGGCAAGGGCTATTTCTTTTGGAACAGGTACCTAGTAAAGGAGGTGATACCAAGAAGTGGTGTTCTTTTGTAACGGAGCCAACGTTGGCCTTAGATATGTGATGGGGATCCAATTGGTCCTTCTGTCTGGAAATGAGCATATAAGCTCTTGAGGAAGTAGCCCTTTGCAAACTCCTTTGTGGTAAGGTGCATACGTGGTTCTAAGTAAAATTGGACGTTAGCTTGGTTTCCTCCTAGTGAGGAGAGACCTTCTAAACCCTGCAGTGAATTGGATGTGATACGAGATCTATGGTGCGGAAGGGTAAATCCCACAGGTCCCAGGAAACTCTTGGAACTCCTCGTAAATTGGAAGATTTGTTCCAATTAAGGGTGGACAACCTGTGCTCCGATAAGGAGGCACATTAAGGGTGCTCCCATAACAACCTTGCCCTTTCTCCTTTGTGTTGAAAGCGGATGCTGTGTCAAAACTTGATTCAAGGGTTGTCATAAGTCCACGACAAGGCTTCGTAGACTTTGACCGCTTGAGCTTAAGATGGCTTCACCAGAATCTAGTGTTGGGGATATTGTTGCCGTATTAAGTTGAAGGGCTGATTGGCCCATCTTTCTAGCCGGTCTACTTGTACTGTGGATGTAACACCCCAACCGTTAATCTCGTCATTACCTCTGAAACTGTTACTAATTACTCCTACTTACGCAGCGGAACTCTAATTACAACGAGGGGTGAAACAACGCCGTTAGCCACCCATGTGGCTAACCAGGCCTTTCTTACATACCGTAACGGTCTGATGAACTGGAACAACCGAGTACTTCATACAAATACAATACTCAATTCATATCTCAACTATACCGAGTCTACAATATACGGATGCCGATAACATACTCGGACTTACACCTCATTTAAATGCATAAGTATTTACGATTCAACTACCCACGCTTCATAACTGTCCCCGTCCTACTCTCTCGAACGGTGGTCAGCTTCAAGTACCTGCACACTAAAAACGTTCCCCCTAGGGGGTCAGCTTTCGCTGCGCATGAAATTCGCATATACCGCGTGCTAACCGCGGTACGCCGACTACTTTGGGTCGGGTATACATGGAGTTCATTTTAATCAAACAACATGCATCATGGCAATACAATATATATGTATATCACACAAGGAATCTACATCCAATCACGGAACACGATTCCTAACTAACATAACATTGTTGTTAGTGGTAACTGGTTACTCTTAGGCATTGAGGGTTATTCCTCACTATGCCTTGTTTACTTATTCAATACCTCACCCATTCTCTTGGGCTACTCATTCTTATACTTACCCATTCTCTCGGGTTACTCATACATATTCTCACCCCTTTTCTCTCGGGTTATTTATACTCATTATCTCACCCACACTCTTGGGTTATTCATACTCAAGCTCTTGTAGATTCTCGAGACACTACAGGTCTCCTACATCACGCTTGTTACTCTCTTTACATACCTAAGCCAAAACTCATGGCTCTCTAGCATAGTCTTACTTCCCCGGTTTCGACCCTACTCTGGGTCTAGCATGGTGGGAAGGTTCAACTAGCTCACGGAACTCTCTCTTAGTTCCTATCTCTTTTACTTAGGTCCGACTACTCTCGGACTACTCACATTCCCATATACTCCTCTCTCGGAGTTATAATTATATCATGTATATTAGTCTAGAAGCATCATTCTCGATGTTTCTAATGACTTAGGGAACATTACTCAAGTTTGGTTAATCTTAGGTTTTAAGAGTTACCTTTACAATACATATACTCATACTTTCGGTTATATTCTTATACCGGGTAAACCCTCTTATAGGAGGTCGACCATGTCTCAAGGAGTTACTAATCCCCTAGGTCTCTTTTACCTTCCTTATAAGTTCACATTATTGGATTAACTTCAATCCTCTCGATGGAGGTTCATTATCTCTCCACTCATATTTATTTCGTGGATTGTTTCAGTAAGGTTTTCTAACCGCTATCGGGTATTTACTCAACCCGTACATCTCCTCACGTTCTAGGGAGTTCATATGTTTGCGTTATCGTTATACTTTAATCGATAGCTTGTGTGTGTTTGCATATTCTCGTTATCATACGCCTCGTTCCGTTCTACGGATCTCTAGCCGATCGTTACTCACTATGAGTCGGTCTTTACACTATGTTAGACCACACCGGCATACAAGTATGTTAGTTCATTCAACATACAACAAGACATCATAATCAAACAAGGGATTATTTTCATGCTTTAGTCTTGATTAAGCCGGCACACAAACACACACATCAGAGTAACTCGGTTAGCATACGGGGCATGAGAAAATCATACCTTTCACCGAAGATGCTCTCTAATGTGCCATCACATGTTCCTTGAAAATCTTTGTACAACTGGTAACATTATAACTATCTTTATTAATATCGGGGTAACATAATTATTTAACGAAATGCGCCCATGATTAACCCCGTTCGATAGTTTTATAACTTACATTTGTATTACAACTTCTTACCACTCAATCACCATTATAGCTTACTTAATTTATCCTTAACAACCTTATAATCTTAACTTTAAGCATTAAGGTTTATACTTAATCTTAACTTAATTACTTAAGTTCTTAGGGTCCCAATCATCACTACCCTATTAATGGCACACCTTAATACCAATTAACATTCTTAGAAATTAAAATTTTTTTTTTTTTTTTTTGTTAAGGGTCGACCGACCCACCGACCGACCCAACCCCTGGGTCGGTCCGTCCCAGTAACTTTCTGGTTCAGAAAACAACCTTAGACCGACCCACGACCGACCCATCCTTATGGGTCGGTCCATTGCCGAAACTTTTCCTTCGTTAAATTTTGCCCGACCGACCCAAAGCTAAGCGACCGACCCAAACTCTCTGGGTCGGTCCATTGCCGAAGCTTTCTGGCTGGCTTAACGTGGTCCGACCGACCCAGAACGGGTCGGACCCTGGGTCGGTCCACTACAGATTTTTCTCTTAATTTGTTCTTTCAACTCCAAACCTTTCCTCATATATCCTAATATGTTCTAACCTCATTTGGGCACTTCAAACACATCTTAAAGACATCCAAAAACTCCTTAAGCATTTAAACAATCTCTTTGCTACAGATTTTGCACCAATCTTCTATATTATCACAAGCATCCCCAAGTGGTTTTCTAACTCCAATCAATCTTCATACATACTTAGCCACTCCTAGGCTATTCACCACCCAAACCAACACTTAATTCACTTAGATTTCTACACAAATTTTGCCATAACTTGGCTACTTCTCTAGCATTGCCCAAAACTCTTCTCATCACATTATTCATCCTAAACTAGCCAAACCCATCATGGGTTCTACCAGCACACAGAAATTCACCAACACTCATCAATTCCAATACAACAACCAATGCTTAATCATTAAAGTACATAGCTCATAGAAAACACTTTATTTTCACAAATGTTTTCCCACTTGTATCATTTCTATACAAGCACATTATTCCCACACTCAAATGGGGTTCATTTATTTTATTAACCCTTCCCAAATCCTAATGCATATAAGATAACACTAAGATAAGTTTCTTACCTTAATTCTCACATATTCCTCCTTTGCTCTCCTTCTTCTCCTCTCTTGATTTTCGGTCAAATTGGTCAGTACCCTTGTCAACCTCCAAGTCAACACCGAAAGGGGGTTTAGACACAATTCATTACACTTAAGCTTATTAATTGAGCTAGGGCAAGGAAAGTGCTTATAGCACAAAATTGAGATTTACCTTGAAACTTTAGGATGGCCTTTTGGTCATGAATCAAAGAATGACTCCCATGACTTTTTGAAGCTTGAACGTGGCTCATTCAAGGAAAGGAAAACAAGGGAAATTGGGGAGTTACAAACCGGCCACCAAAGAATAAAGGAATGATGGAGTTTTGTGGTTTTTCTTACCTTAAACCAACAAGGAGACTCCAAGCTCCAAAAAGATGTGGTTTACTCTTCAAATGCCCAAAACCCATGAAAATGAAACTCCTCCATTTGAAATTCCGAAAAGATAGGATGATAGGGCTTGAGGAGAGGAGTTCAAATATATAATTTGTTTCGAATTTGGAGCTTAGATGAGACTTGGGCATGAGGTGGAAGTGGAGTTGCCATTGGAGCCTTTTGTTGCAGCTTGAAATCGTTCAAGCAAGGAAGGAGGAGGGGAGTACTACGGTGGAGAGAGAGGGAGTTCAAATGAGAAGGAAAGAAATGAGGAAAGAGAAGAAAGAAAAGGTAATTAAGTACCTTTTATCACTATTCCTCTTTTGACTTTTCAACTATTCTTTTTTTTCTTGTTAATTAGCTTATAGTGTGGGCTTACTAGTCTAATAAAACCGGCCCCACATAATAGAAAGCTAGAGCGTTTTTCGTTTTCTTACAGAAAACGCTCGTTATTTAACCCGGTTTGGCACTATTCACTAACCGGGCCCGTTTTTTCGGATTTTCTCATTTAATTAATTTTAATGGCTATTAAGCTTCCATTAATACTTGTTTATAGTTATTTATTCAACTATAATTCTTACGGGTCCGTTTGACCACTTAAAGTCGCGTTTTCGGGTTTTCTCGAGAAACGTGCTTTAAAACTCCGTTAGCGTTTTAATCCATTATTTGGATCGTTTTCTTCGGGAATCATTCCCGTATAATAATTAGGCCTAACTAAGCCTCAGGAATCCATCTCGGACCCTCTCGAGATCATATATCTCTTATACTCATTTAACGCGTATTTAGCGTTTTTCGCTTTTCAAGCGTTTTCTCTTTTCTTTTGGTTTTATTCTTTTTACCAATACTCTTTAGGCACCATTAGGCCTTTTATAATCATATTAGAGTAATTTAATCGCCAGTCCTAGATCCGGGGTATTTCAATCTACCCCCCTTAGGAACTTTGTCCTCAAAGTTGCTGAATCTAGGTGGTTACTCTCATGGCATTCAATGCCAAGGTTATAGTACATGTATAACCTTACAGACTCCACAAGTCTGTCTCATTTCATACTACACATACCACACATATCACAGCATGTATAGCAATCAAAAATACTTTTTTACTCTCTCCATGGAATCGGTCCGAAGACAAGAAGGCACTACAGTCCTCGAATCCATATTGAGTAATATACTATTGATCCCTCAGGTACCGGTCACGTTGAACACTTACTCTTTCTGGTTCACGGCCGTTTCATGACAAATGGGCACTTACTCTCTCTGGCCCACGGTCCCTTCGGTTCTGATCAAAACGTTTCACATATACATATCCTCAGGCACTCTGGTTGACTCACTCAACACAGGAACATCTCAGGGTCCCCGTCCCGCTGCCTTTGGAAAAATCACACACTCAGTCCCGCCCCAACCGGTCACTTAGGACCGCCGCACGTACGGTGAAATGGTTTCAAAACTAATACACGCCCACCGTTCTACCGGTCATCAAGACTTAAGGCCACAGCCATCGGCGGGTGATAGCGGTTTCAAAACCAATTTTCATTTCCATCTTCATACTTGAAGAAAATTCTTTTTCCAAAATCTGTTTGAAAATTCTTTTTAAAACATCACACAACTCCAAATCAGATTTATGGTAGCTGTATCTTTCTTAGCGTGATTACTTGTGACCACTATAGGGAGCTTCAGGAATCATCTAACCCTGATGTGATCAGCATCAGTGTTGAACTATCCTTCCACCCCAATTTGTGTTCGGTTTCCCTTGATCGCTAGCAGATCAAGTTCCACCTCCCACGTCAGTTTCAAACAATCAGATAGTCAAACATTTTCGTTTTCTATCTTTTACTCTTTCTAGTCATATTCATAAAACAATCTGTTTCGATTTATCTTTATCATGGAACTTAAGTCATCCATTATTCTCTATTTGTTTCACTTACCTTGCCTAGGCATTCCATACTTGTGGCCTCATTAGTCAAATTATTACTCAACTTAAAACATACAACATACAACTCCAAAGGATGGAACTCACTCCATCAATCATTCACAAATAAAATCACCTAGGGAACTCACTCCCTCTTAGGTTACACATCGGTTTCATGCCGATTCATACTCATTATGTCTCATGTCTAATCTCACTAGACATATACTATAGGGATTCTCATTCCCCAGGAGTTTCTCTACTCCTCTTTTCATATTTATTACATACACATTACTCGCATCTCTCATGCATAATACTCATACTTACACGATGAATGGGTAGACATGTTTATGTAACATGAGTTCCAATCATCAAAATAATTTCCTTTGTGCTATGCACATAGTAGTTTACGCACCAATACGTAAAACATACTCTAAGCGGTTTCTCGCCCTACCCCCCTTAAAAGGGGTTACGCCCGCGTAACCAACCATATGTTATCACTGAACATTGGTTCATTAATTCGAGTATTATGAAGCGTTTAAACTTCAGTACGGTTAATTAACTCATAACCGGGTTCGGTTCTAGCCTCTAAGGCTTCAAGGGGTTTATGACATAGGTATACTTAACCTTGAATCATGGTCCACAAGCTTCTGCTGCGTGACCTGGTAACTAGAGCTTAATTCGCTCTTTGGTATTCTCAATGTATTTAATCGTCGCTTGGTATCTCTTACCGTATGCGAATTCGATGAGTTTAGATTTTCTCTCCAATTCTCTGGAAATCTTAACACTGTATACCTTTGTGATTATTCACATATTTTTCCCGACTTATTGTCGGTTGAGGTCAAGCTGCTACTTAGCATGTAGTGCTTCCTCATTTAATAGTGGCTCATGGATTATGTTTGTTTCTTGGTTCTGTGCCAGAGTTCTTCATTCATACTACTCTGCATTTTTCCACATATCGATCCTGGGCCCTGTGGGTTACTGCCCACGTTCTTTGTGCATCTTTAGCCAATGGTCGCACGGTTATCTCTCTAGATTCTCACTCAACAGGCTTGTTGACATTTCTCAATTCCTGGCTCTCCCACTTGATCATTACCGCACAAGTGCAATACCAAAACACTCAGTCATACAGAGTGCAGAAGCGTAAACCCTTGACAGTAAATCTCTCATGAGATAGGAATGAAATGTCTCCTTTACCACATTTCTTCATCAACTCTAATCACTATCCGAATATACTTTTACAATGGTCGCTACTGCGCACCTTGGTCTTTCTCATTTCTATGCCATTTACACGATGGCTTGCCATTCACTTGGCTCAATGAAATACGTTACTCTTAAAATCTCTCTGCGCGTTGCGCACTGTTTACTCTGCAGTTCATACTGTACACATGCAGTGTTCATACTAATCCGATTACTCTATCGGTTTCCTTTGTACTGCCATCAAGGTTCCTCTTTACACACTACTATAGTTCATATGGTCCTTGGCAATATACACATGCTCAAGTTTTGCTACACCGCTCTAGCGGTTTCACATTACATACTTAGGTGGTAACCTTTCTCTGGAGGATTCACGCAAATGCCGCTCCATAGGCCCCATAATCACAAGTGGTATCCCCACTCTAAGGTAGGTTCATTCACCACTGTTCCTATTATGCCTTATGCATATGTTTTACAATGTTTGGATCTACGTATTGTAGGGTTTTTATCGGCTTAAAAGCCACCTTGCCTCGAGTCATGCTCCATGCGGGCTGTTTATATAGGTTTCTCCTTTACCATATGTCATTAAATGGTTTGGAAGGTATTACTGGGCTCTTGATGTGGTTGTCTCACCACACTTCCGTACATGGAAGGCCCTTAAAACAACTTGATATTTGTTGATGCCCTCTGGCAATCTAGGGTATCCCGTGCTACGTGGGATCCCTTCGGGTTTTACCCGAGTGTTTGACTTAACACTTGTGTTCTCAACACGATGTTTCGTTCAACTACTGTTGACTCCGGCACCCTTCTCGGATTGCTCCTGGGTGTTACGAGTAATGCCATTACATTTGGCTTGTACTTATGGTTATGTTCAGTTGTGACTTTGCCTTGCGGCTATGTCCTTGACTATCCCGTTTAGGGTTGTAATGTCTCCCATTATTGGGTAGATCCTTGGTACCTTCTTACCTTCTTAGGTCGGTCTCTCTTCAGTATAAGTGGGAATTCTATCCCGTTTATCGTACATTAATAAGTTCATTTAGGCATTCGCCGTATTATTTACACTGGTATTTCATTATTAGGTATTTCCTGAGACATTTCCAATGTCTGTACTTAATACTCTGTGCTTCTCGCACTTCTTAACGCCTTATCCTTAGGTCCGTGACCTTACTGGATTCTTGTGTTGTAAGCTTCTTGTTCTTCGATCATTCGAGGTGTCCAACTGTCTTGGTTTGGATTGGCTCTTTCGTCCGTAGTATGGAGTGGGCTACTTCCCGTGTACCGTACTCTACTTGTATACATACATGGAGTATCTTATTGATACGTTACCACTTACCCGACTAACTCATAACTGGTCTGTCAGGCCCGCAAGCTCCTTTGGAGTGCGGTTGTTCCATGTCTCGTTTGTGTACACTTGTAGTGTCGGTCACGCCTAAGTGAAGTATTCTGTTGCCAACTCCTCTTATATGGTCCTATAATGACTTACCGTGATTCTCTGGTTTGGTTTAAAAATTCGGGGGTTTTTGGAAAATTCATGTTTGAAAGAAAATTCGGGTTTTAAAAATAAGCTCTTCATGGCATTTCAATGCCGGCTGATTCTTATCCAGTCCAGCTTCTTGCTGGCCGGTATGTTCTTTATACAGTGACTAGGCTGTTAGGCCTTTTCAAGGTTTCATTTCAGAATTCTTAAGGTTCGAGTTGCTATATTGGCTTCATTCGCCATTCTGGTACTTTGCTAAGTACTGATAGCTTGTCAAAGCTCTTCTTATTGGTCCCGCTATTACTGCACTTGCCGTGGCAAGTGCGCGGTACTGGCGGTTTTTGGGTTAACTCATACCGGTCACGGTATTGTTCACATTATATTTGGTAGCCTCGTTGGCTCTTCCTTGATCCCCTAGTTGGATAACTGCTCCTTGGAGCTGCTTCTCATTCCTCTTGACATGACTGTCATTCATTTAGGTGCTCCTCCACTCTCGGAGTTCCTTAATTACTTTAATTCTATGCTTTACCTCGTTGCTCGTTCCCACGTCTTTACTGTGGTTACCGAGGTTTAGCTTATTTAGGTACTACTTTTGTAGTCCTATTCGGGTATATCCCGTAGTTATGCTCGTAGCTCTCTAAGCTGTGCCCGTTAGGTATTGCAACCTCTTCGGGTGTGGCAGGGTGGGTGTACCAACTCTCAACTATGTTCTTAATTGATTGGTATACCCTTAGGGGTATTACATATCATGGCGGTCCGTAGACATGTGTCCCGGTTCTCGTTATTTCTCATGTGTCCGCCTTGTTGCACGGTTGGTGCATGCTTCTCACTGCTACTCGGCCTATTGGGTTCTCGCGACTGCTAAGCATGTCGCCCCAAGTTGCCACAGATTTCGATCTCCTTGGATTAGGATTTCTCGATCTCTCGCCATTATGTGCGGTCATTGTCATTCCAGCGGGATCCGTCTCCGGGCTTTCCGGTTCTCGGGACTTACCGCATGACAGGTTCTGGTTCATATTGAAATATTAAATAACTGCCAGATTGGGTTTCCCCGTCTCTCTGGCGTTCTTTCCCAAGCTTTTAATGCGGGGGTTGTGGAGGGCGGGTCTGGTATTGTAGGTATCCAGATCATACTGGAAGTTCCTATCTAGCGCATCTCTCACGCTACCACTCAACCCATAGCCCTAAGTCTCTATATCCTAACTCGGTATTTCCTAAGCTCGGTATTTCCAGTCATCAGAGCGATACTTCGCTCTGATACCATTTTTGTAACACCCCAACCTAATCTCATCATTAACTCTTAGACTGTTACAATTTACCATTAAGCTCGCAGCGGAATTCAAATACAACAGAGGGTGATACAACGCCGTTAGCCACCCTCGTGGCTAACCAGACTCACAAACAGTAACGGTCTGATGGACTGGAACAACCGAGTACTTCATACAAACAATACATTTCACTTCTTTACTAACCGAGTCTACAATATACGGTTGCCGATAACATACTCGGACTTACACCTCATTCAAATGCATAACTACAATCTAACTACCCATGCTCACAGCAGTCCCCGTCCTACTCTCTCGAACGGTGGCCAGCTTCAAGTACCTGCACACTAAAAACGTTCCCCCTAGGGGGTCAGCTTTCGCTGCGCATGAAATTCGCATATACCGCGTGCTAACCGCGGTACGCCGACTACTTTGGGTCGGATATACATGGAGTTCATTTTAATCAAACAACATGCATCATGGCAATACAATATATATGTATATCACACAAGGAATCTACATCCAATCACGGAACACGATTCCTAACTAACATAACAATGTTGTTAGTGGTAACTGGTTACTCTTAGGCATTGAGGTTTTCCTCACTATGCCTTGTTTACTTATTCGATACCTCACCCTTCTCGGTCTTCCACACATTCTCTTATACTTACCCATTCTCTCGGGTTACTCATTCATACTCACCCCTTTCTCTCGGGTTATTTATACTCATTATCTCACCCACTCTTGGGTTATTCATACTCAAGCTCTTGTAGATTCTCGAGACACTACAGGTCTCCTACATCACGCTTGTTACTCTCTTTACATACTTAAGCCAAAACTCATGGCTCTCTAGCATAGTCTTACTTCCCCGGTTTCGACCCTACTCTGGGTCTAGCATGGTGGGAAGGTTCAACTAGCTCACGGAACTCTCTCTTAGTTCCTATCTCTTTTACTTAGGTCCGACTACTCTCGGACTACTCACATTCCCATATACTCCTCTCTCGGAGTTATAATTATATCATGTATATTAGTCTAGAAGCATCATTCTCGATGTTTCTAATGACTTAGGGAACATTACTCAAGTTTGGTTAATCTTAGGTTTTAAGAGTTACCTTTACAATACATATACGCATACTTTCGGTTATATTCTTATACCGGGTAAACCCTCTTATAGGAGGTCGACCGTATCTCAAGGGAGTCACATAGTCCCTTAGGTCTCTTTTACCTTTCTTATATGTTTACATTGTTGGACTAACTTCAATCCTCTCGATGGAGGTCATTTATCTCTCCACTCATATTTATTTCGTGGATTGTTTCAATAAGGTTCTCTAACCGTTATCGGGTATATACTCAACCCGTACATCTCCTCGCATTTTAGGGAGTTCATATGTTTGCGTTATCGTTATACTTTAATCGATAGCTTGTGTGTGTTTGCATATTTTCGTTATCATACGCCTCGTTCCGTTCTACGGATCTCTAGCCGATCGTTACTCACTATGAGTCGGTCTTTACACTATGTTAGACCACACCGGCATACAAGTATGTTAGTTCATTCAACATACAACAAGACATTCATAATCAAACAAGGGATTATTTTCATGCTTTAGTCTTGATTAAGCCGGCACACAAACACACAAATCAGAGTAACTCGGTTAGCATACGGGGCATGAGAAAATCATACCTTTCACCGAAGATGCACTCTAATGTGCCATCACATGTTCCTTGAAAATCTTTGTACAACTGGTAACATTATAACTATCTTTATTAATATCGGGGTAACATAATTATTTAACGACTAATGCGCCCATGATTAACCCCGTTCGATAGTTTTATAACTTACATTTGTATTACAACTTCTTACCACTCAATCACCATTATAACTTACTTAATTTATCCTTAACAACCTTATAATCTTAACTTTAAGCATTAAGGTTTATACTTAATCTTAACTTAATTACTTAAGTTCTTAGGGTCCCAATCATCACTACCCTATTAATGGCACACCTTAATACCAATTAACATTCTTAGAAATTAAAATTTCTTTTTTTTTTTTGTTAAGGGTCGACCGACCCACCGACCGACCCAACCCCTGGGTCGGTCCGTCCCAGTAACTTTCTGGTTCAGAAACAACCTTAGACCGACCCACGACCGACCCATCCTTATGGGTCGGTCCATTGCCGAAACTTTTTCCTTCGTTAAATTTTGCCCGACCGACCCAAAGCTAAGCCGACCGACCCAAAACTCTCTGGGTCGGTCCATTGCCGAAGCTTTCTGGCTGGCTTAACGTGGTCCGACCGACCCAGAACTGGGTCGGACCCTGGGTCGGTCCACTACAGATTTTTCTCTTAATTTGTTCTTTCAACTCCAAACCTTTCCTCATATATCCTAATATGTTCTAACCTCATTTGGGCACTTCAAACACATCTTAATGACATCCAAAAACTCCTTAAGCATTTAAACAATCTCTTTGCTACAGATTTTGCACCAATCTTCTATATTATCACAAGCATCCCCAAGTGGTTTTCTAACTCCAATCAATCTTCATACATACTTAGCCACTCCTAGGCTATTCACCACCCAAACCAACACTTAATTCACTTAGATTTCTACACAAATTTTGCCATAACTTGGCTACTTCTAGCATTGCCCAAAACTCTTCTCATCACATTATTCATCCTAAACTAGCCAAACCCATCATGGGTTCTACCAGCACACAGAAATTCACCAACACTCATCAATTCCACCAATACAACACAATGCTTAATTCATAAAGTACATAGCTCATAGACAAACACTTTATTTTCACAAATGTTTTCCCACTTGTATCATTTCTATACAAGCACATATTCCCACACTCAAATGGGGTTCATTTATTTTATTAACCCTTCCCAAATCCTAATGCATATAGGATAACACTAAGATAAGTTTCTTACCTTAAATTCTCACATATTCCTCCTTTGCTCTCCTTCTTTCTCCTCTCTTGATTTTCGGTCAAATTGGTCAGTACCCTTGTCAACCTCCAAGTCAACACCGAAATGGGGGTTTAGACACAATTCATTACACTTAAGCTTATTAATTGAGCTAGGGCAAGGAAAGTGCTTATAGCACAAAATTGAGATTTACCTTGAAACTTTAGGATGGCCTTTTGGTCATGAATCAAAGAATGACTCCCCATGAGCTTTTGAAGCTTGAACGTGGCTCATTCAAGGAAAGGAAAACAAGGAAATTGGGGAGTTACAAACCGGCCACCAAAGAATAAAGGAATGATGGAGTTTTGTGGTTTTTCTTACCTTAAACCAACAAGGAGACTCCAAGCTCCAAAAAGATGTGGTTTACTCTTCAAATGCCCAAAACCCATGAAAATGAAACTCCTCCATTTGAAATTCCGAAAAGATAGGATGATAGGGCTTGAGGAGAGGAGTTCAAATATATAATTTATTTCGAATTTGGAGCTTAAATGAGACTTGGGCATGAGGTGGAAGTGGAGTTGCCATTGGAGCCTTTTGTTGCAGCTTGAAATCGTTCAAGCAAGGAAGGAGGAGGGAGTAATACGGTGGAGAGAGAGGGAGTTCAAATGAGAAGGAAAGAAATGAGGAAAGAGAAGAAAGAAAGGTAATTAAGTACCTTTTTTCACTATTCCTCTTTTGACTTTTCAACTATTCTTTTTTTCTTGTTAATTAGCTTATGAGTGGGCTTACTAGTCTAATAAACCGGCCCCACATAATAGAAAGCTAGAGCGTTTTTCGTTTTCTTACAGAAAACGCTCGTTATTTAACCCGTTTGGCACTATTCACTACCGGGCCCGTTTTTTCGGATTTTCTCATTTAATTAATTTTAATGGCTATTAAGCTTCCATTAATACTTGTTTATAGTTATCTATTCAACTATAATTTTACGGGTCCGTTTGACCACTTAAAGTTGCGTTTTCGGGTTTTCTCGAGAAACGTGCTTTAAAACTCCGTTGGCGTTTTAATCCATTATTTGGATCTGTTTTCTTCGGGAATCATTCCCGTATAATAATTAGGCCTAACTAAGCCTCAGGAATCCATCTCGGACCCTCTCGAGATCATATATCTCTTATACTTATTTAACGCGCATTTAGCGTTTTTCGCTTTTCAAGCGTTTTCTCTTTTTCTTTTGGTTTTATTCTTTTTACCAATACTCTCTAGGCACCATTAGGCCTTTTATAATCAATTAGAGTAATTTAATTACCATTATTAGTTCGGGGTATTTCAATCTACCCCCCTTAGGAACTTTGTCCTCAAAGTTGCTGAATCTAGGTGGTTACTCTCATGGCATTCAATGCCAAGGTTATAGTACATGTATAACCTTACAGACTCCACAAGTCTGTCTCATTTCATACTACACATACCACACACTATCACAGCATGTATAGCAATCAAAAATACTCTTTTTACTCTCTCCATGGAATCGGTCCGAAGACAAGAAGGCACTACAGTCCTCGAATCCATATTGAGTAATATATTGATCCCTCAGGTACCGGTCACGTTGAACACTTACTCTTTCTGGTTCACGGCCGTTTCATGACAAATGGGCACTTACTCTCTCTGGCCCACGGTCCCTTCGGTTCTGATCAAAACGTTTCACATATACATATCCTCAGGCACTCTGGTTGACTCACTCAACACAGGAACATCTCAGGGTACTCTCCCCGTCCCGCTGCCTTTGGAAAAATCACACACTGTCACCGCCCCAACCGGTCACTTAGGACCGCCGCACGTACGGTGAAATGGTTTCAAAACTAATACACGCCCACCGTTCTACCGGTCATCAAGACTTAAGGCCACAGCCATCGGCGGGTGATAGCGGTTTCAAAACCAATTTTCATTTCCATCTTCATACTTGAAGAAAATTCTTTTTCCAAAATCTGTTTGAAAATTCTTTTTAAAACATCACACAACTCCAAATCAGATTTATGGTAGCTGTATCTTTCTTAGCGTGATTACTTGTGACCACTATAGGGAGCTTCAGGAATCATCTAACCCTGATGTGATCAGCATCAGTGTTGAACTATCCTTCCACCCCAATTTGTGTTCGGTTTCCCTTGATCGCTAGCAGATCAAGTTCCACCTCCCACGTCAGTTTCAAACAATCAGATAGTCAAACATTTTCGTTTTCTATCTTTTACTCTTTCTAGTCATATTCATAAAACAATCTGTTTCGATTTATCTTTATCATGGAACTTAAGTCATCCATTATTCTCTATTTGTTTCACTTACCTTGCCTAGGCATTCCATACTTGTGGCCTCATTAGTCAAATTATTACTCAACTTAAAACATACAACATACAACTCCAAAGGATGGAACTCACTCCATCAATCATTCACAAATAAAATCACCTAGGGAACTCACTCCCTCTTAGGTTACACATCGGTTTCATGCCGATTCATACTCATTATGTCTCATGTCTAATCTCACTAGACATATACTATAGGGATTCTCATTCCCCAGGAGTTTCTCTACTCCTCTTTTCATATTTATTACATACACATTACTCGCATCTCTCATGCATAATACTCATACTTACACGATGAATGGGTAGACATGTTTATGTAACATGAGTTCCAATCATCAAAATAATTTCCTTTGTGCTATGCACATAGTAGTTTACGCACCAATACGTAAAACATACTCTAAGCGGTTTCTCGCCCTACCCCCCTTAAAAGGGGTTACGCCCGCGTAACCAACCATATGTTATCACTGAACATTGGTTCATTAATTCGAGTATTATGAAGCGTTTAAACTTCAGTACGGTTAATTAACTCATAACCGGGTTCGGTTCTAGCCTCTAAGGCTTCAAGGGGTTTATGACATAGGTATACTTAACCTTGAATCATGGTCCACAAGCTTCTGCTGCGTGACCTGGTAACTAGAGCTTAATTCGCTCTTTGGTATTCTCAATGTATTTAATCGTCGCTTGGTATCTCTTACCGTATGCGAATTCGATGAGTTATAGATTTTCTCTCCAATTCTCTGGAAATCTTAACACTGTATACCTTTGTGATTATTCACATATTTTTCCCGACTTATTGTCGGTTGAGGTCAAGCTGCTACTTAGCATGTAGTGCTTCCTCATTTAATAGTGGCTCATGGATTATGTTTGTTTCTTGGTTCTGTGCCAGAGTTCTTCATTCATACTACTCTGCATTTTTCCACATATCGATCCTGGGCCCTGTGGGTTACTGCCCACGTTCTTTGTGCATCTTTAGCCAATGGTCGCACGGTTATCTCTCTAGATTCTCACTCAACAGGCTTGTTGACATTTCTCAATTCCTGGCTCTCCCACTTGATCATTACCGCACAAGTGCAATACCAAAACACTCAGTCATACAGAGTGCAGAAGCGTAAACCCTTGACAGTAAATCTCTCATGAGATAGGAATGATCATGTCTCCATTACCACATTTTCTCATCAACTTCTGATCACTATCTGAATATACTCTCACAATGGTCGCTCACTGCGTACCTTGGTCTTTCTCATTTTCATGGCATCCGCTACTACTTTAGCTTCCGCCTAGGTGTTCACGCCATTTACACTGTGGCTCAACAACATACACTACTCTTTAAATCTCTCTGCGCACTTGCGCACTGCTTACTCTGCAGTTCATATGGTACACATACAGTGTTCACTACTCAACTGATTACTCTACTATAGTTCGTATACTCATTGGCAATATACACATGCTCAAGTTTTGCTACACCACTCTAGCGGTTTCACATTACATACTTAGGTGGTAGCCTTTCTCTGGAGGATTCACGCAAATGCCGCTCCATAGGCCCCATAATCACAAGTGGTATCCCCACTCTAAGGTAGTGGTTCATTCACCACTGTTCCTCTTATGCCTTTATGCATATGTTTTACAATGTTTGGATCTACGTATTGTAGTTGGTTTTATCGGCTTACAAGCCACCTTGCCTCGAGTCATGCTCCATGCGGGCTGTTTATATAGGTTTCTCCTTTACCATATGTCATTAAATGGTTTGGAAGGTATTACTGGGCTCTTGATGTGGTTGTCTCACCACACTTCCGTACATGGAAGGCCCTTAAAACAACTTGATATTTGTTGATGCCCTCTGGCAATCTAGGGTATCCCGTGCTACGTGGGATCCCTTCGGGTTTTACCCGAGTGTTTGACTTAACACTTGTGTTCTCAACACGATGTTTCGTTCAACTACTGTTGACTCCGGCACCCTTCTCGGATTGCTCCTGGGTGTTACAGAGTAATGCCATTACATTTGGCTTGTACTTATGGTTATGTTCAGTGTGACTTTGCCTTGCGGCTATGTCCTTGACTATCCCGTTTAGGGTTGTAATGTCTCCCATTATTGGGTAGATCCTTGGTACCTTCTAATACCTTCTGGGTTAGGTCATTATTCTCTTCAGTGAGGTATAAAGTGGGAATTCTATCCCGTTTATCGTACATTAATAAGTTCATTTAGGCATTCGCCGTATTATTTACACTGGTATTCACCCAGTTATTAGGTATTTCCTGAGACATTTCCAATGTCTGTACTTAATACTCTGTGCTTCTCGCACTTCTTAACGCCTTATCCTTGGTCCGTGACCTTACTGGATTCTTGGTAAGCTTTCTTGTGTTCTTCGATCATTCGAGGTGTCCAACTGTCTTGGTTTGGATTGGCTCTTTCGTCCGTAGTATGGAGTGGGCTACTTCCCGTGTACCGTACTCTACTTGTATACATACATGGAGTATCTTATTGATACGTTACCACTTACCCGACTAACTCATAACTGGTCTGTCAGGCCCGCAAGCTCCTTTGGAGTGCGGTTGTTCCATGTCTCGTTTGTGTACACTTGTAGTGTCGGTCACGCCTAAGTGAAGTATTCTGTTGCCAACTCCTCTTATATGGTCCTATAATGACTTACCGTGATTCTCTGGTTTGGTTTAAAAATTCGGGGGTTTTTGGAAATTCATGTTTGAAAGAAAATTCGGGTTTTAAAAATAAGCTCTTCATGGCATTTCAATGCCGGCTGATTCTTATCCAGTCCAGCTTCTTGCTGGCCGGTATGTTCTTTATACAGTGACTAGGCTGTTAGGCCTTTTCAAGGTTTCATTTCAGAATTCTTAAGGTTCGAGTTGCTATATTGGCTTCATTCGCCATTCTGGTACTTTGCTAAGTACTGATAGCTTGTCAAAGCTCTTCTTATTGGTCCCGCTATTACTGCACTTGCCGTGGCAAGTGCGCGGTACTGGCGGTTTTTGGGTTAACTCATACCGGTCACGGTATTGTTCACATTATATTTGGTAGCCTCGTTGGCTCTTCCTTGATCCCCTAGTTGGATAACTGCTCCTTGGAGCTGCTTCTCATTCCTCTTGACATGACTGTCATTCATTTAGGTGCTCCTCCACTCTCGGAGTTCCTTAATTACTTTAATTCTATGCTTTACCTCGTTGCTCGTTCCCACGTCTTTACTGTGGTTACCGAGGTTTAGCTTATTTAGGTACTACTTTTGTAGTCCTATTCGGGTATATCCCGTAGTTATGCTCGTAGCTCTCTAAGCTGTGCCCGTTAGGTATTGCAACCTCTTCGGGTGTGGCAGGGTGGGTGTACCAACTCTCAACTATGTTCTTAATTGATTGGTATACCCTTAGGGGTATTACATATCATGGCGGTCCGTAGACATGTGTCCCGGTTCTCGTTATTTCTCATGTGTCCGCCTTGTTGCACGGTTGGTGCATGCTTCTCACTGCTACTCGGCCTATTGGGTTCTCGCGACTGCTAAGCATGTCGCCCCAAGTTGCCACAGATTTCGATCTCCTTGGATTAGGATTTCTCGATCTCTCGCCATTATGTGCGGTCATTGTCATTCCAGCGGGATCCGTCTCCGGGCTTTCCGGTTCTCGGGACTTACCGCATGACAGGTTCTGGTTCATATTGAAATATTAAATAACTGCCAGATTGGGTTTCCCCGTCTCTCTGGCGTTCTTTCCCAAGCTTTTAATGCGGGGGTTGTGGAGGGCGGGTCTGGTATTGTAGGTATCCAGATCATACTGGAAGTTCCTATCTAGCGCATCTCTCACGCTACCACTCAACCCATAGCCCTAAGTCTCTATATCCTAACTCGGTATTTCCTAAGCTCGGTATTTCCAGTCATCAGAGCGATACTTCGCTCTGATACCATTTTTGTAACACCCCAACTGCTAATCTCATCATTAACTCTTAGACTGTTACAATTTACCATTAAGCTCGCAGCGGAATTCAAATACAACAGAGGGTGATACAACGCCGTTAGCCACCCTCGTGGCTAACCAGGCCTGACTCACAAACAGTAACGGTCTGATGGACTGGAACAACCGAGTACTTCATACAAACACCATAATCATTTCACTTCTTTACTAAACCGAGTCTACAATATACGGTTGCCGATAACATACTCGGACTTACACCTCATTCAAATGCATAAGTAACTACAATCTAACTACCCATGCTCACAGCAGTCCCCGTCCTACTCTCTCACGAACGGTGGCCAGCTTCAAGTACCTGCACACTAAAAACGTTCCCCCTAGGGGGTCAGCTTTCGCTGCGCATGAAATTCGCATATACCGCGTGCTAACCGCGGTACGCCGACTACTTTGGGTCGGATATACATGGAGTTCATTTTAATCAAACAACATGCATCATGGCAATACAATATATATGTATATCACACAAGGAATCTACATCCAATCACGGAACACGATTCCTAACTAACATAACAATGTTGTTAGTGGTAACTGGTTACTCTTAGGCATTGAGAGTTGTTCCTCACTATGCCTTGTTTACTTATTCGATGCCTCACCCGCTCTCTCGGGTTACTTATTCGTATACACACCCATTCTCTTGGGCTACCATTCTTACACTTACCCATTCTCTCGGGTTACACATTCATATACTCACCCCTTTCTCTCGGGTTATTTATACTCATTATCTCACCCGCACTCTTGGGTTATTCATACTCAAGCTCTTGTAGATTCTCGAGACACTACAGGTCTCCTACATCACGCTTGTTACTCTCTTACATACTTAAGCCAAAACTCATGGCTCTCTAGCATAGTCTTACTTCCCCGGTTTCGACCCTACTCTGGGTCTAGCATGGTGGGAAGGTTCAACTAGCTCACGGAACTCTCTCTTAGTTCCTATCTCTTTTACTTAGTCCGACTACTCTCGGACTACTCACATTCCCATATACTCCTCTCTCGGAGTTATAATTATATCATGTATATTAGTCTAGAAGCATCATTCTCGATGTTTCTAATGACTTAGGGAACATTACTCAAGTTTGGTTAATCTTAGGTTTTAAGAGTTACCTTTACAATACATATACGCATACTTTCGGTTATATTCTTATACCGGGTAAACCCTCTTATAGGAGGTCGACCGTATCTCAAGGGAGTCACATAGTCCCTTAGGTCTCTTTTACCTTTCTTATATGTTTACATTGTTGGACTAACTTCAATCCTCTCGATGGAGGTCATTTATCTCTCCACTCATATTTATTTCGTGGATTGTTTCAATAAGGTTCTCTAACCGTTATCGGGTATATACTCAACCCGTACATCTCCTCGCATTTTAGGGAGTTCATATGTTTGCGTTATCGTTATACTTTAATCGATAGCTTGTGTGTGTTTGCATATTTTCGTTATCATACGCCTCGTTCCGTTCTACGGATCTCTAGCCGATCGTTACTCACTATGAGTCGGTCTTTACACTATGTTAGACCACACCGGCATACAAGTATGTTAGTTCATTCAACATACAACAAGACATTCATAATCAAACAAGGGATTATTTTCATGCTTTAGTCTTGATTAAGCCGGCACACAAACACACAAATCAGAGTAACTCGGTTAGCATACGGGGCATGAGAAAATCATACCTTTCACCGAAGATGCACTCTAATGTGCCATCACATGTTCCTTGAAAATCTTTGTACAACTGGTAACATTATAACTATCTTTATTAATATCGGGGTAACATAATTATTTAACGACTAATGCGCCCATGATTAACCCCGTTCGATAGTTTTATAACTTACATTTGTATTACAACTTCTTACCACTCAATCACCATTATAACTTACTTAATTTATCCTTAACAACCTTATAATCTTAACTTTAAGCATTAAGGTTTATACTTAATCTTAACTTAATTACTTAAGTTCTTAGGGTCCCAATCATCACTACCCTATTAATGGCACACCTTAATACCAATTAACATTCTTAGAAATTAAAATTTTTTTTTTTTTTGTTAAGGGTCGACCGACCCACCGACCGACCCAACCCCTGGGTCGGTCCGTCCCAGTAACTTTCTGGTTCAGAAAACAACCTTAGACCGACCCACGACCGACCCATCCTTATGGGTCGGTCCATTGCCGAAACTTTTTCCTTCGTTAAATTTTGCCCGACCGACCCAAAGCTAAGCCGACCGACCCAAAACTCTCTGGGTCGGTCCATTGCCGAAGCTTTCTGGCTGGCTTAACGGTCCGACCGACCCAGAACTGGGTCGGACCCTGGGTCGGTCCACTACAGATTTTTCTCTTAATTTGTTCTTTCAACTCCAAACCTTTCTCTATATCCTAATATGTTCTAACCTCATTTGGGCACTTCAAACACATCTTAATGACATCCAAAAACTCCTTAATTTGACCAACCCAAACTTCCAAGACTCACTCTTAAAACCTAACATCTTCTCTGTTTTCTAAAAACTCCTAAGGCACTCACACCACCTCTTTTGCTACAGATTTTGCACCAATCTTCTATATTATCACAAGCATCCCCAAGTGGTTTTCTAACTCCAATCAATCTTCATACATACCTAGCCACTCCTAGGCTATTCACCACCCAAACCAACACTTAATTCACTTGGATTTCTACACAAATTTTGCCATAGCTTGGCTACTTCTCTAGCATTGCCCAAAACTCTTCTCATCACATTATTCATCCTAAACTAGCCAAACCCATCATGGGTTCTACCAGCACATAGAAATTCACCAACACTCATCAATTCCACCAATACAACACAATGCTTAATTCATAAAGTACATAGCTCATAGACAAACACTTTATTTTCACAAATGTTTTCCCACTTGTATCATTTCTATACAAGCACATTATTCCCACACTCAAATGGGGTTCATTTATTTTATTAACCCTTCCCAAATCCTAATGCATATAGGATAACACTAAGATAAGTTTCTTACCTTAAATTCTCACATATTCCTCCTTTGCTCTCCTTCTTTCTCCTCTCTTGATTTTCGGTCAAATTGGTCAATACCCTTGTCAACCTCCAAGTCAACACCGAAATGGGGGTTTAGACACAATTCATTACACTTAAGCTTATTAATTGAGCTAGGGCAAGGAAAGTGCTTATAGCACAAAATTGAGATTTACCTTGAAACTTTAGGATGGCCTTTTGGTCATGAATCAAAGAATGACTCCCCATGAGCTTTTTGAAGCTTGAACGTGGCTCATTCAAGGAAAGGAAAACAAGGGAAATTGGGGAGTTACAAACCGGCCACCAAAGAATAAAGGAATGATGGAGTTTTGTGGTTTTTCTTACCTTAAACCAACAAGGAGACTCCAAGCTCCAAAAAGATGTGGTTTACTCTTCAAATGCCCAAAACCCATGAAAATGAAACTCCTCCATTTGAAATTCCGAAAAGATAGGATGGTAGGGCTTAAGGAGAGGAGTTCAAATATAATTTATTTCGAATTTGGAGCTTAGATGAGACTTGGGCATGAGGTGGAAGTGGAGTTGCCATTGGAGCCTTTTGTTGCAGCTTGAAATCGTTCAAGCAAGGAAGGAGGAGGGGAGTACTACGGTGGAGAGAGAGGGAGTTCAAATGAGAAGGAAAGAAATGAGGAAAGAGAAGAAAGAAAAGGTAATTAAGTACCTTTTATCACTATTCCTCTTTTGACTTTTCAACTATTTTTTTTTCTTGTTAATTAGCTTATAGTGTGGGCTTACTAGTCTAATAAAACCGGCCCCACATAATAGAAAGCTAGAGCGTTTTTCGTTTTCTTACAGAAAACGCTCGTTATTTAACCCGGTTTGGCACTATTCACTAACCGGGCCCGTTTTTTCGGATTTTCTCATTTAATTAATTTTAATGGCTATTAAGCTTCCATTAATACTTGTTTATAGTTATTTATTCAACTATAATTTTTACGGGTCCGTTTGACCACTTAAAGTCGCGTTTTCGGGTTTTCTCGAGAAACGTGCTTTAAAACTCCGTTAGCGTTTTAATCCATTATTTGGATCCGTTTTCTTCGGGAATCATTCCCGTATAATAATTAGGCCTAACTAAGCCTCAGGAATCCATCTCGGACCCTCTCGAGATCATATATCTCTTATACTCATTTAACACGTATTTTAGCGTTTTTCGCTTTTCAAGCGTTTTCTCTTTTCTTTTGGTTTTATTCTTTTTACCAATACTCTTTAGGCACCATTAGGCCTTTTATAATCATATTAGAGTAATTTAATCGCCAGTCCTAGATCCGGGGTATTTCAGTTTGGCCCAATAAAGGGCTCAGCAATCGAAATACTGGTATGCTAAATGTAGTCTTAAATCATCAAGATTCCTTAAGTCGTTTTAGCCATCTTGATATTAGATTCTTTACAACATATTCCGGTTTATAATAATAACAGTAATAACTGTAAACATTTAACAATCACTTAACAATTCACCTGTAAACATCAGTGCACAATAGTACAGAACACCAACAACCTCACAACAACAATCCACCGCAATAACCAATAAGCACACATTAATAATCCATAACAATAACCAACCAAGATACGCGTATTAAATTGTACTTGTTAGTTAGCCACCTGTCCCTTATCTTTTAAACCAATCACTTAACCTTTTCCAATTAATTTCCACCTCAGGCGTCATGTCAAGACAACCTTAAATAACTTATTAATGGACGAATGTCCCCTTGTGTTCCATCGGAACTGTTTACCAGCTGACCCTATGGCCCTGGTCAATTGACCGATCCGGTCGAACCTGTGCACCAATGGCAGTGCCTTCCGCCATCCCCGAATGTGGCTGATGGATTTCGAGTGACTCTCCATTGAAGTCTCTCGTAGTGATCACAATGAGCAACCAGAAAGTCGAAACGATCTGGATTCCTCTCTTTATAAGTTAGCCCTTTTTGTCAGTGACATAATAACCAATCCTTGAGTTAAGACTATAATAGTTGACCTTCAGTTAGGTTTAATAAAACATTTAAGTCAGTTAGACTTGTTCCAGTTTAAATGTATAAACTTCCAGTCATAAGACGTTCGCGTATAAATAAAACGCAACAAAGTTGAGCAATACAGTATACAATATCATTCACATAAAATCACAGATATCGCTCTTAAACAATTAACACATAATGTCTGGACCTTAGGATAATCCTTAGGAAATTCAGACCACACAATTAACATACCGTTCACCAAGTAACTGCTAGCTTGACAAACTCCTGTTCAGTAGTCCCTCCTCGTACGCTATTATTTAAACATGCAATACCGGGAAATATTAATATAACTATTCATTAAATATTATAGTACTGTCACTGTAATGCTTATACTCGTTGTATAATAACTTCGCATGTTCTTTTATTTCCCCCTGTTATTTTACGGTGACTCCAGGTAGTTCAACAGTTCGTTATTTTATGTGATATTCACATGTGATAATGAATTCCCACTGTACTGTATATCTTATTTCATTAATCATACATCCATAATTATTTTTACTTATCCTTTATATTACATCTCTTGGTCATTTTTATTATAACCAAAATTATTTTATAAACTTTATATTATACTCCTTAATATACCATAATACATTATATTACCTAGTTTTACTTCCTTTCCTTATTAAATTACAAAACCAATCTTATTATTTCGGTATTTATATTCTATACCCAACAACTTTATAAATTACTAGATAACCACATATAGTTTCCGGTAATCATAATTTGAACCCATTAACTTTTACAATTTTCCAAACAACCATATACTTTTATAATTTACTAAATACCCATATTAATTTTCGGAAATTGTAAAACAATTATATTAACTTCTATAAATTGCCAAATAACCTTATAACTTTTATAATTCACTAATTATCCATATTAACCTTTTAATTTACCAAATGTCCACCTTAATTTTCGTAAATTACAATTTAACCTCACCAACTTTATAAATTACCAATTAAGTCCACAACCTTTCGGTTTCAACATATAGTTTTCTATATTTACACTTTTAACCCCAAAATTTTATATAAGTTACATATTAGCTTATAAACTATAGTTTAAATATTATATTTCTTTAAATAACCAAAACATCCCACAACTTTCTTCAATTTATATCTCTGCCCATATTAAATTCTATTTTTCATATATACTTCCATAAATTACATATTCACCCAAAAACTTTTATAAACTTAATATTTTATGTCATAAATCATTTTAACCCAAAGTTTTTGGTCAACACTTTGACCAAGACTTAATTTCATAATTAATACTTTAATATACCCATAAAATCATAAGTAATTCTCGACCATACTCCAATCTTCCCAATAATTACATAATGGTCCCAAAACTTTATAAATTGTTATTTTAACACTTAAACTCTTATTTAAATTCACCAAAATTCATAATATTAATTCCTACCTTATATTATATCATAAATATACCAAATTAATCCTTAAGCTCTCGGTTTTTATATTTAGCACACCAATCTTTTCAAAATTTACATTTTGGCCACATAACTTAATAAACTAGCCATTTAAATACTTGTAGCTATTTTTAATGTTCTCAAAATTCATAATATAAGTTAATATACTTATATATTTCGAAAATCACCCAAATAATATATTAAGCTCTCGGCTTTAATTTTATTTTTACCATATGGTTTTAAAACTTGTTTTTAAACTTTATAATAAATACATATAAATGTATATAAGCCATATAACACTTCTAAAAATTATGCTAATGACTTAGAATGATTATAAACCCAAAATAGAACAAATAATCCTTAGATAATTTGGTTGGAATGTCTATGTACCCTAATTAATTTTTGTGACACATATTTTATACCTTTAGGTAATAATCTTACCTTATATGTTATAAATTATTTTCTTGACAATATAGCCTATGATTTCCGGCCTTAATTTATTTGAAGGTTATACATAACTTTTACACCAAAGTTTGAAGCTTAATTCAAGCTTAAACTTAATAAACCTTAATTATATAAACTTACTCCTTAAATCAAGACAATTCTTGTACTTGATTTTCTCCTTGAATTCCAAGCTCTCCAAATGCTATTTTGATGTAGAGAATTCGGCCACCTTATATATATTTAGGAGATCCATTTGTTAGACTTCTAACAAAAATTATAAATAAGTTTTGGAGTAGTTTTACAAGAGTTTACCTTAGGAATTTATCAAGGTATTTTTGATACACCTTGTGATGATTGTAGATCCAAGTTTCCTTCATGAAATAATGAAGAGAATATAGATTTAGAAGCTCTTAAATTTTCAAAAATGATTTAGGTAATTACTTAGGATTTTTCAACATAAAAATATACCTTAACTTGATCTTGTTGTTCCTTGAGTTGTTGTTGAATCTAGGAACCTCCTTGGAGCATATATGCTTGGCGATTTCTTGTAGGTTTGCTAGGATGATTTCTTGCTTCAATACTTAGTAGATTTAACTAGGAATTTACATAGAAATTGTGTTAGGATTTAATTCACCATTAATGGAGCTTAGAGCTCTAAGGAATTAGCTAACAATGGAAGAAGAAAAGAGAGAAAAGAGGGAGCTTACCATCGACCAAAGTGAAGGCAAGAATGGAATGAGACTCACGTAAGGCCTTAAGGTAAGAAATGAGAGTGTTCCTCTTTTGGTAAATTAATGTCATTATTTGACTATTCTTTTCATTAATTATTTCCCTTGATTATTTGATCTCATTATTGGTTCACTAAAGTCCTCAATTGATGGCAAGGAATCGTTTGATTAGAAGGGAAATAATGGAGCTTAGTTTGCCACTTGAAACTAGAAGACAATATAAGTTAGGTATGTGTTTCCCTTTTTGATTTCTTTTCTATATTGTATTGTCTTGTTCTCCTAATTGCTCACGTAAATTGGCTTGGGTGGGGCATCTTATTTTGATGATTGAAGACAACATAATATGGCTAGATAGGTAGTCACTCTATATTGAATTTTATAAGGCAAATTTAAGCCTTGTTCCTAGCTTAGAAATCGGACATGGTGTTGTAATGCACACTTGATTATTGTCTTCATTTGACAATGATTTATGCTAGTTAGGTGCTGTATAATTTAGACTATAGTATAGCAATCCAGCCCCTTCTTTTCCTTATCAAAACCGTGCAGCACATGAAGAGTAACATGGGTATTTTTGTTTGATTCTTGCAACTTGTAAAAGGTAGAACTAGTTGTATAATTAATTTCATTACTTTACTTATACTAATCGTTGTTGTTCTCCTGCAGGTCACACGGTGGGTAAGGCTTCAATTGACTACAATTAATTGTTACTTCATCATATAATATATGCTAGGTGAGTCACATTAGCATTAGGCAAATTTTTATAAAAATCTAGCCAAAATAGACTAGAAAAAACGCATGGATTTGGGACCAGATGGGATCAATTTTTCATTTGATTTTTGTTACACTATATTGTACTAAGACCATACTAATATGTGTAATAGGTTCCAGCATTTAATTGGTACATTTATATGATGGTAAAAGGTGAAAGTTTTAAGGTAAAAATGCTGATTTTAGGTACCTTTTTGTTCTAAAAAACGCCCCTATTTTTACTATGAATTTAGTACTGGCATTAATTTATTTAGATGGTAATTTTATCCTCTTTTAAGATTATCAACTCGTGGCTCCTTAAAAACTTCAAGACAATTGCGTAAAATGCATTTTTGTGACACCCGAAGGTGCGTTTTTGTGCTTTAAGGATTTTTTCTGGGAATTAATTAGTCGCTATGAGTTCCAAGTGTTTATTGACATTGTTTACGGTCAATAATATTATATTAAGGTGTTACATTGAGTTACATGGGGTTATATCAACTCTAAACACAACTCCCGGGCAAACTGGGCAAAAATGAGCGTTAAGAAATTCGTCCGAGCACTTTGTTTTTTTTAGGAAGTAGCTCGTGCATTCTCTTTAGAATGTTGAGTAATGATGTTAGGAACTCTAATAATTAATTTTATAGGAGTTCATGCCACCTCGGCACTCCTCCTAGGCATTCCCGTGGGTTTGTGGGACCCTCATAAGGCATCTCCTAGCACTTTGCGTTTAATTGAGATTTTATCTTGAGAGCATCATCTTAAATGTTCATTAAAGTGCTATTATGCATTTAAAATAAAGTTTAATGCTTTACTTTATTTAATAAGGTATTTCCGGGACTTTCGGGCCTTAAAGGGCCTTTAAGGGAATTCCCGAGCATATTGTATTTTCACTCAGTTTTAGATGAAGTCCTGTGTTCTGAAGATCATCTAATGATCCTTGGTTAACTTCATGTGAAGTTTATAGCTTACATATCTTGTTTATCTTAAGGTCGGGCTTTAACGCACGTTTTTGACCTTAAGGAGTTTAGGTGCGTTTTTAACGCCCAAGTGTTTATATACTTTTTTAGGGTTTCATAATCCCCCAAATTATATTTATAATTCCTCAAATAATATTTATTTACTTATATTTAATTATTTAAATGTTAGGGGTATTTCAGTCTACCCCCCTTAAAAGGACTTCGTCCCGAAGTCATAACTTATACCTGCTCATCCTATGGAATCAGGTTCCTCCTTATCTATTTCCTGTATACTTATCATTATTGGGTGTCAATACTATATTGACACTTCTACGTTCTATCTTTAATCTAAGGCTATGAAATTTGTTCATGTACATAACCTTACTCATTATAATCCATGTAATTATAGCATAAGTACTTGGTAAATACTGTAAAACCATACATGTTCCAACTTCCTAGCTATCCCACTCGGTCATCACTGCACAAGTGCAATACCAAATCCTCAGTCCTACAGAGTGCAGAGGCGTAAACCCTTGGCAGTGAATCTCTTGTGTGATTGTAGGAATAAATATAAATATACTGTAAAGTAATTAAGTGCTTCATAAACATCCAAGTGTTACATAGAATACAACCATAACTTATTCAAGTGTCACATAGGACACAACAATAACCAAACAAGTGTCTCACAGGACACATCATTGATAACCAACCATTGTCACCTAGGACATATCAACAACCATTCAACCTATTGCACACATGCGCAACAATCAAACACAAATAACCATACCAAACCAATATAGGCTGCAGATATGCAAGTCGCATGTGGTGCTCTACCCCCCTTAAAAAGGGTTACGCCCACGTACCCCACAAGTATACACAAAACTATAAGAAAGTAACGTATACTTGTCTCGCATGGAGTTCTCTAACGCCCATGTCGCCTCCTCAATGTCATGGTTTGACCAAAGAACCTTGACCATTCTAATGGTCTTGTTCCTGGTTTCCCTAGTCTTGGAGTCTAAGATGCGAACTGGGGTTTCCTCATATCTAAGTGTAGGATCTTCTTCGAGTGTCTCGGACTCTAAAATATGTGATGGATGAGGCACAAACTGCTTTAGCTGTGAAATGTGGAACACATTGTGCACTCTTCCAAGCTCAACAGGTAAATCTAATCTGTAGGCTAATGGGCCCACTCGCTCCGTAATAAGGTACGGTCCTACAAACTTCGGGCTAAGTTTGCCCTTCTGCCCAAGTCTTAAAATTTCCTTCATAGGTGAAACTCTAAGGAAGACTCGATCGCCTACTGCTATTCGAGATCTCTCCTACGGACATCAGTATATGACTTCTGTCTGGTTATGGGGTATAGTCCCCCTAGAATTTATGCATTCTCTGATATGTACCATAGTGCATTAGTATGCTTTTATATTTGAATCCCGTATGTATGGGTGAAGGTGATCTACTATCTTGTACATTGCCAATATTATTTCATGGCGTGTTTAAACTATTGTGTATAACATACTTCCATTAATCGCCTCTTAGTTGTAATCGTCGACGTTCATGTCTTTGTATTAATATTGGGCATACTTATAATCCTTATCTTTTGATCATCATCTTGTGATTCTGGTATTTGAGTTTACTGTCGCCATATGCGGCTTTCATTTTCAATGTAAAGTATGAGCTACGGTTGAGCCGTGCATCTTATGCATATTATAGAAATATTTGTTGATATTACTTATTCACCAATTGTCGGTAGTGCGTACGCGTTTATTATCGTTTGTTCGTCAGGTTTACCACAGTAGGGTTCCTGTTTAAGGTTTCTAACAAGGTACAATTTTCTCTCAACTGAACCTGTTCTTACGGTTTGAATCAACTCATGTGTGTATTAGTATAATGTTTTAGTCTTTATATTCTACCACGTTTATAGGTAAATTCCCATTTAACACATTGGGTTTGAATTCATAAAGAAAGACTTAAAGTCGATTTTTCCTTCCGATGGCAATATGGCCATAACGTAGAAGCTAGTTTGAGAATACTCTTATTGAGAGTAATTGTCTCTTGATCTCATATTTAATTTATTAACATAGTTCATGGAGTAATAATAGTTAGTATTTCCCTCACAATTTGCTATTTTTCCGACATACGCGGAGTTGTTTTAGCTATTGAATCTCCTTAGGGTAACCTGGATAACTTAACTCTTAATTTACACATTCTACCGCTCATATACCTATTAGTCGAATTTTATATTTGATTTAAGAATAAATACTTTTGTATTACAGAAATATTTGTGACCACTTGTAAGGAGTCTCAGGAATCATCCAACCCTGACGGGGTCAGCATCAGTGTTTGAACTATCCTTCCACACCATTTTGTGTTTGGTTTTCCCTTGATCTGACCAGGATCAAGTTCGACCTCCCACGTCAAATATCAAACAACCACTTAATTGTCATTTTCCAAATTTTATCTTATCAAGCTTTGTGACGTGGTGATTACTATATGTACATTTTTCCTTAATTGTTATTCAACTATTCCAATAACTGGTATAACCTATACTTGAATCTAGTGTATTCCTTAATCCCCGGAACTAAGTTCCTTTGATCAAATCATCAAGCGGGGAAGCCAGTTTTTCCTCTTGGCATAAAAGTAGATTCTTATTAAAACATCTAGGCTCTTACTGTCTAATAATTATATCCATCAATCATCTTAACTCCTAAATCCATCATACAAGTAATAAGTTCGGTTAAGGATTTGCATACCCTAGAATACTCTCTTCTCTTTGAAAAGGTTTATCTATATTTCACTTATCAAGGCTTGATTATTGTCTATACCTTGTTTACCATCACTTGGAGCAAAGACAGTCACAGTTAGACTTCAAGAAAAGTTTTCATAACTCCATCCACAACTACAGTCCATAAAGTATTATTTCCTCCTCCTTAAAGCTTGGCCTTTCTTATTCCATCTAAACTCCATAAATTAGGTGAACCATATGTTCAGCCAAGGTTATGTATTTCTTAATATTTGTATCATCTCAACTAAGGGTTTCCAGTTTGAATCCTACAGTTTGGTAACTGGACAATCAATGCTTATTGTTTGTTTCTATATTTTAGAAACGTGGTTAATCCACAAGCTCAATGGCTTCCAAAAATATGATGATTAGGTGTAATAAATAGAGGGTCTAAAATTCTTAGAGATTGTATGTAAAGTTAGGAAGGTTTACGTATAGAATACTTGTTACAAGTCAAGGGGTATGTTTTCCTACTTTTAAATATAACTTCCACTCACTTTTAGTGTATCGATTAATCCAAATTCTTAATATAACTTGTACTACCTTCATTGTAAGTGTCAATGAGGGGTATTTGTTACCATGTTTATATTAAATTTACATTACATATGGTGTTAACCTTATTTGGTTTCTTGCGCTCTTTATCCGTATTAATACATTGAGTTGTCATAGAAGACATATGCTCGTATAGAACATAAGGATAGTGTAGGAATGTGTCTCAAGTAGGGTAGGTATATTTAACGTTACTTAGCCCTCTGAAATGTATTAATACTCTTCAATGTTTTAGGTTTACAACTTCATAATTATATGTATATATAGCATTTGGTATTGCTATTTAGGTAGTCCTCTCGACTTCAGAAAATATATATTCAAAGTTTGTTCTCTCTCCTTTATTAATTAAGAGTCCAGCATTGTCACTATAGTAATACTAGCTGAGACCCTTGGTATCTGTTCAGGTATTCAAAACTTGTGCTTATCCTCGATGGATATTTAGCTATATTTTTGAGATTTTGTTTCTCTATTGTTATATTTCAAGGTTTCGCACTATCTTCTCGCGAAGTTAATAAGGGATTGTAAGATTTTGTAGCCTCGCACTGAGCGGTAAGCTCGGTGCCTGAGTATCCCACAAAATTTCAGTGTTTATTCTTTACGTATAAGTCTCTAACAAGCCCTTTTGACATTGTAGTCTTAAGTATTTCATATTAATTAATGTATTCCTCTTCATGACATATGCTCGTCATTTAGGCAGGTCATAATTTGAAATTACTGTAAGTTTGGACAGTTGATGACGCCCTTCGGCGGATCAAACAAAAACTAGTTTTGGTTTAATACTCTTAATCCCGTGGTACACTAACCTGGATTCTCCACCAAATATCAACGCACCTCCTGACTTCCCTAATAATTTTGTTCGCCGTATCCATCATTTTCTTATCACTTTATAAAAACTCAATGTCATCTCCTATGGAGAATGATTCAACTGGTATCTAGGAGCTCGTGCTCTATTTACTTTCTTACTCATTAAAATTAGCCGGTGGATTCCAATCTTACCATATGATATCTAATTTAAGTTTGATTCCACTACCAATATCCTGGGATATAATCTTCAGGCTTATCCCCAAGTTCTACATTCATTTATAATAGTATTTGTTCATTAGAGTTAAGTATTCTGATTAGGATCATGTCGGGTCAAATTACTTGGCATTATGCCTCTGGATGTTCCGACCTTCGCTCATAGGTCAGGTGATCTCGGTCTCATAGGTAAGGAAAATAAATATCGAAGATTCCCATAGGTGAGAGGTACCTAGTTGGTCTTCTAAATCTTGATACTCACTAATCACATATAGTTTACGACTATTAACTATAAACAAACACTTTTAGAATCATGCATTTAGTTTAGGCTAGGCTTACCGGTTCGAGTTGACGCGCTCACCTCAGCACCTGAGTTCCCACTGTGTACAGGGTTTTCTTCATGGGACTTTCTCTTTCCCTTCGACCGGATGAAGATGGCTTTCCTGTCGGTCCACTAGTAGAGTGTTGCTCTGCGTGCCTGGAATACTCTTGGTCCGCCGCCTCAATAACTGGTGTCTGTGACCTCTAGCTCCCTGTATCCTCGGCTCCTGGATTGGAAAAAACATTCATATCCCTGTGACCTTCCTTTTGCAACAGCGGCACTCCACCTTCCTTCCTGCGCAATCTATGCCTGGGTGATCATTTCCACAACGTTTACAGTAATAGTGACGCCGGGTTGGCTTTTTGCCTCTAGGTGGTGCTGTTCTTAGTGGCTGAACTTTAATAGCTGGGCCGGTCAGACGAGGGACCTGCTCCTTTGTCTTCTGACCATGGAAATCCTTCCGCCCCTTCTTCTTCTCAAAGAATTTCTTCCCCTTCATGCAGTAACCGCCAGAGGTTGTTCCACCATCATCTCCTTCGGTACTCTTCCTCTTCTTTCTTTCTGCGTCGGAGTAGTCGACTCCTGGTATATAGTCCAACAACCTGGTGCACCGTGCGTAGTATTGGTCAACTGTTTGACTCCCTTGGATTAAGGTCTTGATCTCTTGCCTTTTCCTCTGCTTTAAGTGTTCGGGGTAGAATTTCTCCCGCAACACTTCCACAAACACTGTCCATCCAAAGTCCGGTGTAGCTCTACGGTGGCTCTCCACAGACCGCCACCAAATGTCAGTTGCGTCCTTCAGGTTGTACGCGGCGATGTCGACCTGCTGGTCTTCTGGAACTCTGACAGCCTTGAACACTTTTTGGTGCTCTACAATGAACTTCTCCAGTGCGGCGGGGTCCGGTTCCCCTGAATAAATTGGTACTCTCGCGTCTGCAACGCCCTTTAACCAGTTGGTTTCCCTGGGCTGCGGCGGGTGGGGAATGGCTCCCGTAAGTTGAGCTCCTAGTTGTTACGTGAAAACTGCCATGGCTGCCGCTAGGTCTGGTACTGCTGGATCATCCGCCGGTGTCTCGTCATTGCGTCTTCTGCTGTCTCCACGCGGTCTTTCTCTTGTCGACATCTATAACAGTATACTATTATTTCTACTCGGTTGCTACACCGTCATACACAATCACAGTCATGTAAGTAAGCTATCTACTAGCAATAAAATATCCCTAGGGTTTTTCTAAGTCACGTATCCTCACGGACGTTTCCCGTATCCCAATATTCCTATGCTCATTGTCTTAGACTCAGTATCTTATCATCAGAGCGGTACTCCGCTCTGATACCACTTTTTGTAACACCCCTAACCCTAAACCTGTAATGGCGTCATAAGTCATAGCAAAATAAATAATAATTCGCAGCGGAAAATAAAACTAACTACCATGGTGTTACACGCCGTTACTCACCCTTGTCAGTAACAAGGCATCCATCCAACAACCTTAACTCTACACGCTGTGATGAACAGATACTGAGCGCTCCTAATTATTACAAACCAAATCCAACTAAATGAGCAACTAACTGAATACAACAATCTCTTTATTACAATACAAAATAATCCAAAGGTGTTTGCTGCAAACACATCAGCGACCCCCGTGTCCCGCACTACGGCTTGGGTCTTCTTCAATAACCTGGAATGTTTGGCCCAATAAAGGGCTCAGCAATCGAAATGCTGGTATGCTGAATGTAGTCTTAAATCATCAAGATTTCTTAAGTCGTTTTAGCCATCTTGATATTAGATTCTTTACAACATATTCCGGTTTATAATAATAACAGTAATAACTGTAATCATTTAACAATCACTTAACAATTCACCTGTAAACATCAGTGCACAATAGTACACAACACCAACAACCTCATAACAACAATCCACCGCAATAACCAATAAGCACACATTAATAATCCATAACAATAACCAAACAAGATACGCGTATAAAACTGTACTTGATAGTTAGCCACCTGTCCCTTATCTTTTAAACCAATCACTTAACCTTTTCCAATTAATTTCCACCTCAGGCTTCATGTCAAGACAACCTTAAATAACTTATTAATGGATGAATGTCCCCTTGTGTTCCATTGGAACTGTTTACCAGCTGACCCTATGGCCCTGGTCAATTGACCGATCCGGTCGAACCTGTGCACCAACGGCAGTGCCTTCCGCCATCCCCGAATGTGGCTGATGGATTTCGAGTGACTCTCCATTGAAGTCTCTCGTAGTGATCACAATGCGCAACCAGAAAGTCGAAACGATTTGGATTCCTCTCTTTATAAGTTAGCCCTTTTTGTCAGTGACATAATAACCAATCCTTGAGTTAAGACTATAATAGTTGACCTTCAGTTTGGTTTAATAAAACCTTTAGGTCAGTTAGACTTGTTCTAGTTTAAATGTATAAACTTCCAGTCATAAGACGTTCGCGTATAAATAAAACGCAACAAAGTTGAGCAATACAATATACAATATCATTCACATAAAATCACAGATATCGCTCTTAAACAATTAACACATAATGTCTGGACCTTAGGATAATCCTTAGGACATTCAGACCACACAATTAACATACCGTTCACCAAGTAACTGCTAGCTTGACAAACTCCTGTTCAGTAGTCCCTCCCCATACGCTGTTATTTAAACATGCAATACCGGGTAATATTAATATAACTATTCATTAAATATTATAGTATTGTCACTGTAATGCTTATACTCGTTGTATAATAACTTCGCATGTTCTTTTATTTCCCCCTGTTATTTTACAGTGACTCCAGGTAGTTCAACAGTTCGTTATTTTATGTGATATTCACATGTGATAATGAATTCCCACTGTACTGTATATATTATTTCATTAATCATACATCCATAATTATTTTTACTTATCCTTTATATTACATCTCTTGGTCATTTTTATTATAACCAAAATTATTTTATAAACTTTATATTATACTCCTTAATATACCATAATACATTATATTACCTAGTTTTACTTCCTTTCCTTATTAAATTACAAAACCAATCTTATTATTTCGGTATTTATATTCTATACCCAACAACTTTATAAATTACTAGATAACCACATATAATTTCCGGTAATCATAATTTGAACCCATTAACTTTTACAATTTTCCAAACAACCATATTCTTTTATAATTTACTAAATACCCATATTAATTTTCGGAAATTGTAAAACAATTATATTAACTTCTATAAATTGCCAAATAACCTTATAACTTTTATAATTCACTAATTATCCATATTAACCTTTTAATTTACCAAATGTCCACCTTAATTTTCGTAAATTACAATTTAACCTCACCAACTTTATAAATTACCAATTAAGTCCACAACCTTTCGGTTTCAACATACAGTTTTCTATATTTACACTTTTAACCCCAAAATTTTATATAAGTTTCATATTAGCTTATAAACTATAGTTTAAATATTTTATTTCTTTAAATAACCAAAACAGCCCACAACTTTCTTCAATTTATATCTCCGCCCATATTAAATTCTATTTTTCATATATACTTCCATAAATTACATATTCACCCAAAAACTTTTATAAACTTAATATTTTATGTCATAAATCATTTTAACCCAAAGTTTTTGGTCAACACTTTGACCAAGACTTAATTTCATAATTAATACTTTAATATACCCATAAAATCATAAGTAATTCTCGACCATACTCCAATCTTCCCAATAATTACATAATAGTCCCAAAACTTTATAAATTGTTATTTTAACACTTAAACTCTTATTTAAATTCACCAAAATTCATAATATTAATTCCTACCTTATATTATATCATAAATATACCAAATTAATCCTTAAGCTCTCGGTTTTTATATTTAGCACACCAATCTTTTCAAAATTTACATTTTGGCCACATAACTTAATAAACTAGCCATTTAAATACTTGTAGCTATTTTTAATGTTCTCAAAATTCATAATATAAGTTAATATACTTATATATTTCGAAAATCACCCAAATAATATATTAAGCTCTCGGCTTTAATTTTATTTTTACCATATGGTTTTAAAACTTGTTTTAAACTTTATAATAAATACATATAAATGTATATAAGCCATATAACACTTCTAAAAATTATGCTAATGACTTAGAATGATTATAAACCCAAAATAGAACAAATAATCCTTAGATAATTCGGTTGGAATGTCTATGTACCCTAATTAATTTTGGTGACACATATTTTATACCTTTAGGTAATAATCTTACCTTATATGTTATAAATTATTTTCTTGACAATATAGCCTATGATTTCCGGCCTTAATTTATTTGAAGGTTATACATAACTTTTACACCAAAGTTTGAAGCTTAATTCAAGCTTAAACTTAATAAACCTTAATTATATAAACTTACTCCTTAAATCAAGACAATTCTTGTACTTGATTTTCTCCTTGAATTCCAAGCTCTCCAAATGCTATTTTGATGTAGAGAATTCGGCCACCTTATATATATTTAGGAGATCCATTTGTTAGACTTCTAACAAAAATTATAAATAAGTTTTGGAGTAGTTTTACAAGAGTTTACCTTAGGAATTTATCAAGGTATTTTTGATACACCTTGTGATGATTGTAGATCCAAGTTTCCTTCATGAAATAATGAAGAGAATATAGATTTAGAAGCTCTTAAATTTTTGAAAATGATTTAGGTAATTACTTAGGATTTTTCAACATAAAAATATACCTTAACTTGATCTTGTTGTTCCTTGAGTTGTTGTTGAATCTAGGAACCTCCTTGGAGCATATATGCTTGGCGATTTCTTGTAGGTTTGCTAGGATGATTTCTTGCTTCAAGACTTAGTAGATTTAACTAGGAATTTACATAGAAATGGTGTTAGGATTTAATTCACCATTAATGGAGCTTAGAGCTCTAAGGAATTAGCTAACAATGGAAGAAGAAAAGAGAGAAAAGAGGGAGCTTACCATTGGCCAAAGTGAAGGCAAGAAGGGAATGAGACTCACGTAAGGCCTTAAGGTAAGAAATGAGAATGTTCCTCTTTTGATAAATTAATGTCATTATTTGACTATTCTTTTCATTAATTATTTCCCTTGATTATTTGATCTCATTATTGGTTCACTAAAGTCCTCAATTGATGGCAAGGAATCGTTTGATTAGAAGGGAAATAATGGAGCTTAGTTTGCCACTTGAAACTAGAAGACAATATAAGATAGGTATGTGTTTCTCTTTTTGATTTCTTTTCTATATTGTCTTGTCTTGTTCTCCTAATTGCTCACGTAAATTGGCTTGGGTGGGGCATCTTATTTTGATGATTGAAGACAGCATAATATGGCTAGATAGGTAGTCACTCTATATTGAATTTTATAAGGCAAATTTAAGCCTTGTTCCTAGCTTAGAAATCGGACATGGTGCTGTAATGCACACTTGATTATTGTCTTCATTTGACAATGATTTATGCTAGTTAGGTGCTGTATAATTTAGACTATAGTATAGCAATCCAGCCCCTTCTTTTCCTTATCAAAACCGTCCAGCACATGAAGAGTAACATGGATATTTTTGTTTGATTCTTGCAACTTGTAAAAGGTAGAACTAGTTGTATAATTAATTTCATTACTTTACTTATACTAATCTTTTGTTGTTCTCCTGCAGGTCACACGGTGGGTAAGGCTTCAATTGACTACAATTAATTGTTACTTCATCATATAATATATGCTAGGTGAGTCACATTAGCATTAGGCAAATTTTTGTAAAAATCTAGCCAAAATAGACTAGAAAAAACGCATGGATTTGGGACCAGATGGGATCAATTTTTCATTTGATTTTTGTTACACTATATTGTACTAAGACCATACTAATATGTGTAATAGGTTCCAGCATTTAATTGGTACATTTATATGATGGTAAAAGGTGAAAGTTTTAAGGTAAAAATGCTGATTTTAGGTACCTTTTTGTTCTAAAAATCGCCCCTATTTTTACTATGAATTTAGTACTGGCATTAATTTATTTAGATGGTAATTTTATCCTCTTTTAATATTATCAACTCGTGGCTCCTTAAAAACTTCAAGACAATTGCGTAAAACGCATTTTTGTGACACCCGAAGGTGCGTTTTTGTGCTTTAAGGATTTTTTTTCTGGGAATTAATTAGTCGCTATGAGTTCCAAGTGTTTATTGACATTTTTTATGGTAAATAATAGTACATTAAGGTGTTACATTGAGTTACATGGGGTTATATCAACTCTAAACACAACTCCCGGGCTAACTGGGCAAAAATGAGCGTTAAGAAATTCATCCGAGCACTTTGTTTTTTTTAGGAAGTAGCTCGTGAATTCTCTTTAGAATGTTGAGTAATGATGTTAGGAACTCTAAGAATTAATTTTATAGGAGTTCGTGCCACCTCGGCACTCCTCCTTGGCATTCCCGAGGGTTTACGGGACCCTCATAAGGCATCTCCTAGCACTTTGCGTTTAACTGAGATTTTATCTTGAGAGCATCATCTTAAATGTTCATTAAAGTTATATTATGCATTTAAAATGAAGTGTAATGCTTTACTTTATTTAATAAGGTATTTCCGGGACTTTCGGGCCTTAAAGGGCCTTTAAGGGAATTCCCGAGCATATTGTATTTTCACTCAGTTTTAGATGAAGTCATGTGTTATGAAGATCATCTAATGATCCTTGGTTAACTTCATGTGAAGTTTATAGCTTATATATCTTGTTTATCTTAAGGTCGGGCTTTAACGCACGTTTTTTACCTTAAGGAGTTTAGGTGCGTTTTTAACGCCCAAGTGTTTATATACTTTCTTAGGGTTTCATAATCCCCCAAATAATATTTATAATTCCTAAAATAATATTTATATACTTATATTTAATTATTTAAATGTTAGGGGTATTTCACTGTAAGATATTTGGTCATTCCAGGGGTAACTGCCAGAAGTTCTCTAGTGGAAAAGAAGTTAATGAGACTCCTGATAGCATAGGGAATGGAGGTGAAGCAGTTGCAAATAAGAATAACAAAGAAGTGGGTAATCATGTAGCCGATAATCATCAGGTGGCTATTGAACCTGGGAATCAGATTGTAGCTAAAAATGTTACTAGTGTGAATAAGGAACATGGTGACTGGATTACAGTTACACCCAAAAGAGGTAGTCGAATTTTTCCTACTCTTTAACAGGATAAAGGGAATGGGTCTGGTGTCATGGGTGGTGGGGCAAGTTCATCTCGTTTGCCACCAAATGGGTAATTACCAACTTGCTTCTTGGAATATCAGGGGGTTGAATACCTCGAATAAGAAAGCAGCTGTAGAAAGGTTTGCTGGAGAGAATAAAGTAAGTTTTCTTGCTATTTTAGAGACCCGTGTAAGAGGCAATAAGTTTGATAAAGTTTTGAGTTGGCTTAATAAAAAGTGGTGCTGCTTATCCAATGTTAACTTGGATAAGAATTGTCATATCCTTGTGATTTGGGATGGAGACATCTGGGATGTGGATTGTTCAGGAATTTCGAATCAGGCTATTCATTGTAAAGTTGCTTTAAGAAATAAGGATCTATCTTTCTACCTTTCAGCTGTGTATGCTGCTAATCAAAAGGTGGAGAGGGAGAGACTTTGGGATAAGATTAGAGCTATGAGGAGAATGAATGATCCATGGATGATCCTAGGGGATTTTAATTATCTGCTTCGAAGTGGTGAGAAGGTGGGGTTCAAATCTGTCTTGGTGGATGTGGATGATTCCGTTCCATAGCTATGTTGAGGATGTAGATGTCCATGACTTGAAGTTCTCTGGGATGTTTTATACATGGTCAAATAAACACAGTTTTGATCCAAAGTCTAGGATTTATTGCAAGCTTGATAGAGTTCTTGTGAATGACAGATGGATTGCTTCTTTTTCAGATTCCCATGTTGAATTTTGTGCTTCTGATTTATCAGATCATTCTCCTGCTTTGGTAGTGCTTGATAATTATACTTGCAAAAAAGTCAACATCTTCAAATTCAGGAACATTTGGGCGTCTGATGTTAACTTTTTTGATATAGTAAAAGAATGTTGGGATGAGTGAAATACCCCTAATTAATTAAACATTGATTAAACATTTAATCAATTAAATTAAGGCCTAAACATGCCTTAAAATCAATTTAAAATCAACAATGGTCAACATAAAACAATTATTACACCCTTTGACCATTTAGGGTAAATATATATCCAAATGAACTCCTTAGGACCTAAATTTTTTTCCTAAGCATATTAACACATTAATGAACGTAATGAAGCTGTTGGACAGCACTCCAACATAAAGAACCAGCATTAACACACCTAAAAGTCATTTAGAGCAAAATGTGCTCTAAACAAGCTTTAAAGGTCATGTGACCGCCGTTTGATTCCAAATCAAATTCCTAAGCTTAGTAATCACGAAATGGATGTAATTAATCAATTACCAAAGAAAACCAAGCTCAAAAACAAGCTTTAACACAAAATGTGCACTAAGCTTCCTTAAATCACATTTTTGCAAGATTGTTTTCAAAATGAGTTTTGTTTGATTTTAGGGCCTTGAATACCCTTAAATATACTAATGTGACATAATGTACCACATTAGAAGGCCTAATCCAAAGTTTACAAATAAAATCAAATTGGGTGAATTTGGGTGAATAGTACCCAAAAATAACACTTAAATTACTTAGTTTACTTAATGGACAAACTTGGTCTTTATTCTTGACCAGCCATTACCGTTATTTTGATGTCTTCTTCACACCTAATTGCCGGCCACACTCATGTATAAACAGGTGACTCAAAAGCCACCTTTATGAAATAAAGATAAGTACTTTAGTTAATTAAATGAAACAAATGCACCCACCTTTTCAACTTTGGCAGCCTTATGGTCCCTTAAGAGGGTTTTCCCGTGCTGAATCAAGCTCTAATAACTACTAAAGCTGGTGAGTCACCACTACTATTCATAAAACTATATTATCCTACTTATAAGATAACTACTTGTCTTTATATTACTTCTTCTCAGCCGAAAGTGGCAAACTTCCAGCCACCCTTGTTTCTTCTTATCAGCTAAAACATAAAGAAAATAGCTATTAGTGGATGACCCCCCCTTAACTACTCCATTTTGTTCCATTATATCACTTATAAGGAGAAAAGTAACCCATCTTCTTCATTCTTGCCCAGCCGTCCTCTTCACCAGCTCAAACCCTCCCTCCCTACTGCTTCCAAACCAAGAGCAAGCTGCCAACTTCAATGGAGGAGACCTCCTAGTCTAGGTAAGCTCCTAGGCCACATATATGATCATTCTCTTCCTCTCCTCTTGCTCTTTCTTTTGATCTGAATTTCAAACATTTTCACCCATCCATTCAGAGCATATTGGCTGCTGAAGATAGGGGTTGGATGCGGCTGAAATCAAGAAGAAAAGAGGAGGACATAAACTAGACTTTCCAAGGTGGAACCATGCATGAGAACATGCTTCTTTCTTCCATTCCATTACCGTTTTTTTTCGTCATCTGATTCTCAAGCCCTTTTCTCTTCTTCTTGACGTGTATGTTCAGTGGAGGAATTAACCTTCTAACGTGCTGCTCCCAAGGGTGTTTAAAGACTTATTAAAAGTCATTATACAAGGTAAAACACTAGCATCTTATTTCCTTGTATTACCGGTTTTAAATGCAAAAAAATTATGGTGTTTTAACACCTCACTTCTGCTCCAGATTCAGGCGGCTTCACTAGTAGAAAAAATGTTTAATATGACGGACTTTAAACCACGGTTAAGTATGTACCCGTCGTTTAAAGTAAATAAACCACAGTTTTTAACAGAACCGTCATATATGTTGCAGGGTTCATTCGATAAATGACGGTTCCCGCCGGAACCGTCGTTTATAGTTCGTCGCATTTGAATATAAATGACGGTTCTAATGTCAACCGTCATATATAGAGGCGATAAACCATGGTTCTTTTCGAACCATCATTTAAAGTTTTGCGCCAAACATTTTAAACCACGGTTTGCATATAACCGTGGTTTTTGTTTCGTCACATTGGTTTTAAAATGACGGTTTTTTCCCAAACCGTCATTTAAAATTGTTTAATTAAAACCCCGTTCCTCCTTCTTCTTCCTCCTTTCTCTTCTCCCGCGTTCTCTTCTCTGGCGATTTCCCCCTGTACCATCGAGCTTGCGCGCCTTCTTCCTCCGCCATCGAGCCCAGTTGCGCACCGCCTTCGCGCGTCGCCACGCAGGCGCCTCCACCGCCCCAACCTCCTCTCGCCTAGCTGAAGTCTCGCCTCCTCCACCATCGCGGCTCCACCACGTCGGTCCACCGCAGCGCGGGTCGCCGGTCTTCCTCCTTCCAGATCGCTGCTGCTTCTCCGGTGAAGTCAAAACCCGTCGCCTGAATTCGCCCCAGCTGTCTACGGTAATCCCTCCACCTGGTTCCTTGTTCGCACCCCTCTTTTCTCTTGGGTTGAAATTAATTTGCTTGCTTGTGATGTGGAATCGGTTGAATTTTATTGAAGTTATTCGATTGATTGGGTTATTAGATTAGGGTTATCATTTATTCTTTTTTGACTGGGCATTGAGATGATCAATAGTAGTCGGACGAATTGCATTCCTAACGTCACAACAGAATCTCTTGAAGTATTTGATAATTCCAGTCGTTTGATTCATCATGCAAAGTGATGTCTAACTGTAATCACAGTTCTGGCAAAGAATCTTGATTTAAACTGCTCAGGGTAAATGGGTATGTATATAGTCCTTGTAAGCTTTAGTCGTGAGAATTGAGTTTTATTGTGTCTCATGAATCTCTTAAGATTCCATCGTGTTCGGGCTTATATTTTTTCTTAGGGGAAATTTTATTCATGATACATTGTTATATGCTGATCTTTGTGTGATCAGGGGTGCTTGATGAACTGTTTGTCTACTTCTCGCCTCTTTTGTTTAAGAAATCTGCGACTTTTCAGCGTTATGTAATTTATACGACGCAGGGTGGATTTTTATATGTGGCTGAATTGTATCTTATCTGGGTCGTGCAACTTGTCACCTGCGCTTGATTTTCTTGATTTCTGCTTTATCATAGGATTATACTTTTGTCATGATAGGATGACAAAGCAGATGTTATTCTGAAGTTCTGCTGATGTTTGGCTAAATAAATTCACTTCTGATTGGGGGTAGAGTTTATTGATGCAACACAAAGCTTACTGCTACCACGACACCCATAAACAAAGCAGTTTTACGACAAGAATGATATTGCATCTGATTTGGTTATATCCTTGTTTGCAAACTGCTTAAATTTTGTCTAAACTCATAACCAGTCCAGAAGTTTTTTGACATATGCTTGTTTGCTTATTTGTTTAGTCATGTTTTTCATTTGAAATATTAAAAAAATCAAACAGTTCTCTGTCTGATGATGCTTAAAATGTTAGTGTGTTTTGTTGAGAATCACTTGAACCTTGATCTGATGCTGCTATTGTGTTTGCTTTTGCGTAAAAAAAGTGTGGAGTATCTAAAAAAACGTAAAGGTCATGCCAAATTTTTTCCAGAATTTAACCTGATTCTAATTTCACTGAATTTAACCTTCTTCATAATTACTCACAGTTTCAATTTTTTTCATCTTTTGCACAATATCAGTGTTGATTGTTTTAATAACTTTTAAGATTAACTTATCTTTTATTGATTGTTGTCGCAGTCTTGAATATTTCCGACGACCCCGGTTGCTGCCTTAACTATTGCCCCGTCAACCTCTGCCACCGGCTTGCCTGATCAGAACCCACGGTAGTAACCTAGCTAGTTGCTAAAAATTTCTTTTTTTGTTTGCCAACTAACTAACATCTTGAAAGTTGATTTGTATGCCAAAATTATTTTTTCCAGAATTTAACTTTATTCCAATTTCATCGGCTAGGTGTTACTACGTACGGTTGAACTATCTCCCTTCAATCCTTTTTGTGAGTAGATCATCACTACTCACCAGGTTAGTAGACCATGGTTTGTTCCAGCTATGTTCGTTTGTTTAATATGTTCAATTATTCAAGTTTTTATAAAATTAAAACCTTATTCTAATTTCATTGAATAGGTGTTATATACTACGCGCAAGAGCATTTGCCTACTTCTCCTTCTTCTGTGCTGTTCGCGCTAGCTGACCATCCAGTACTCATCAGGTTGGTATTTAAAATGTTTCAATTTATTTTTGTTTTTCTATTAAACAATGGAAAATCAATTCAAACATAGAATTACCTGTCTGAGATATACCTGAGAGGGGTATGTCTTAGATAGTCCCTGTTGGGACTGTCCAATGACCTTTGATCTCACCATCTAGGTTGTGAATGAGTTAATAAATATACAGTAGTTCAGTGATAATTTTAGCAGCATTACCCTAGTGTTCTTCTAGTGTACATATATATATGTGAATTGAAACGATTCATATATATATATCTACACTAGGAGAACTGTAGGGTAATGCTACCGAAATTATCACTGAACTACTGTATATTATTAACTTGTTCCTAGGTGAGATCGTATGTGATTAGATAGGTTTAGGTTATTAAATCTGTAAATAAAAAAAGAGGAGATCAATGGAACGAGTTCACGACATCTGGTGTGTGTTGGAAAAGGAGATGGAGCGCTCAGTGATGTACAGTGACAGATTGGACATCAAGTACCTACAAGGGGTCAATGAATTTTGCAAAGTCCTTGTTGACAATCTTAAACCAAGGGATAAGGGATATATTCGATGTCCTTGTGTCGATTGTAAGAACGACTTCAAATACCGAGGTGTGGACAAGATTAAGGATCATCTGATTCACAGAGGGTTTACAGAAGACTATGAAGCCATAACAATACTGCATGGTCAACATTCAGTACAAGTGTTTGAATGTGCTGATAACGTCGTTGCAGAACAATCAGAAATGGATGCTTCACACGATTTTGGGGATACTCAAGATGATTCACTAGGTAGTGATTCAGATGATCAGGAGGACCTTAATGCAATGATGGAAGATGTTGAACAACATTTTTCCAACAAACCTAAAACATTCGAAAATCTGATGCAAGCATCAAAGGAACCGTTGTACAGTGGATGTGAAACGCAAACACAAAACAAATTGAGTGTTGTCCTAAAACTATTCAATCTGAAGGCGAGACATGGATGGAGTGATGTCAGCTTTACAGATCTTTTACAACTGCTGAAGGATGTACTACCAAAGGACAATGTGATACCCACAACAACTTATGAAGCAAAGAAGTTAATGTGTCCGATGGGTATGGAATATAAAAAAATACATGCTTGTCCAAATGGGTGTATGTTGTACTGGAAGGAGAATGAGTTGGATGACCATTGCTCTAAATGTGGGGAATCACGCTATGTAAAAAAGGGTGAGAAAAACCACATAAGCACTAAAGTGGGTTCTCCTGCGAAGGTGTTGTGGTATCTACCGATAATTCCCCGATTCAAACGTTTGTTTGCAGTTCAGAAAGATGCTGAGAACCTCCGATGGCATGCTACCCATAGAAAGGATGATGGTAAATTGAGACATCCAGCCGATTCACCACAATGGAGAAACATTGACAGAATATACCCTCAATTCGGTACAGACCCAAGGAACTTAAGACTTGGTTTATGCACTGATGGGATGAACCCTTATGGCACTTTGAGCAGTATACACAGTACTTGGCCTGTTTTATTGACAATATACAATCTGCCGCCATGGTTGTGTATGAAACCCAGACATATTCTCCTCTCTCTGTTGATATCGGGTCCAAAACAACCGGGAAACAAAATTGATGTGTTTTTGCAACCACTTATTGACGATTTACAATTGTTGTGGAATGAAGGTACGACAGTGTATGATTCATACGGTATGGAAAACTTCACGCTCCGGGCTATGTTGTTTTGTACAATCAATGATTTCCCTGCATACGGCAACCTCTCGGGATACACAACTAAAGGAGCTCTAGCGTGCCCTATATGTGGAGATAGAACTTGCAGTATACGGTTAAAACACAGTGGAAAAAATGTGTACATGGGCCACCGGAAATTCCTCCCGAAAGGTCACAAATACCGTAAGATGACAAAAGAGTTTGATGGGAAAACGGATCATGCAGTCGCACGACCACCACTATCTGCTGCTGAGACTTACAATCAGTTGAAGAATGTTGTGAACAACTTCGGTCCACCAATTAAAGCCACTGAAAAGAGCATCTGGAAGAAAAAATCAATATTTTGGGAACTTGAATATTGGCAACATTTAGAGGTGAGACATTGCATTGATGCTATGCACGTGGAGAAAAACATTGGTGAAAGTGTATCTGCGACGCTACTAAACGTGAAAGGAAACAAAAGACCATTTAAAGGGTAAAAAGATCTGGTTGAATTGGGTATACGAGAAGAACTCGCCACAACAAAGAGGGAAAAGAACATTCTTGCCTCCCGCTTGTCATACATTATCCAAAGAAGAGAAAATAAGTTTTTGTAGTTCTCTTCGTCATATTAAAGTGCCATCCGGTTACTCATCGAACATATCAAGTTTGGTATCAATGTCTGATCTTAAATTGGTAGGGATGAAGTCTCACGACTATCATGTGCTGATGCAGCACTTACTTCCGGTTGCTCCGTGGAATCCTTCCAGCTGATGTCAGGAAAACTATTACAAATTTATGTGTTTTTTCAAAGGAATTTCGTGTAAAGTGCTTGATGTGGAGACGCTGGATAAACTACAGAATGACCTTGTGATCACCATGTGTCAGTTGGAAATGTATTTCCTCCTTCGTTTTTTGATATTATGGTGCATCTACTTGTTCATCTTGTTAGAGAGATCAAACATTGTGGTCCGTTATACCTTCGATACATGTATCCGTTTGAGAGATATATGTGTATACTGAAAAAGAAAATGAAAAACCGTCGGCGTCCAGAGGGAAGTATAATTGAAGGGACAGTAACAGAGGAGGTAGTTGACTTCTGCACTCACTACTTACACGGTGTTGATGTTATTGGATTACCGAAAGCAAGACATGATGGCAGGCTTAAAGGGGTTGGTACCTGTGGGAAAAAATTATGCAGAGTTGATTTGATACATTGAACAAGGCACATCTGGTTGTGTTGAATCATTCTGAAGTTGTTGAACCGTATTTCGATGCACACCTAGCCTACCTCAAAACAAAACACCCAACGATGAGTAATGCCAAATTAAAAAAAGAGCAGAATGCAACATTTGTTAAGTGGTTCAGACAGAAGGTGTTGTATGAAGATTCAAGGAACGTGGATGAAATGATCCAGTTGTTGGCACTTGGTCCAAATCTCGATGTGTTGTCTTATGAAGGATATGATGTAAATGGATTTTCGTTTTACACTGAACGTCAAGATTGTAAATCGACAAACCAGAACAGTGGTGTGCATCTTATCGCTTCACAAGACATTTTCACAGGAACAAATCGTAATACACTGAAGAACGAATATTATGGTGTTATTGAGGATATTTGGGTCTTGAATTACACTAGTTATGAAACTTGTGTATTTCGTTGCAAATGGGTGGACAACAAACAGGGATATCGTGAGGAGGATCATGGTATGAAGCTAGTTGATTTAACGACAGCGGCTCCTACTGATGAACCCTTTATCGTTGCATCAAAGGCAAAACAAGTATTCTACTGTCGTGATCAGTCTAATCCCAGATGGTCTATTGTAATGCAGAGTAAAAGATCGATAGTTGGGATTGATAATATTGTTGATGAGGATGAATACGACTGTGAAGATGAAACAGATGTACCTATTCGGTTGCCGATGGAGGTAGATAATGTAACTAATTTTGAATATCGAAGGTCCGACCACAACGAAGGATTGTGGATTGAACGATGAAATGTTATTTTGTAAGTTTGGTTGACAATATTATATTATTTCATTTTTTTCATGTTTCAATATTTGATTCAGTAGATGTTCGTATTAACCTTGTTAATTGTTGATTATTTTTCAGATTATGGATCCTGACGATAGAGTCGAAGAGGACTTACTGTTGGGGTTGGATGATATTGACGATGACGTCCCTACTGAAGAACCACCAGCTGCATCTACTTTGCAGGACACTCGGAAGGGACGTGGACCGACCCGTGGGTTGAAGGAGAAGAAAAATGCTCCCATCGATTTGTTCTGGGACAAGTACCTCTGACATTCTGGTGGGTCGAAGCAGCAGCAGTTTGCTTCTTACTTGGGATTGATGGTAAAATCCCATTGCTCGATTAATAAGGATTGGAAGATCAAGAAAAGGCAGACAAAGACATCATGTGGCAGATGGTGCAGAAGAAATACAATGTCGCGGCTGAACTTCGGAAGAAGATTGAATCACTTTTAGCGACATCGCTGCGACAATTCAAGCATCGGTTGGTAGATGGTTGGATTAACAAACCGGGCTCCAAGAGGTCACCGCCGTGGGTAGTGTATGATGGTATGTTCACGGAGGAGGACTGGAAGATATTCTACGACCATCGCCAGACTGAAGAGTTTAAGGTACTTTTACAATTATTCTGTCTTAATTATTTAAGGAATAAAATTTAACAAATATTTTTTTATTATGTATAACTTACAAATATACAAATTTTGTAACAGTTACGTCAAGAACAAGCGAGACGTAACCAGGCGAAGAATGTATATAAGCACTACATGGGGCGAG